>CM055957.1:32939729-33144606 GCA_029490685.1 Schizonepeta tenuifolia | reverse complement strand
CATGAAGTAACGTTTTTTTTTTACTCCGTAACGAAAAAAATGTGGGGAATTTTTTTTTGGAAGTCACCAATATTTTTTCATTTAGTAACTCAAGAAAATTTGGTACTTTGGCATGAAGTAACGAAATTTGTTTAAATTAGTAACTGAAAGAAATCTGGTAGTTAGCATTGAAGTCACGATTTTTTTTTTCATTTAGTAACTGAAAGAAATTTGGTACTTTGATATGAAGTCACTAATTTTTTTAAAATCAGTAACATGAGAGAATGTGGTTGTTAGTAATGTAGTCACAAATTTTCTTTAACTGAGTAACACGCAAAAAGTTGATACTTTATGTTGAAATAACGAATGTTGTTTAATGTAGTAACTGAAAGAAAACTTGTAGTGAGCATTGAAGTAACGCTTTTTTTTTGACTTAGTTAGAAAAGTTTTTTTGGGAAGTTTGTGTTGAAGTCACCAATCGATTTTCTCTTAGTAACATAATAAAATTAGGTACTTTGGCATGAAGTAACGAATTTTTTCTGAATAGTAACTGAAAGAAATCTGGTAGTTAGCATTGATGTCACGAATATTTTGTCATTTAGAAACTTAATAAAATCTGGTACTTTGATATGAAGTCACTAATTTTTTTAAATCCAGTAACAAGAGAGAATGTGTTAGTTAGTAATGAAGTCACAATTATTTTTTTTCTGAGTAACTCGCAAAAATTTGATACTTTATGTTGAAATAACGAATTTTGTTTAATGTAGTAACTCAATAAAATATGGTACGTTGCACAGAAGTCACGGCTATTTTAAGACTCAGTAACTGAAGGAAATTTGGTACTTTTTCATGAAGACACGTTTTTTTTGAAACTCAGTAAGTAACTGAAGATAACTAAAGAGAAATTGTTAATTTTTCATGAAGTCAAGCTTTTCTATTGGGTTTCATGCTATGTTTTCACGGAATGTCTGATTAAATTATATTATGTTGATTTTGAAACTGATTATGGAAGATATTTTTTTTTTAGTAGGAAGGATGGACATTCAGAAGGTCATCTTATCAAGGATTAACTACCAAAATTAATCATTACTGCAAGGAGGAAATTCTGACCACAATACGAGCCACTTTGAACAATCATGGCGCAGAAGCTTTCAGTAGGTTTGAGGATGACTGCTTTGGGAAATTTTATGATTTTCGTGGAAGTTAGGAAAGCCAACAAGCATTATAAGATAATGACTTACCAAATTGAGCAGAAGATGGAAAAACCATATGAAGTCAGAGAGTTACCTTTCTATATCAAGGGAAAAATTGTTAAGTTCAGAAGGGAAGAGTTTGCATTAATTACTGGGGTGCATTTTGGAGCTAGTGAGTTTGACCCACACAAAGAGCCATTCAATATTGATAGGGATTCAATGTATACCACATGTTAAGATAATGACTTACCAAATTGAGCAGAAGATGGAAAAACCATATGAAGTCAGAGAGTTACCTTTCTATATCAAGGGGAAAATTGTTAAGTTCAGAAGGGAAGAGTTTGCATTAATTACTGGGCTGCATTTTGGAGCTAGTGAGTTTGACCCACACAAAGAGCCATTCAATATTGATAGGGATTCAATGTATACCACATGATATTTGAATCATAAAATCAGTCATGGCAAATTGGCAAACGACTTCAAGAATAACCGATTTAACAACGTTGATGAGTATGTGAAAGCAGCCAGGATTCTCTTTGTGTACAATGTACTTTTAGGATCACCAAAAACTAAGATGATTTGTGATTGGATTTGGGCCTTAGTGGAGGACGAGCAAGCGTGGGAATCATTCCCGTGGGGGAGCTTATCATATCAGCACCTAATCTACAGCTTGAATCTGATCAAGTGTCGTCTAAATGCTAAGGGAGAGATCCCATATACCATCTGCATGGATGCCTCACTGCATTTCTGGTATGAATTTCTATTTTTTCTACAATAATTCAAAGTTCGTTGAATAATGCTTTTTCGATTATTTGTTAGCAATACTAATGACAAATGCTTGTCATATTCAGGCATGGATCTACTCTGCATTTCCAGAAGTGGGAATGGAGTCTAGTTTGTTGAATGAAACAGCTATCCCAAGAATGTTAAGATATGAGTTGTTGGGAAATTTATTAGTATGAGTTTTGATGAATTCCAACCAACTGACCCCAACCGAGTAGATGTTGTCAGTTCTTAATGTTAGCAGTTAGGCTCGCTGTTTGAGCAATGTTAAGATTTTATCTTTACAGATCTCCAGCTGAAGACGGTAACATAGCAACACTCGGATACAACCCCGGATGGAAGATCGGATAAGGAACATCAGTTACAAGACTCTGTCTGATGAGAGAGTTATGCCAAAAAGGGGGAATACTTTTTGACAACTGAGAGTTCAAGCCAACTGTTCAGTTGGAACATCAGCTATAGAATGTCATCCGATAAAGAGAATGTTTCAAGAAGGGGGAAGTTATAAAGAAGTCTCAACATGAAGTTCAAAGTCAGCTGAGAGTTCAACGGTTCAGTCAGAACATCAGCTGAAGACCACTCAGATAAAGATCAAGATTTTCAACCGACTAACCAAGGTTGACTGTCAGAAAGGTTTGAATTTGAAATTCAAAAAGGAAGTCACGTGAAGGTTTGACCGTTCAGTCATTACCTCATTTGGCCCAACACAAGGTTGTCTCAGATGGAAAGCAGAAGAGCACAGATGCCATATCGGGAAAGTCTGCAGAGATGAGAGACAAGCCATCACTATCAAAGAACAGAGATCGACAGCTCCTCCAACGGCTAGTTGATTCTCTCCGCCTATAAATAGAGGCATTCATTCATTCGACATAGATATGAGACAGAGAAAATTAGAAGTGCACCCACGAGAGAAACAAGAGCAAAGAAAATCTGCAAAATCACATTCTAAGAGCATCAGCAGCTGAGAGTTCCGAGTGGTAGAACATTAGTAGCTGAGGGTTCATAGAAGTATATTCTGTCTTAGATCTTAGTTTGAGTGTTCATTCGTTCAAGCCATAGATCCAGCTCACATTCGTGTTCGAGCAGTAGTTGGAAAACCCACCCACATACACACCCTAAAAAGTGTTTGTTAGGATCATACTCTTCCTGTAATTGAGTAGTTAGGTTGTCAAGTACCCGCAAACTTGACATAGGTTGTTAAGTACCCGTAAACTTAACTGTAAAGGTTGATAAGTACCCGTAAACTTATTGCAACGGTTGCACAGCCCGCGTAAGCTGTGTGGAACTGTCCAGAAGAACTTGGACTGAGGTGTGTGGACTCACATCTCCCCGTGGACGTAGGAGTTCTCTCCGAACCACGTAAATCCTGTGTGTCTGTATTTATTTCTGTTTAGTTACTTATTGCATTTTCAACTGACCAAACTAACCGGCATACAAACTGCATCTTTACATATCAACTGTCTTGGTTATTAACCAACCTTGCACAAAAGCGTGAGTTATTTAACGAGTATAATTTCCACCACATTCCGCACGGCACCACTCTCACAGCTGAGTTCTCTTACTCAGTTGTGATTCCAGCTGAGACTTTCTTTACTCAGTTGAAGTTTTTCGGGGGTTAAGTTTTCAAAGTTGAAAAATCCTAACTGGTGTATCCCCCCCCCCCATACACCAGTAACTCGTATCGGGACCATCAAGTGGTATCAGAGCAGTGGTTCAAAAGACTGTTGTCTCTGTTTCACGAGGTGTGAATCGAGGTGTTTTCTTCAGTGGTCAACTGAATAGATCCTTTTTCACGCTAGTGCATATCTGCTTGTTTTTGTTGTCTGTTGTTGTGTGTGCAGATGGATATGAAAGATAAGATCGTGGTTATGTTATCGGTTGTGAACTATACAGCCTGGAGGACTCAAATGAAGAAGATGCTACTGTCCAAGCATCAGAGAATGCAACAAGTACTCTCATCCGGACCTATCAAGATCACAGAAAAGGTCATCCGTACTTTTACAGATCCAACCCTTGGGGATGCAACTGAGGAGATAGTCGAGAAGAACCCAGAAGACTATACTTCTGAGGAAGCTAAAGTGAGCCAGCTGGATATCTGGGCTCAAAGCACTTTCATGTCCACAGTTGGACAAGACTATCTTCCGTGGATAGAGGAGTGCGACACTGCTAAAGAGATGTGGGACACTTTGGCATCTTTGAGTGAAGGAAGTGACGAAACCAAGGAGAACAAGTTCTCCCATGCATGTCAAGATTTTGACAACTTCACACTGAAAGTGGACGAAACCATCGATTAGATGGAGCTGCGGTTCATGGAGATCATCAGAAGGATCCAGTCTATCCGAAGAGGAAAGTATACTTTGAGAGAAATCAACCTCAAAGTATTACAAGCACTTCCAGCTGAGTGGGATACCTTCACCAATATCCATGAAAGCCGAGTTGATCTAGGAGAGATGGGAACTGAAAGATTGTTCTCAATTCTGAAAGGAAATGAGTACAAAGTGAACCGACGAAAATCTCAGTTGATGGCTCAAACAAGTCGACATGAGGATATTGGTTCAGCAATGAAGACAGTTGCCTTTCGAGCTGACTATTCCAAGCCGCGAACATCAAGAGCAACAAGATCTGCGGACACAACTGCAAAGGAGCCAAGCAGAGAAGAGCTGCAACAATGCATTGCCGCCATGTCAAAGAAGCTAGCTGACATGGACACTCGGTTCGGAAAGTACAAGCGGTTCTACAAATCCAACCGAACTCGAGACAGCTCGAAGCCTGTGAACAACGGATGTTTTGAGTGTGGCAAAGAGGGACATTTTAAGGTTGACTGTCCAGACCTCTCAAAGAAAGAAAAAGATGCGTTGAGGGCCAAGCAAAACGCAAAAGATAAGGTCATGGTTGCAGAGGAAGCAGCTGACGACGTGGACATCTTCACTGACACTGAAGATAAGGACGAACTGACTCCCACCAACAACGCAAGTGGACAGGATCAATGTCTCATGGCAATTGGAGCTGACCAAGATGAAGCTGAGGTAACTACTATCCCAGCTAATTTAAATTTTTCTAATGTTGCTAACGTGCAGGATACTTTAGAAGATGAGTTGCAACCATCTTGGGATGATTTCCAAGAATTGAGTGAGCAACTGAATCAGCAAACGGTTGAGTTTAAGACTCTTCAAAAACAGTTTGTTAAACTGGAAGAATCCTTAACTGAAAAGGACGATCTGATCAAGAATCAAACTGAAGAGATTCAGAATCTCAAAAATCAACTGACCGCGGCCAACCAAGCTGAGGCTTCAACCGATGAGCAATTGAAGGAACAGATCAAGGCACAGAATGAGCAGTTGAACAAGCAAGAGGCTCAGATCGACCAGCTGATAAAGAAGTTAGATGGACAAATCGAGCAGATCACTATCCTCCTCAAGGAGTTGCAAATTGAGAAGTATAATCTAATTAAGCTGTATCAGTCATCCAAGATCATCGAGAATCTTATCAGCTATAACAGACAGATGGATGACGTGTTAGGACTCGGTTATGATATTGTCAAGGATACTGGAATTCCACCAGCAACCTTCATCAAAGCTGTAGAAGTCACAGCTGTCGAGCCAAACACAGCTGAGTCTCCAGAAGTTAATCCAATCTCCACCTCTCAGCAAGTTCAACCGACCAACAGAATTACAACTGAGAAGGGAAAAGGAGTAGTAGATGGAAGACAGAATGTTCCATCGGTTGGAACATCAACCGAGGGGGAATGTTCCAAAAGTCAGAAGAGGAATCAGAGGCGTCGAAGGTATAATCGCAACCGAACTCAGAATCAGAACCGACCTCTGCATCAACCTCAGAGTAAACATCAGAAGGAATGGAACCGACCGCAGAACAGACAAGGGCTCAATCATCTGAAACAACAGCGGTTCCAACATCAGTTCGATTAAAGGTTCCATCAGAGTCAACCGATGTGGAACAGTTACGACAGCTATGGCCACTCATGCCACAACATGAATCAACATCCGGGCATGAACAACTATCATCAACAGCCAGGGCAATGGAATCAGAATCAGCCAAGACGATTCCACAATAACGGCCGACCTCATTGGCGGAATTAAAAGGGTCAGAGACGTCAATCAAATAGGAGGAACCCCACTCCTCCTAAAGCCCAACATAGGAGAAATCCATCTCCTCCAAAGAGACAGAATATCAATAATAACAACAAGCCTAAGGATAACCGATGGGTTGTTATAGTTGATGAAAATGGGCAGATCATTTGGAATGACAAGGCTATTCGAGTCTACAGGGAAAAGCGACCCACAGTTCCAGGGGGAACTGGTTCTAACCCTCCAGGACCCAACTGAAATTGGGGACCTAAGCGTGTTTCTCCGTGCAGGTACAGGAGGAACAACTGAGGAAGAATAAAGCATCACAGACAAAGTGGGTGATGGACAGTGGATGCTCGAAACATATGACAAATCTGAAGGATTTGCTTGACAGTTTCGTGGAGCTGAACGGTCCAACTGTTACTTTTGGTGACAACTCAAAAGGTTACACCAAAGGCTACGGTATCCTTGAAACCGATCACGTGTCAATTTTTAATGTTTCATATGTTGATGGATTGAAGCATAACCTGCTCTCCATCAGCCAATTCTGTGATAATGGCTTCTCTGTCAAGTTTGATGCGCAGGGTTGCAGGGTTAAAGATGTTCAAACAAAGCAGGTCATATTGTTGGGAAATCGATCCCCAACTGGTAATGTGTACTATGCTGACTGGAATAGCAGTCCACCTGAAACCTGTCTGTTATCGAAGAGCAGTTCAGATGTGAGCTGGCTGTGGCACAAAAGGCTCAACCATCTGAATTTCAAGACAATGAACCGACTTGCCAGACAGGAACTCGCAAAGGGCATTCCTAACCGAGTGTTTTCAACAACACACATCTGCAGTGCGTGTCAGCTGGAAAAGCTCGCCAGATCCTCGTTCAGGTTGAAATCAACTCCCTCAACCGACCGAGTATTGAAGCTGATCCATATGGATCTCTTCGGGCCAGTTACACCTAAGAGCATAAATGGCAACGAATATACACTGGTTGTAACTGATGATTACTCGAGGTACACGTGGACCAGTTTCATGCACCACAAGATGAAACCCGAGATGAGCTGCCCAAGTTGATGGATCGGATATTGAACCAACAAGAGATGAAAATCATTTTTATCCGATCAGACCGTGGAACCGAGTTCCTCAATGAAACCATCATTGAATACTGCGAGAAGCACGGAATCACTCATCAAACCTCAGCTGCGCGTACTCCGCAACAGAATGGAGTAGCTGAGCGAAGGAACAGAACGCTGAAGGATGCAGCTACATCCATGCTAGCCAGCTCAGCTCTGCCAAAGAGATTTTGGGCTGAGGCCATCAACACTGCATGTTACACTCAGAACCGGTCCCTTCTGACCAAGCGGTTGGGAAAGACACCATACGAGCTATGGAGACGCAGGAAGCCAGATATTTCTTATTTTCACGTTTTTGGTTCTAAGTGTTATATTCACAACAACGGGAAAACTCAGTTGAAAACTTTTGATGCCAAAGCTTCGAAAGGCATATTTCTCGGATATGCCGCTCGGATCAAGGCTTATTGAGTTTTCAACAATAGCTCTCGTGTTGTGGAGATAACACCTCATGTTAGTTTTGATGAATCTACCTTTGAGTGCAGGGAACAGGCTAAAGGACAACAAATAGATCCAGCTGTTCCACCAGTTCTCACCAGATCGCAAGTTCAAAGGCAGAAGAATTTGGCCGAACCGTTGGTATGGGCAACTGACGATGATGATCCGTGTTCCTCAAAAGATGAATGTGAAGATCATCAAGCGGTAGCTGAGGACCCCAGCTCAAATCAAGGGGGAACTCCAGCTAATGTCGATGTTGAGGATCCAGACCCAACAACTGACAAATCCCCAGTTATGAAGACTCCAACAGTTCAGGATTCTCCTTCAGTTGAAATCCCTGAACCAACACAGTTGCAAGAAGAAGGAAGAGCAATCAGAGATGGTATGAAGTTCATTCCACTAACGACATCATCGGAGATCCAACCGGTGTGCGTACAAGAAGCAGAGTTGCGACTCAGGACTCAACTGAGGAAGAGACCAACATTTATGCCCAATATGCTGAGGAGTTGGCAGTTCTAGAAGAGTTCGAACAAGCTGGAGATGTTGCCATGATTTCATGCTTTGTAGCTGATGTGCCAGAACCAAAGAACGTTGTGGAAGCTCTCAACTGTATTCACTGGACAACAGCTATGCAAGAGGAGCTGAATGAATTTCTACGCAACTGTGTTTGGGAATTGGTAGAAAGACCAACTGGTGTCAAGGTTATTGGACTTAAATGGATTTTCAAGAACAAGAGAGACGCCATTGGTTACATCGTGAGGAACAAAGCAAGGTTGGTAGCTCAGGGTTACTGCCAACAAGAAGGAATTGACTTTGAAGATTCCTTCGCACCAGTTGCAAGGCTGGAAGCCATCCGAATCTTTCTAGCATATGCCGCACATCACAAGTTTAAAGTGTATCAGATGGATGTGAAGTGTGCATTCCTCAACGGTGATATCAAGGAAGATGTATATGTTGAACAACCACCCGGTTTTGAAACTGGAGATGGAAGAGTGTACAAGTTGAAGAAAGCCATCTATGGCTTGAAGCAAGCTCCTAGAGCCTGGTATGACACTCTTTGTGGATTTCTTCTGAACTCGGGGTTCAAACGAGGCTCAGTTGATAAAACCCTATTCACCATCAAAGTTGGAGATGATATACTTGTGGTGCAAATCTATGTGGATGACATCATATTCGGTTCCAAGTCAGAGGAGCTGTGCAAGAAATTCTCAGATCTTATGAAGGAGAAGTTCGAGATGTCAATGATGGGCGAGATGAATTATTTCCTTGGATTACAAGTGAAGCAGTCACCAGAAGGGATTTTCATCAATCAGTCCAAGTATACAAAGGAGCTCATCACCAAGTTCGGATTGCAGACAAGTAAGACCACAGGGATCCCGATGAATACTAACTGGAAGATCGAACCCGGAGCTGAGGGAAAACTAGTGGATGCCAGCAAGTATAGAGGGATCATCGGTTCGCTGCTATATCTAACCGCCAGTCGGCCAGACATATCCTACGCGGTTGGAGTGTGTGCTCGGTTTCAAGTCCAACCGAGGGAAGCTCACATGTTGGCAGCAAAGAACATCATCAAGTATCTGAAGGGTACTGTCAATATTGGGTTGTGGTATCCAACTGACGACAATATCCAGCTGACCGGATACTCAGATGCGGATCTAGCCAGAGATCGATTGGACAGGAAGTCCACATCTGGACACTGTCAGTTCATGGGAAGCAAGCTAGTTTCATGGTTCTCCAAGAAACAAGCATGTGTTGCTACTTCTACAACCGAGTCAGAATATATGGCTGCCGGAAGTTGTTGCATGCAAGTGTTATGGCTCAAGCAACAGCTGAGAGATTATGAAGTTGCAACTGGACAGGTTCCCATTCATTGCGATAGCTCAAGTGCCATTGTTATTTCTTTGAATCCTGTTCATCATTCTCGGACAAAACACATTGATATCAGACATCATTTCATCCGAAATCATATCGAAAAGAAAGACGTATCCATGGAGAATATTCCAACTGAGATTCAGAGAGCTGATATCTTCACCAAACCTCTACCTGAAGCCCGGTTCAAGATGCTATGTGATCTTCTTGGACTGTTGGATCCATCAGATGGGGAGTCAGTCGAGCTGAAGAGGTAGATCTCCATCTGAGGGAGAAGCTCAGATGAAGGAAGAATCTCAGATGCGGAGCGCCAACTGAAGACATCAGACGTCAGCTGAACAGACGAACTCGAGTCAGCTGATGGTATGCTGTAACAATAGATCAGACGTCAGCTGAACAGACGAACTCGAGTCAGCTGATGATATGCGGCAACTGAGGAACACAACTGAGGTATACAGCTGATCTCGACATCAGCTGGCAGGTAATATTTATGGCTGAAGGTGTTATGACATTAAATGAGAATGTTTGAAATAAATTCAAACATTCCTGAACATGTCAGCTAAATGAAATAAGCCATCATGACGCATTTAATGTAAAGTCTGGTTGAACACCTATAGCCTTACTTTATAGTGCGACTGGGCTGACACACTAATCTCTTCACCTTCTCACTCGCGGGCGTGGAGAGTCAGTCAAAATCGCCCAACCGTCGTAAGATCTCAACCGTTGATGGATAGATGCCATTCAATCCCGGCCATCCATTTTAAATGACGCGGTAACCTATATAAAGCGGCAAATCAGGAAGTGATCCTTACCTTCTCTATTCGTGCATATCAATATTAACTGTTCATCATCCCCTCCGAAATTGTCTCACCATTTTCAGTAACATATTTCCTTCTTCTTCGCATATATATATTCCACTTAAATGGCACCTAAATCAAAAGCATCAAAGAAGATGGTCTCTGCTGAACCAGCCACGTTCCAGGAATCCTTCGACTTGATGCTGTCGAAGATTTACTTCGAACAAATTCTATCAAGGGAAGCACCGATCACGCCAGAAATCGCACCCGTCGCCAAACTTCTTTCCGACCACGATCTGCTCAACTGGGCAACTCTCTCTCCATCTAAGCTGCTCAGAAAGCAAGTAGCCCACTTCTACCGGAATCTGCAACGCGTTGCTGAACTCGGGCTTGTCACGACCATTCCGTGCAAGCAACGAATCAACACTTCCCGATTGATTGAAGAAACGGTTGTCGAGATCGAAGTGTCTAAAGAACTGGGAAAGATCATCCCTAGAAATCGGGAGGCTATAGACATGATGGGAAACTTCACCGACAAGAAAGCAGATGCTTTTCTGCAAACTCTCCTCATTGTCCCCGAACCATTGAAGGGGAGTATGCAGAGGACCAAACTGAAGCGGGAGCACCGACTTCAGTTTGATGTGATATCAAAGTGTGTTTTTGCATATGGAGGAGCTTTCGGCGATATCAGCAGATCGAAGCTCAAGCAGCAAAAGGCCTTGGAAGAAAACACAAGATAGACTGGCTGGGCTATTTTGAAAGCCAGCTGTGGGTAGAAAAACTGAAGATCTCCGAGACACTAGCTGAGTCCGGAGAGAAACTGTTGAGTGTCAGGGGAACACTCAACTTCGGCACCAAGATATCAGCCCTGATCCTCCGTGCAACCAAGGGTCAGAAGCTAACTTGGGAAGGCAGTGAGGACCCTCCGTTCAACAAGCTGATGCTGTTCCCAACAGCCAAGAAGGCTAGGGACGTTGTGGAAGCTGTGTACACTCCCAAGGGAGCCACAAAGCCAGCTGTGGAGACGGCCCCAACAGTCCGCCGCCCATCAAGGTCCAAACCTGCAAAACGCCAGCTGGAGGAAGTGGCTGAAGAAGAAGATGAAGAAGAAGAAGAAGAAGAAGATGTGGAACCCCTCAAGAAAAAGCCCAGGATCAAAATCATCCAGCCAGCAGCTCAACCGGCTGCAACGGACCCAGTGGTAGTGATATCAGCTGAGAAAGCAGCTGAGGAGAAGAAATCAACCGAATCCAGCCAGTCGGTTGATCCAGCTGGGTTTATGCTTCAACCCCGTCAACAGGAAGAAATGGTTGAAGGAAAGAAGACCCACGATGAGGAGTCCAGCTCATCCTCAGATGACTCTTCTTCATCTGAGGAGTCCCACGACAGTCCACCCTCTCCACCAACTGGAGCTGATGCCAGCCAGGAAATCCCACCTGCGTCTGAGGAAACCAATGAGCCCGTCCAGTCTCTCCCCAAAGAGGATTCAGTTCTCTCAACTGATCCTCAGTTAGAAATTCCGAGCCTCTTGCTCGATGCCAACGTTGAGACCGTTGCTTTGGCCAACGTTGATGACACCATTGAACCCATCTCCTTTGATATTAATCCCCCCCCAAATTGATGAAGAAGCCAACTGCCAGGCAATTCTGGCTGAATATGAAGGCATGTTGGACTACTGCTTTCGCAAACTGATAGGCATGTTCCCAGAGGCAAGCTCGATGCCCATCTTCGCCATGTTTGGGACTGAACTGCTCTATCAGTTCAGCGTTATCTTTAGCTACTGGTACGTCAAGGAGGAAACCCTGAGGATCCACGGATGGGACAGGCTGAAAATTGATGAATCCAACCTGAGGGTGTACTTCAACTACCAGAACCTCGAGGTTGCCTACAACCAGAAGGTTGCCCTGCTACGTCGCCGCCTGGACTTGAGCATGAAAGAAGGAACCGACTCCAGAGAACTGTACGATAATCCTGGAGTTGTGCAATTTCTTGATAACATGTTAGCCAAGAATGCCGACTATATGGAGGATGTCGATGAAGCTGACGAGGCTGCCAAGAGGGAAGAAGAAAAGCTCAAACAATACCTGGCTAGCCAAACAGCCATGGTTGTAGTGGACCCAACAGCCCAGACACAACAGCAAGAACTGCCTGGACCCTCTGATCAGCCAGCACACTCCACCGATGATATCTGTGAGCTGATATCTGAGAGGGTCAACCAGCTGAGGCATGAGCTGTTGTCCAAAATCGAGCACAACAAAGAAGAGCAAGCTGCCAAGATAAATCAGCTGATGGACGAGAATGCATCTCTGAAGAATCAGCTGGAACAACTCTCCACCTCCCTACAGCAAAAGCTGGAAGACGTCTCCACTTCTACCAGCTCGGATGTCAAAGAACTGAAGAAGGCGGTACAAGGACTCAGCTCGGACTTCAACGTCTTCAAGTCTGTTGCTGAATCCAATCTGGCAAAGTCCCAGCAGACACAAGACTAGGAGTGGATGTCTCAGTTCAAAAATTTTCGAGCTGAGTTCGTCACCCTTCACAAGGATGTCTCTGCAACCTTTGCCGCCTTGAAGAAAGCTTAGCAAGAACGCCAAGACCTGGAGCTGGCGAAGAATGTTGAAGAGAAAGATGTTGTGGAAGAACTCTTCTCCCGAGTTCAACAAGCAGAAGCCAAGCTGACCTCCCTGGATGGCTCAGTTGCCACCCTTTTAGATGATGCCAAAAAGGGGGAAGGAAAGGAGCCAACAGCTGTTGCTGGACAGGGGAAAGGTGTTCACCAAAAGCAGGGGGAAGAAAGTGGTCAAAAGGAAGGAGTGCCAGTTGAAACTCAGGCTGAAGGAGCTGAAGGATCTCAGCTGAAGGAGTCTGCACAAAAAGAGCAGGAACTTGAAGTCTCCCAAGACCTCGTAGCCGAGCTTACAGCCGAACTAGATGCCGATCTTGACGGAATCTCTGTCGAGGATTGCATCGAAGCTGCAAAAGCTATGGGGAAGTCCAAGGAGAACTACTTGAATCCCTCTTGGATCAAGAAGTTTGCTGCAGATCAAGCCAAGAAAGTGGCCAAGTTCAAGAAGGAACTGGCCAAAATTGAAAAGAGCGTAGATAGGAACAAAGCCAGCCGGAGCGTCAGAAGAATCAACAAACACCAGATGAAGGCTGAGACTAGGAAGAAGACTCAACAGCTACAGAGAAATGCCTCGCTCCAGTCACGGTTCCCACATATTGACAAGTGGATGAACATTGAGTGGAACGATGACTGGGAGCAGTTCAAGCATGAGTTCATTAATGACTTTTACTACAGGAAGGTCTACTCAACTGAAGACCCAAGGCAAGCCTTCAAGGAAGCCTTGTGGGAGCTCAAATCTGGGGATCCTGGGATGTTCAGGCAATTCCAAAGAGCCATGGTGAAAGCTCAGCTCGATCCCAACACTGTTCCGGTTCCGCAGAAGGTCAGATATCGCCCTCAGATGATCAAAGGCACAAGTACTCCTAACAGAAATGCGATCATGACTGAGGCGAGACAAGTGTGCAAGGAACATGGTGTTAACACCGGGATCGAGTCAGCTGCAAAGAGAGAGATCTTTGACCGTATCTTCAGCAAGTACGGCCAAGAGTATTTTTGAGCTGATGTAGTTTTTGAGCAACTGATGTATCTTTAACTATTTTTGTACTTATCCTTGTAATCATCAGTTGTAATGAAAACTTCAAGTATTTATACGATTCAACTTGACGCACAATATCTCATTGTCCAAGCTATGAATCGCAGTCCTTTTAAATACCATGTTATAACTGTGCTAACCCTTTGATGTTTTATCTTATAGACTGTCTAGAATTTCAGCTGAGATTTTAGGTCAGTTAGTAAGGTTTAGATCAGTAGCGGTTTCAAGTTGTAAGTGGTTTTGGCATCATCAAAAAGGGGGAAATTGTTGGGAAATTTATTAGTATGAGTTTTGATGAATTCCAAAACCAACTGACCCCAACCGAGTAGATGTTGTCAGTTCCTAATGTTAGCAGTTAGGCTCGCTGTTTGAGCAATGTTAAGATTTTATCTATACAGATCTCCAGCTGAAGACGGCAACATAGCAACACTCGGATACAACCCCGGATGGAAGATTGGATAAGGAACATCAGTTACAAGACTCTGTCTGATGAGAGAGTTATGCCAAAAAGGGGGAATACTTTTTGACAACTGAGAGTTCAAGCCAACTGTTCAGTTGGAACATCAGCTATAGAATGCCATCCGATAAAGAGAATGTTTCAAGAAGGGGGAAGTTATAAAGAAGTCTCAACATGAAGTTCAAAGTCAGCTGAGAGTTCAATGGTTCAGTCAGAACATCAGCTGAAGACCACTCAGATAAAGATCAAGATTTTCAACCGACTAACCAAGGTTGACTGTCAGAAAGGTTTGAATTTGAAATTCAAAAAGGAAGTCACGTGAAGGTTTGACCGTTCAGTCATTACCTCATTTGGCCCAACACAAGATTGTCTCAGATTGAAAGCAGAAGAGCACAGATGCCATATCGGGAAAGTCTGCAGAGATGAGAGACAAGCCATCACTATCAAAGAACAGAGATCGACAGCTCCTCCAACGGCTAGTTGATTCTCTCCGCCTATAAATAGAGGCATTCATTCATTCGACATAGATATGAGACAGAGAAAATTAGAAATGTACCCACGAGAGAAACAAGAGCAAAGAAAATCTGCAAAATCACATTCTAAGAGCATCAACAGCTGAGAGTTCCGAGTGGTAGAACATTAGTAGCTGAGGGTTCATAGAAGTATATTCTGTCTTAGATCTTAGTTTGAGTGTTCATTCGTTGAAGCCATAGATCCAGCTCACATTCGTGTTCGAGCAGTAGTTGGAAAACCCACCCACATACACACCCTAAAAAGTGTTTGTTAGGATCATACTCTTCCTGTAATTGAGTAGTTAGGTTGTCAAGTACCCACAAACTTGACATAGGTTGTTAAGTACCCGTAAACTTAACTGTAAAGGTTGATAAGTACCCGTAAACTTATTGCAACGGTTGCACAGCCCGCGTAAGCTGTGTGGAACTATCCAGAAGAACTTGGACTGAGGTGTGTGGACTCACATCTCCCCGTGGACGTAGGAGTTCTCTCCAAACCACGTAAATCCTGTGTGTCTGTATTTATTTCTGTTTAGTTACTTATTGCATTTTCAACTGACCAAACTAACCGGCATACAAACTGCATCTTTACATATCAACTGTCTTGGTTATTGACCAACCTTGCACAAAAGCGTGAGTTATTTAACGAGTATAATTTCCACCACATTCCGCACGGCACCACTCTCACAGCTGAGTTCTCTTACTCAGTTGTGATTCCAGCTGAGACTTTCTTTACTCAGTTGAAGTTTTTCGGGGGTTAAGTTTTCAAAGTTGAAAAATCCTAACTGGTGTATCCCCCCCCCATACACCAGTAACTCGTATCGGGACCATCATGAGTATTCAGAAACCACAAATATCGAGAATAATCAAACATAATTGACAGACCTAAATACAATTAGTTATCACAAGAAGAGTGTGATGTAATTACCCTGTCAGTCGAAACCCTATGTATGTGGGCACATGGAAGATACGCAGAGAGGGAGGAGATTAATTTAGGGGAAATGTAGAAAAAGTACCTTTTCAGCTGTTTTATTTCGAAAAGGGGGCATATCTAAAGTAACGATTTTTTTTAGCCTAGTAACTACCATAAATTTGGTACTTTAATGTCGAAGTAACGAATATTGGTTCAGTAAGTAAGTAGTCAGCATTGGTACTTTGTGTGGAAGTAACGAAATTTTGTAAACTTAGTAACTATGCATAAGTTGGTACCTTTGTCATGAAATAACGAATTTTTTTTTAACTTATGAAATCTTCAAAATTTGGTACTTTGCATTGAAGGCACGAATAAATTTTCACTTAGTAACTAGTAAACATTTGGTACTTTCTCACGAAGTCACAAAATTTTCTAACTTAGTAACTCTTCAAAATTTGGTACTTCGGCGGGAAAGTAACGAATTTTTTTTTAAATTAGTAACTTGTATAAATTGTAAAATTTTAGTACTTTGACTTCAAGGCACAAAAATTTTGAAGGGTAGTAATTCTGCATAATTTGGTACTTCTACATGAAGTCACAATTTTCTTTTGACCTAGTAACTCAGAAAAATTTGGTACTTGTATCTAGAAGTCACGAATAAATTTTCACTTAGTAACTAGTCAACATTTGTTACTTTGTGACAAAGTCACGAAATTTTCTAACTTAGTAACTCTTCAAAATTTTTATTTTAACCCAGTAACGCACAAAAGTTTGGTAAATTTATTTGGCTGTCACGAATATTTTCTAACTTAGTAACTTGTAAAAATTTGGTACTTTGCCATGTTTTCACGAATTTTTTTTAACTTAGTAACTCTTAATAATTTGGAACTTTGTGACGAAGTAACAATTTTTTTTAAAAGTAGTAACTGAAAGAAATCAGGTATGTGGCATGAAGTTTTGAATAGTTTTGAACTTAGTAACAATTTCTTATTAGGTACTTTATCATGGAGGCACGAAATTTTATTTTTTAAATTAAGCCACTGAAGAACAATAATTTTTAACTTAGTGTCTCACACAAATTTGGTACTTCGTGAAATAAAAAAAATTGAAATATGACAAATAATGCACCCTCAAATTTTGGGAACTCTATTTTAAAGTTGTGATAGGGTTGTGTGGTATTTATTGCTAAAACATTTTCACAAAAGAACCAAAAATATGTATTAAAATTTGAATATTTACTGAGCTACAGGAGAAAATAGTTAATGTGGAAAGGGCTCAAAAGGTTTTGGTAAAGGAAAAATTATTTCATGTGTGGAAGAACAAAAAAAAAAAATGATGCTGTTATTGAAATATTCACATGTTTTTGTGAAAACACATAATGTTTAATGTGAAAGATAATACAACTACACATTAACTACAAAATTCAGCATATTAAGTTGAGTATGAAGAAGACTCAGAAAGTTACCAAAATATATAAGAGTTGAAGAGTAACATACATACTTAACATAAATAACTAAGGAATCTAAGTAATAGAGGATCTAATACAATACGACAAAACAACATAACGCAGATATCTAACGGCGAAAAACAGCAAGCCCAATAAGCAACGCTGCTATTGCATAGTTCTTCCATCATATCTCTGATTTGAGTGCCTCCAACTGTTCAGTCAATTTCGCATTTGCAACTGTGAGATCAGCATTTTGCGTAACAACGTGTTCTTGAGATTCTTTCAACTGGCGGCAATCAAAATCCTTTACACGGAGTTCATGTTGGAGATCATCTCTCTCCTTATGAAATTGTGCAGCAAGGTTTGTTGAAATCGATTCAGGCTGAACAAGTTTTTTGTGCTCATCAATCAAAAGAAACAATTGATCATGGTAAATATCCCTATCCATACGAAGTTGAAGGATATAATCAAGTTGAATATCTGTGACATTGGGATCAATCCAATCAAAGAAGTCACAAACATTGTGCTGCAATAGATATAGAGAATATGAAACTAATGAGATCAAGAAAATTGAAAAAATAAAAAATAATGTGCTGCAAAAAGAATAAAATTAAATACCTCAATGTTTGGACAACATAAATACCATGGCTGGATCATCATCAGACCAAGAGGTACTCACCAAACACTTCAATCCATGCTTACATTTCCTCTCATCCATTTATGTTGTTCTATAATCACTAACATGACTAATGATCAAGGTTCCCAAATTTATTTAGTAAAAAAAAAAGTTCAAAGGAATATGAACTTCAACACCAGAACATATATACACATCTAATTACAATATGAACAAAGAAGAAATTAACATAAAACGATTAGAGCTAACCCTAGATCTAATTCGGTAAATAGAACAAAAATAGTTTCGTGAAGTAATTTCAAATAAATCATTACAACAAAAAGGAAGAACAAATCTTAAAAAATTTTCAAAGGAGAACAACGAGAAGGAAAAAAAATAAAGAGAAATGATGAAAGAGCTAGAAGAAAATTGCTACAAACAGAACTTGAAGTACAACAAGAACACAAATTCGAAAAAAACAAAATTGAAGATGAAGAAGATTTTACCTGAAAATTACACAACCACCGTTGAAATAAGAAACGAAACCGTCGGAAAAGTTGCGTGAAGCTATAAACAGAAATGTAAGTACAATAAGAACACAAATTCGAAAAAAAATGAAGAGAAGGAAGATTTTGACCTCAAAATTGCACAGCCACCATTGAAATAAGAAAGAAGACCGCCAGAAAAGCTGCGGGAAGGTTTGACGGATGTATGGATTTGCAGAAGAAGGTTCGACAGATGTATCGCTTTGGAGGAGAAAGAGGGAAGAGAACCTGAAATGAAATTTGAAAATTTAAAGAATACGACGGTGAGAATAATTCACCACAAATAAAAAAGCACGAAGAGGTATGGGAAATTTGTGAAAAGTAAAGGTAGGGGTAAAAATGTCAACATGTGCTAGATTTTAAAAAAATTAAATGAGCTACTATATTTTATCTTTGCAATGGGATAAGTGTTATTATTGGAAATATTCTCTCTCTCTCTCTCTCTCTCTCTCTCTCTCTCTCTATATATATATATATATATATATATATATATATATAGGGTAAGGATCCGGTGACAATAGATCTTATATGAGAATATGAAAATGATATATTTTAATGCATTTATATCACATCGGTAATGCATATATTGCAAAAATGTAATGCTTACTCATTCTAATGCATAAACTACAATAAGTTAAATGCATTAACATTGTAATGCATAAATTACAACAACATAATGTATCGTCAAACCTGGACCATTGATCAACAAAGATCAAGGGCCGAGATTTATTCTCATTTCTCACATAAGAAAGCATTATCACATGATCTTCTTCCTATATATATATATATATATATATATATATATGGAGTGATTCCCATGCAAATGGAATTAATCTCCACCATTGATTATATCTACATGTAGGGTCAAGATTTGGCCTGGTCAAAGCGGGCCAAAACGAGTCAACCCGTTGACTTTTTTTTTAAGGGTCAGCTCACATGCACCACTTCACATATTCGGATGCACCACTCTATATAACGAGATGCACCACTAAGTGCATTGAGATGCACAAGATTTTCAGTTTTGTTTTAATTTTTTTTTTTTCGTAAAATAATATGCATCTAGTTACACTGTGTGGTGCATCTAGTTACACTATGTGGTGCATCTGGTTACACATTATGGTGCATCCAATTTTTTTCAGTTTTTCTTTTTAGTTTTTTTTTACAAATGTTTTTTCCCAGCTCCGCCTCCGCCTTCGGCTTCGATTTTACGGCTCCGCCTTCACTCCGATTATTAATATAAGGATAATCGGCGGGCAACATTTTGAACTTTTTTGGCTCGCTCCGAGGCCTTCGGTTCCCCTTGCTCGAATCTTGACCAAAGAAGAAGCGGCAAACAAAAAAACGAAAAGGCAAACAAAAAAATGGGGGATAATAAATCAGAAAATTGAAAAAAATATCAGAAAAAAAAACGAAACTCTGGTGGATCTAAATACACTTAGTGGTGCATCTCGTTATATAGTGTGGTGCATCCGAATATGTGAAGTGGTGCATATGAGTTGACCGTTAAATTTAAAAAAAAAAAAACTTAAAAATCTGGTGCATCTAAATGCACTTAGTGGTGCATCCGAATATGTGAAGTTGTGCATCCAAATATGTGAAGTGGTGCATATGAGCTGAACGTAAAAAAAATTAAAAATAAAAAAAAAAAATCAACGGGTTGACCGGGTTGACCCGGGCTTGACCCGCTTTGACCAGGCCAAATCTTGACCCTCCATATTGATAAAATGAATGGTGAAAATTAATTCTTATTTCTCACTTTAAGATCTATTCTCATATAATCTATTTCCTATATATATATATGGTAAATTTATTTCTTTTTAAGAGTATATTAGTTAAATTACATATACGCATCTTCATTATGGCATGCTACAATTGAATGTATACAGAGCCTCTCAAAAAAAGAAGAAAAAAAATGTATACAGAGTATGCGTTAAACTTGATTAAAGAAAACTATAATAATTTTTATAGTTAACTATCGTAAACTTGAATCCAAAAAACATGTAAGAGCATCCTTAGCAATTCACTCGAAATCAATTTTAACTTTGAAATTACAAATAATAAAAAATAAAATAAAAAATCATTCAATATATCTCTCCCAAACTAAATCTATCTTTTCTAACATGTATATAAGATAGGGACTTGAAATAGTACTACGGGGTAAGCTTTAAGAACACAATTTTGAGAATTCGCGCTGTAAAAATTACACGTATAATAATGTGAATTCACATATTTGCAAATGTAAATATATGAAATCACATTTTTGCAAATATGAAAACGATACAAATGTTGGTTATCCATGTGCTTTCACAACAAAAAATTGTGAAATTGCAATCATGCGAAAATCACACTTATAATAATAATATGTGAATTCATATTTCTGAAAATGCGAAAATGATATGATATGTAAGTCGTCAAAAAATAAATTAGGAACAGAAAAACAAAAAATATTTTATCTTACTATATATTTTAAAATCAGTGCTATAATTAATATTTTGATCCCTAAAAATAACTAACTATCTATCTATATATTATATAAACGAAAACGACTCTACGAAAAAAATTCTATGTGGCACCCCTTATATTCACCCGTTCCTATTTATCCAAATTCTCAAATTTTCTGAATATAAAATCAATATTTATCATATTTATATTCTATATTATATATGACATGAAAACAAAATATTAACAATTAAGATCAAATCTTTAAAATCAATATCTATCATATTTTAATATATTCTATATATAGTTATATTTTTTATATAAATAATCTATGATAATACAACTAAAATTTATTTATAAAGTTATCTTAAAAAGTTGGCCGATTAACTTTAATTATAATCATGTATACCTCAAACAAATAAATAGTTTATTCCAATTAATTCTTCAACTCCTCATTCCATATTTTACGTTTTAAAAATAATAATTAATCCCCTCAAATCTTCTATCCAGTATAGTTTATTTAATGAAACTCAATATATTGAAAAGTTTATAAATACTTAAAATCAATATGTATTTTTCTCATCGAGCCGATTCAATTACGGCAGTTCAACTTAACGGGAGGATTCATAATTAGAATCGTGAGGGTATACGGCCCAATTCCGAACTAACGGTTCAATTTTTTCAGAATCGTGGTCGACGAGAGGATTGCGATCTTGAAGCGTGGGGTAGACAGGTCGATTTCAAACTGACCCACAAAACTCATACAAAGTGTAAACTCAAAAATAATTAATGGACAATATTTTTATTATAATTTTATTAAATAAGTGGCAAGCATATCGTAGACAAAGAGAGTATTATATATTTATTTTTTACATGTCGTGCATTTTTTATCCATTTATTCTATTGTCCACAAAAATTAAGATAATAGTCAACAAGGTGATTCTGATCAGAACCGTAAGGGTAGACATGTCGCTTAGTTACGATAATTCAACATAACGAGAGGATTCCGACTTGGAACCGTGAGGGTAGACGGGCCGATTCTAAACCTACGGCAACTTTTTCAGAATCGTGGTCGGCGAGAAGATCCGACCTTCAAATGTGAGGGTAGACGGACCAATTCTATTACGGCAGTTCAACTTAACGGGATGATTCATAATTAGAACCGTGAGGGTAGACGGGTTGACTCCAAACCGACGGTAACTCTTTCAAAATCATGGTCGACGGGAGGATTGCGATCTTGAACCGTAGGGGTAGACGTGCCAATTTCAAACTGGCCCACAAAACTCACATGCACAAAGTGTAAACTCAAAAATAATTAATGGATAATATTTTTATTATAATTTTATTAAATAATAATTTTCCGTTGATTTTCGACGGGTTACACGCTAGTTATCCTATAATTCCCTATGTCTTATCGGTATTTGATTTGCTCAAAACTGTAAATAATAATCTAATGAATTATATATACATTTGGACAATTTGTAGATTTGTTCCTGTTTTTATATGGAGAATGGTTCTTATTTCATCCTATCTCTCTATATATATAACGTATATTATTATATAAGCACAATCAAGCACTACACAACACAATAGAAGAGATAGACCCACCACCACCTCCACTTCAAACAAAAGTTAAAGAAAGAAAAAGAGAGAAAAAAAAAATCAAAACCACTACAAATTGATTAAAGTAGGTGCAATAAAAGAAAAGGAAGGATATTCTACACACATTGTTCTCAGCCTATAAATATCCTCACTCACGGTCACACCACATCCAAATGTGCCATTACTCCAAATCTCAGAAAAACGAACACCTCTCTCTCTCTCTCTAGGGAAGAAAGAAGATTAGTAAAGGAAGAAATAAAATCCGAGTATAATAATTATTATATAAAAAATGGATTCATTGAAGTTGGAGAATGTAAAAATGGAGAAAGCAAATGCGATTTCAAGGTACCGACGGCTTAAGCGAATCGCCACTTTGTTTCGATTGGTGGAACTTGTAGTTATTGCGATCGTTGTCTCCAAATTTCCGTCGCAGATTTCTTTCCCGGTGAAGCTGTCGGGGGAATATCTCCGAGGGATCTCCGTCGCCGCCGTGATCAGCCCCCGCTTCGTTTTCCTCGTCGGAAACGCGATCGTCGTCCTTTTGTTTTTAAAATCGGGGAGATTTCCGGCCAAGGACGGCGATTTCTACGACGAGTACTTGGAGAAATGCCGGAAGAATGAGAGTTTTGTTGATGATTACAAAGTGTACGGCGCTTGTCATGATCAGAGCAGGAAGCAGATGTGTCGGAGCCGGAGCAGCTCCGCCAAGTTGGAGAGAGCGCCGGAGCGCCGCCCCGGGCTGTCGCGGAGCATGACGGAGGGGCGGCGGAATATGGCGGCGGCGGAGGAGATGAGTAGCGAGGAATTCCGACAAACGGTGGAGGCGTTCATCGCCCGGCAGCAGAGGTTTTTGAGGGAACAAGATTGAATAATGTTGCCACCTTTTTCAAAAAAAAACAAAACAAGGGCTTTTTTTGGCCCACTTTTAATAATTAATATAGATCAAAAAATAGATAAAATATGTAAATACAGTGAATAGATAGATCACAACTTCATCCTTTTGTTTTCTTTGGGCAGCAACTGGAGTGTAATTCCACATTTTTCAATCAACGCCCCTTGAGAGAACTTTTGTTTTGTTAGAAGATTATTTATTTATTAGAAAGAGGAAATGCTTCAATATATTAACCATGGACCATAATACAACATTACATTATTCAAGATATGAGGACTAATTCTCTGACCAACAAATAGTTTATACACTTTTATCAAAACAAGCTAATTTAATTTATGTACAATTTTATTTGCATTCACAGAGAATACACAACAAATTATTTGCCTTCAAGGTAGACTTTGAAGTTTGAACCCCTTACAAGAATTTTATCTATTTATTATAAATACTTCATCAACTTCGATCTTATTATGTATATTTATCATGGTAAATCAATTAAAGTTTATTTAGTGTAAACCAATAATATAATTATCAAATTGGAGGCATCAACTTTTAAGTTGCTCATTGCGATTTAATTCATATTTGAAAGATCACTCAATTGTTACAATTTTAAAGTATATATTATTTACTTTATTCCACTTATATTATTATGTTCCAAATAATAAAAAATTTAACTCTTCAAAAAATAAAAAACCATTCTCTACCTACTTTTTATCTTTGTTTCCACTTATTCTTAATCTCCTCGCCAAATCAATCTTAAATCTTTCGAGTGCGTCATTTATGGCATTAAAATAGTTTCTTGATGTTTTTGGCTCAATTTAATAAAATCATAGGAACTAATTACTAAAAAAATTGGCATATGTTTGTAAAAAAAAAAAAAAAACAAATACTCCCTCCGTCTCGTTCAACTTAACTCGTTTTCCTTTTTAGCGTCCCAAAGCGGTTCGTTTTCTTTTTTGACAAAGATTAGACAATATTTTAGTGTTGAAGTATTGTGTGTACATTAGTTTACTTTTATGAACAGTGAAAATGCATTTACAATCACTTTACTAGCAACAATTAAATATTATATATAAAATACATTAAATACATCCTTTACATCTAATCTTCTTATTATTAATATCTGTGCCGAAAAGAAATGAGTCGAGTTGAACGGGACTGAGGGAGTATTAAAAAGAGATCGTTGGGATATAGACAACAACATTCTTTCTACATTCTTGTATCCATCTCAAATTATGCTTCCTTAAGTGATGTTGCAGAACACATCTTGGTAAGGGTGTTCGCGGTCTGGTTTGGTGCGGTTTGATACTAAACCCAAACCAAATCGTAAAATACGGTTTGGTAAATTTTTGGAACCAACCCGAACTGATAAAGTAGTAAAACCAAACCAAACCAAACTATAATATACGGTTTGGTGCGGTTTGGTTTGCAGTTTATCAATATTTTTTCATTTTCTTCGTAATAGAAATGAAACGAATTAAATAAAGTTGTTGTCATGACCATATACATTTTTCTCTTTTGCTTGAATAAATATACTAGGAGCCTAGGATAACATTATTTAGCTAAATAGTAAATTATAGTAAAATAATTTCACATTCTCTATTTTTTTTATTGAAACAACTTGAATTTGAAAAGAATATAGAAAAAAAAGAAAACAAATAGAAATTCGTATCTTGTATTCAAAGGTGAAGATAAACCAGTGTAATAATTAATTGAAAATGGATAGTAGTAGATTATAGGATTTAATGATTCTAAATTGTATGATTTCATTAATTAAATTTGTATAACACTCAGATATGACATGCAATCAAGAAATCTCTATTTCCTCACATAATAAATAAAATGATAATATTAATATCATTATATCAAATACGGTTTTTCGGTTTACGGTTTGGTTTGGTTTGAAGTTTCTTAACAACCAAATCTAAACCATAAACCATAATTTTTGAAAATTCTAAACCAAATCATATTTCTTAAACCAAAAAATCAAACCAAACCGTATATTACGGTTTGATTTAACTTGATTTACAGTTTAAACCAAACTTTGAACACCCCTACATCTTCGAATAAGACGCAAGAGATGGAAACAATAGAGTTGGGCTGGGATTACAATTTTGGGACGTTGTCAACAGGCCGCATTCCAATTGTCGACCACTTTACAACCTACTTTATCTTTCCAAACAAATATGATATGACCCATCAAAATGAACAAACCTACAATAGTAGAGTTTGTACTTATTAGAATAACGAGATGCTCTCTTCTTCTCTTGCTTACTTGACTAGATGAAACAAACTAGTATTGATTTGAAAGAGAATATAACAAAGCAGACAAAACTAATACGACTTCTTCTTGAAAACGAAATCAAATAACACAACACCGAGAAAGATACGAACAAATGACAATTTGATAAGCATCCAAGATAAATTACAGCACTTACCTACTAAATTAATCGGTTAATTTCACAAAATGGTTATTAGATTAGAGGAAATCCTCCAAAATAACACTTCTTACAAGTGAAATTTTAAAAATGTCACATTTTTTAATTCTTTATAATAATATCATTTTTAGACTTTTTTAACCCTCCTTCCTCCTTTTCACATTTTTTTCGTCAACATAAGATTCACTTTGCTTTTGTTAGTTTCTGCTTTCTACTTTTTCTCTTGTTCTCATTTTCTTTCTTTCCAATTCACTCATCGTACGCTTTCATCTTTATTCTCATTCTCTTTCTTTCCAATTGACTCATCGTATTCATGGAGATGAAGTGTTGAATTAAGGTTATTCTCTTCTTTCTTGTTCTTCGTCTTGCTCTTATTCTCTTTCTTTTTTTTTTGCGATGAAAGTTCTGCTTCTTACTTCATTTTGTCATTTTTTTTACAGCTTTTGGGTGATTATGCTGTAGATCTTACTGAGTCGTGCTATATTCTTTCCAATTATTCGTACTTCGTGGGGGATCTTGCTTTATTCGTACTTCGTGAGGGATCGACTGAGTATCCGTTACGAGCGGCGCCGCCGCATCTTTGAATGTGGATCCGTCGCTGTCCGTCATGACGGAGAATGAGAAAGTGGTGATGCAGTCGGCGGGCGGCGGAGGCCGATTCCCAGCACTCCGACGACAAACTCCGCGATATAGATCGGAGAATCGCACTGCTCAAAGCCGCCTTCTTCGACTGGAATCAACAGCGAAACTGTGGTTTCAACGACAGCGACAACGATACGCAGTCGATTTTGCTCCGATTGCACTCAGAATCAGGGGATTATGCGTGAATCCGGTTCGCCGAGAGAGGAGAAATTTTTTTCCGACCGTAGGCTGTTGGAGGATCAGAATGAAGCAGCGGCTGCAATGGAGTTTCCTCTACACCTCCATCAGATTTGTTGGAAGATTTTTTTGTCATTTCGTACTATTTTTTTTTGTGATTTCACAATTTAATAAATATTTCTTCCTATTTTATTTTTTGTTCAAATGGAATTATGTTCTGATTCACAATTAATTTTTTGTGACTCACAATTACTTGTTTAAGAATTCACATATTATAAAAGTGAATTATGAATTTTGTGACTCATACATTTATCACAAATTTTTGGGTGAGTCACAATTTTTTTTTTTGTGATCGCCGACGGTGGAGGCGGAGTGGCGGTTTCTTTTTTCTTTGGTCAGTCACATATTTTTTAGGTGAATCACAAATTCTTTTTGGGTTAGTCACAAAAGTTTTTTTGGGTGAGTCACAATTTTTTTTTGTTACCGCCGGCGATAGTGGCAGCGGCACGACGGCGGCAACAGCAGAAAAGTGGTGGTAGTACGTTTTTTTTTTGTTTAATCACATAAATTTTTTTGTGACCGCCGACGATAGTGGCGGCGACACGACAACGGCAGTGGTGGCAGGGCGGCGATGACGGTGGAAAAATGGTGGTGTAATGTTTTTTTTTTTTGTTCAATCACAATTTTTTTTTGTTACCGCCGACGACAGTGGCGGCTGCAGCGGCAGAAAAGTGGTGGTTTTTTTTTTTTATTTAGTCACAAAATCTTATTATTTAATTAACAATTAGTATTTGGTATCAAATTTTTTAGTATAAATTATATATTTTGATAATTTGTTGGTCAAAAGAAAGGTAGAAATATTCAAAAGTACTATATTTATAAGAAACTAAAAAAGATGACATTTTTTAAATTTTCACTTTAAAAAGTGCTATTTGACTATCTTCTCATTAAATTATGTCACTTGTATCATATTGGATACTAATTTTTGATTTGTTTCAAAATGATTATTAAAGTTTCATTTTATATCATTCAAGGTTTCATTTCAAATTTTTTAGTCAATTTTATCCTGTGTCAACCAAAATAACACGTAGCCTTACATATATATAAGCTGACTCATTAATACTAAGATTTAACAAATATTTTCAGAAAAAAAGAAATAAGAGTTTAACAAATACAGTAGTAATATTAATCATAGCCGCAGACAAAAAACCGAACAGCCTATGAGCACACTTTATTTATAAATGTTTAAAATTTTGGTGTTTCCGCTGCCTGTATTTTCTCTGCATACGTACACCAATTTCTCTTCCAATTGTTCTTTTATTGTTACTAGTATAATTAACGTGCACTTGTAAGTTAAAAACAATAATTATTATAAAGTTCAAAATAAAGCTCATAATTCATATTAGCCATTTGATTTTAGAGTTCAAAATAAAATATACTCCCTCCGTAATTGAAAAAATATAATGTTTACTGTTTGTGCGGAGTTTAAGAAAAACTGGTAAAGTGAAAGTTAGTAGGGTAAAAATTAGGATGTAGGGGGTAGTGAGATAATGACAAAAAAATAGTGGTAATGACAAAAAAAAGTGATATTGACCAAAAAGTAAGAATAAAATTGTTGGGATGATAAAAAGGTAAAAATAAAGTTGATGTGAGGTGGGGTCCTAAATGACATATTGCTGTAAATAGAGAGGAATATTTGGGATATAAAAGTCCATAAAGTGAAACATTACATTATTTCAATTACAGTATTTTCGGGCAAACATTACACTTTTTCAATTACGGAGGGAGTACAAATCTTGTTAAGTGCTTACAAATCTTTAAACATAAATAAACCATTCATCTCATACAACGATATCATATTGATCTTTCTAAAGTGAAAAAAGAACAAATCCTAAAGCTTTCACTTTTTTTGTTCTTTAAAAATTAAACTCATTAAATTAAATTTTGAACGATCATACAACATAATCTAAAAGAAAAAAGGGTTATCAATAACAAACAAGATCGAGAAAAGAAAAAAGAAGCAACTTATCTTAGAAAATGAAACCTGAACAATTCAATCCTAAAGATATATGACTCTTCATCAAATTGCTGCTCTCTTTGAATTAAGAAATTATGTTAAGAAATTTGGTGAAAATATATATATATATAAAATTAATAAAGTTTGCATTAATAAAGTGACTTATTCTTGCTACTGTCGAGAATAAAAAGAATATATTAACAAAAAAATACATAAGTATATCGCACAAATATATGTATAGAAAAATTACCTTAATATGGTATATCATGAATATATACTATACGTTTTGAAATATGCAGATGCAGTGGACCTTTTTGATGGACCATGAGTGGGAATAGAATCAGCGCCAGTTTTGGTACCTCTAAAAGATTAAATAATTTACACGGATTGATTGAACCTCAAAAATATTTAAGAATTAAGTTGTCATGTTGGAAAATTAGAGGCAACTTGAAGTTGCAAAAGTAAAGAAAAAAAGGCTGCACAATGAGGTGAGTAAAATCACGTATGAACGAAATAACAAGATTGATATCTCATACTACTATTAACAAGGAAATAAACAGTGAATAGATATATTAATAATATATTTCTCATATTTCTTTCAAATCATAATATTATATAAGGTAAATAATATATATTATCAATAAGGTAAGTTTGTATTTCTTATGGGATATTATATATTATATCTTATGTTACGCTATTGCCCTTAATTTTGATAAGTGGTAAAGATATTTTAGGTGATTCATATTTTGTAAAACAAAGCTCTTTTTATATAGAGATGGACTCCGGTGCAGAGTTATGCACCGTGGAACAGTGCCTGACCCGACCCGCCCATGAGCCCCAATCGACCCGCGCGTGAGGTCCACGCACCGCGCGTGGGCCTCACGCGCCCAATTGTTTTTTTTATTTTTTCCCAGACGGAGCCTTCGGCTCCGATTTTACAGCTCCGCTTTCGCTCCGATTACTAAAATAAGGATAATCGACGGGCAATAATTTGAACTTTTTCGGCTCGCTCCGAGGTCTTCGGTTCCTCTCGCTCGAATCTTGATCATAGAAGAAGCGGCAAATAATAAAAACATATTGGAAAAAAAAACTGAAAAAAAACTGGTCAAACGGGTCAGGTCGGGTCAAACGGGCGGATATTTTACGGTGCAACAGTTGCACCAGAGTTTTTGTCTTTTATATAAGTATAGATATAGATATTTGGAGGTGGCCTTTTCTCTTCCTACTTAATACTCCCTCCGTCCCCATTTCAGTGCCCCATTGTGGGCTGGGCGCGGAAATTAAGAAAAGCTGAAAAGTGTAGTTTTTGGACAAAAAGGGTAGTGTTAATGACATTAGTTTACTTTTGCTAATTAGGGGTTAGGAAAACAACTTTATATATAAATAAATAGTGGGTAGGTGGATACTTGATTTATTAATTGAACTTGAATAATTTTTTTTAAGCTAATGAATTCTTTACTGTTGATGAATTTTTAAGGTAGTGATTAAATTCTTGTTCATTAAATTAAATCCTGTTTATTTTTCAGGTAATGATTTTTAAATGTTCATGAAATTAAATCATGTCCACCAGTAACAAAAATTTGGACACCACAATCTGTGAAACAAATCTGTACTTGCTGCCATTACTAAACATATGCAAAACAAACGGTGGAAAAAAAAGGAGGGAGAACAGCCAACTTTTGGAGCCAAAACATGATATCCATTAATAAAATATTCCTGTACAGTGAATTGATTTGATCAAAATAGAAGAGGGAAATTTAAATCTACAGATGAGGGCCTGTTTTTTCAAAAATAAATACAAGAGGAATAGCTCATTCAAAGCTCTCAACTACTGAAAACAGATGCATTAAAGAGAGAAAAAAAAATGGCAGCTCCTATTTCTAGATATAGAATGAGTGATGAAGAAAGAAATGTTGTTGCATGCTGGTTACTCCAACACAGCCATGAAGGACAGCTCGAGTATGGTGCTAAGAAGGAGGCAGCAGTGAAGTTCAACCTAGATTTGAAGACCGTTTGGAGAGTTTGGCAAGCAGTAACTGCTCAACTATCACTTGGACTTCCAGTGAATCTGCACTCCAAAAGAAAAGGTCAGAGTTACAAAAATAAAAAGCAATTAGATGAAGAAAAGGTTAAAAATCTGCCACTAAAACAGAGAACATCTCTTCGGGTTATGGCACCCAACCTTGGAATTAGCAAGTCAGCACTACATAGATTTGTGAAAGCTGAACAGATTAGAGTACACACATCTGCAGTCAAACCATTCTTAACTCAGAAAAATAAGGTGGACAGAGTAAAGTGGTGTCTCAGTCACCTTTCTACACATGCAGAGGGTGGTAAATACAAATTCCAAACCATGCACAACACAATTCACATAGACGAGAAGTGGTTTTACCTATGGAAATCCAATGAGAGATACTACCTGCTAAAAGGTGAGCCTGAACCATATAGGTCAGTAAAATCAAAGACTCATATCCCCAAGATTATGTTCAATTGTGCAGTTTCAAGGCCAGTAATTGATGCAGCGGGCAATGTGTTGTTTGATGGGAAGTTTGGAATTTTTGAGTTTGTCACATATGAACCAGCAAAGAGGAAGTCAAAAAACAGAGCAAGAGGAACAGTTGAAGTGAAACTAATAGCAGCAATTACAAAACCAGTAACCAGAGACAGTCTTCTCAATCAGGTAAGATAGATATTGCCAGATTCCATTTATTCTTCATCATGCTATCAGAATCTATTTACAGATTCATCACTTAGCTGTTTTTTATTTAATCACATTAATCATGCAGATGATACCAGCATTTAAAGCTAAATGGCCAACAAATCTGGTAGGCAATCACATTTTTATCCAACAAGATAATGCCAAGCCACATATAAAACCTGATGATCCTCAGTTTCTAGCTGTTGCAAATGAAGATGGGTTCAAGTTTGAACTAATCTGCCAACCAGCAAATTCCCCAGACACGAATGTTAATGATCTAGGTTTTTTTAGAGCTATACAATCACTTAAAGATCAACAACAAACCCTGAATCTGGATGAGCTCATACAGAATGTCAAGAATGCATATGAAGAGTACTCAGCAGAGAAGATCAATCATGTGTTCCTTACTCTTCAGAGTTGCTACAATGAGATTCTGAAGAACAAGGGAGAGAATAAGTACAAGATTCCACACATGAGCAAGGAAATGTTGGAAAGGATGGAAATACTACCAGACTGCATTGAAGTGGAAGCAGAAACTATTACAGAATGCTTAAGCTTCCTAAACAGTGAAGGAAGTGAAGGAAATGAAGGGAGTGCAGGAAATGAAGGAAGTGAAGGAAATGAATGATCAACAAGCTACAACATGGAAGATATGTTGTTGGGGATGCAGTCAATCAGAATTTAGAATGCAAGACACATGTGGACTATTTTTTGCTATAGTTTATAGGGACAAACACTTATGAATGCCCTTTTTGTAGTGTTTGGAATGTAAATTGCTTTTGTGACTCATTTATGCTCACTACTAGTCTCAGCATAACCTTTTGCATCATTGACTTCTATTGAACCCCTAAAGTGCCTAACTCAACCTCCAAAACTAGGAATTCCTAGTGGTGGCTGACATGAGGCAGTCACATTTCACCACAACAGCAAGGATCATCATGTTAATATGCATCATTGACAAACCCTGAACCCTAGGAACTGCCCAACTCAACCTCCAAAACTAGGAATTCCTAGTGGTGGCTGAGTTGAGGCAGTCACATTTCACCTCTCAGAAAAACTTCATCACAGAGAAATATGCCTACACGTGTAGCATCTGCATCATCAATCATGTAAATAAGCACCCCAAGCAACAATTGTCACAGCATTCATAGAACAGATAATCGAAACATAGACATTCATCATGTAAATAAGCATCCCAAACAACAATTATCGCAGAATGCACACAATCTATCAACCAAATGCAGATTAATCACCAATTTAACCAACAAATCGAAATGGCATCACCAGCCTGCACACCCAAAAAACAAATCGAAATGGCATCACCAGCCTGCCCACCCAAAAAAAAAAATCGAAATGGCATCACCTGCATCTGTGACAAGGGTGTTTCAGGCACCATTGAATCCTCAAATTGTGTGTCAGGCACCATGGGCTCCGTCTCAGATTCCGGCAAGTCGTAGATCCCCCCTCGAGTTGGAGGAGGTGGAATCGGAAAACTGTAGAAGCCCATATCATAGATCCGCGCTTGAGATGGTGGAATCTGAGATTCCACGCTCTCCGATTGAGACGGTGGATTCTCCGACACGTCCTCCGCCACAGAATTCTCCGGCACCAGGGAAGCAGACGCGGCGGCAGCTCGAGCCAACCTCCTCTCTTTCAACTTTTTATACCATTCGACGATATCCATTTCAATACCAGGTGAAGATTTCTGGAGGAAGCCCGCCGGGTCGACCGTCGTCACAGAAGAAGGGGCAAGAGGTGTATAATCGAAGATGGTTTCAGGACCAAATCGATGGAACTCGTATCCATTTCAGAGTAATTAGCCATCAAATAGATGAAATTGGATGACAGAGATGGAGATTGAGAGAGAAAGAGGCAGCAGAGAGCTTTGAGTAATAGCGGCGCAAGAACTAGGGTTCTCGACAGCGGCGAGAGAAATGGGGAGTGAGAAAGAAATGGGGGAAAATGAAAGGAGTGGGTGGGCTGGTGGTTAGTGTTGGGTAGGATTAGGGTTGCTAATTAGGGGAATTAATTAGATATGGGTGTTGGGTTGTGGTGGGCCCTTTTGTGGTAATGGGTAGTAATTTAGGAAAAAAAAGAAGGGTAAAGATGTCCAAAAAGCAGAGTAGGACATTGAATCTGAGACACTTTTTAAAACCAAATAGGGCACTCAAATGGGGACGGAGGGAGTAGTTTCTAAAAAGCTCCTTCGACAACACACTTCTTGACACTAATTAGTAATTACTAGCAAATATTAAAAGCTCTAACAAAAAACAATACGTTTTCTTTATAAATTATGCGCGACCGATTGGCGGCGTTGAAGCAACAAGAAGATCTTTCCAACCTTTTCATTTGATACTCAATGTCGGTTGGCAAAGATTTAGTACAATGGACTTTATCTAAAATATTTTTTGCTATTTACCTGGATTGATTAGAGTAAACAATGTGAAAGACTATGTAAATTGACCAAAAAAATTGAATTTAAACCTTTAAATGATACAAAATGAAAGCTTGGTATTCATTTTGAAACAAGTTAAAAGTTTAATGAGATTTGATACAAGTGACATAGTTTAGTAAATGAAATTAACCTCAATCAATCACACCAACAACAATCTAAAGCCCCTCAAATAATCTTAAATGGTCTTCATACGTCTCCCCGCGGCGGATTTTGGACACCGATCCATCCTCTTCAACCTGAGAGAAAAAAAAAAAAAAAAAAAAAAAAAAAAAAAAAAAAAAAAAAAAAAACTTTCAGTGCCTGGTTTATGAATAGCTCACGTTATTTTTACAACTTTTTAGTTAAGACTAGACATGAGTACAAGTGAAATACGAACCCAGTATTCCGGTGGTCGCATTTTGAGATTGTATGTTGAAGCCATGCTCATGCAGTAGGCACCAGCATCATGAACTACCAATCCAGTACCCTACAAGCCAAGAATCAAAATGAGTAAAGATGAAAGGCGATTCATCATACAATCCTAGTATTAGGTATGTAGAGATAACGCTTTACCTTAGCAGGCGTGGGTAGTTCCCTATCCTTCCCCAAGAAATCAGCAGACTCACAAACAGGACCTACTATATCAAATGTCGAGATCTCAGCATTTGGTGGTGAAGGCGAAACCAGCTCTATGTGCTGCAACAGAGTGTGAAGCAATGAGTCACTTGTTCGGAGAAAGAAGAAAGTTTCTCAAAGCCCAAAATAGCACCACCTCAAGGTACGACAGCCAAGTAAAATAGAGAACAGTTGGGGGATCTCAGTTCACTTATAAAACGAAGTTAAATTAGTCAATTAATAATGAAAACTAGTATAAGAATTAATAATAGAGAAAATGTAACGAGATGTAAATACATACTATACATCTGTGATACATGAATTTTGTAGAATAAATGTTATTAAGAATTTCACCTGATAAGCATTATACAAACTAGGCCGAATGAGCTCTGCCATACTCCCATCAATCACAACGAAATTTTTTGTCCCGTTGGTTTTCACTCCAGTGACACGATTGACAAAGCAGCACGTGTTCGCAATTAGCGATCTTCCAGGTTCAATTATGAGATTGAGATTTCGTGAAACGACCAATTCACGTACCTGTAGAACAAGTTAACTTACTCTTACATATCAGACAAGTAAAAGGCATGTCATTTAGCATTCAAGCAAACATTTACAGGGAAAAGGAAAAAAAAGAAAAGCAGGAGGAAAGCAATATATAGGAACCGGATTATTGATGAAAGCAGTTGCCATTACTCACAGTGTTAATTAGGTCTCTAGGAGTCGGAAGGACAGCTCCAGTATGATAATAGTCTATCCCGAGCCCACCTCCAATGTTCAAGTAATCTATTTCAAAACCTTGGGATCGAATCTCATCTATGAAGTTCACCATCAAAACTGCAGCATCTCTAAAAATGTCTACCTGTTGAATCAGTGAACTCACAAATTACAACATAGTAATCCCAAATACACCACAAACAGAAGAAACCAAGGAGACAATAACCAGAGACAGACGCGTGAGATTCTTTGATAGCATATGGATCAAAAACTACGAGTTATCAAATACAACAGGAACTACTATCACTGTTGAATGGTCAGAAGAAAGTACCTTTGTAATAGTAGAACCAAGATGACAGTGGGCCCCAACAAGTTTCAATTCTTTGGGGTGTGCCTTCACAGCATCTAAAAACCACTGCAACTTCTCGTTTCTGATACCAAATTTGGAGTTCTTATTTCCAGTGGCAACATACGGATGGACCTATATCTCATAGAATCATATGTTAATAGTACAATAACATTAAAGCTATCACTTTTTTTTTCAAAATATGAAGTGGAAAAGAAAGCTGAGGATTAAGCTTAGCTAAAACTACATTTTCATTCAGATAGTTTCCACAGAGGCGACCATCACATCTCACAATTTAAAATACAGATAATCATCTCCTAGGACTGGAATCAAGTTCAGAGCATTGAATCTGGATGATGCAGGACAAAGAATGATATAATGCTACGACAATATACTAAATCTAGGATCTAAATCATGACTTTATGAGAGGGATACAATACAATGATAGTGAGGATCTGGATGATAAATGAAACCTTGATAGAAATGAAAGAGATTAAAGGTATAATACTTCCCCACTATTTAGTAAGCTAATCCAATACAGGAATATAGATGCAACCTTCAATAGAATTCTTTTCCTATTTTGATGAACCAGAAGAGATGATTTAGTATATTGACGTCCCTAATTCTTGGATGAGACGGAAAATCATTGGCAGTACCAGCTCAAAGATTCATGCAAGCTAAACTAGAGTTGAGATCCCATGGGTATACATAGGTCACTGGTTTCTAAAATTTAATTATCAAGCCATTATTCTTATATGCATTTTCTAATTCAAACAGAACTGAAACAACTCCGCAAAATTAAGCAATAACTGAAACAAACATATCAAGATTTCAAGCAACACTTACAATGCTATGTTTAAATTTAACGCTAATCCAAGATACACCAAGCATCTAAATACCTGAGGATCAACATCTGGATTGATACGCAAGAGCACATTGACCTTCTTCCCCGCAATCCTTGCGGCGGCCACAATATTCTCCAAATCAAATTCACTATCAATGTTCACGAAAACACCTTCTTGGGCGGCCAAGACTAGATCATCCAAGATCTTTCCATTTCCATTAAAGACACACCTGCAGCACAACGAACATATGCTCTTACTTTAGGAAGAACGAGGAATTAAATGATGCTATATGTGGAGTGCAACAATGAACGTGTGCTCTTATTTTAGGTAGAACGAGGAATTAAATGATAGTACTATATTTTTGATGGAAATAAATTAACCTCTGCTCTTACTCTCTACGTAGAAAAAGGTATTTGCAAAATGGTACATTAGGAACGGGAATGTGTGCTCTTGTCATCCGGTGGAATGATGTACACGCTTTGAACATGAGAAGCGCAAAACATAAAACTATCGAGCTTCAAGATGTTTAGCATGCAGAGGTTCATGTGAAGTTATTTCATTCTATTGTAGAAAAGGTGCTAATTAATAACTCTAAATTAAATGAACTGGTAATTTTGCATCCTAAATAAGAGTTCATGTCTTTAATTGTAAAAATCCACATTTCTAAAGATTCAAAGCATTTTTTCCCCTGGCTCTCTCTCTCTCTCTCTCTCTCTCTCTCTCTCTCTCTCTCTCTCTCTCTCTCTCTCTCTAGCGAGAACAACTAGAACTATTCATTCGAGACATTCGATCACATTTTCCCATTATTGACACAAAGTAAGTGAGTAATATAACTGAATTTAAGAATCAGAAAAGAAAACGAACATACTTTGTAGGATCGAAACCAGCATGTAAGGCCAACTTAAGTTCATTGCCACTGACCAAAACAGCTCCACAGCCCAAACTCTGCAAAAGCTGCAAGATTTTGAGATTATTATTGGCCTTAATCGCATAACCGATAATCGAATTCAAACCCTCCAACGCATCCTTGTAGGCCTCGACATTCCGCTTAATCTGCGGCTTGCTGTAAAGATAGAATGGCCTTTTCTCGGCGACTTCCATGACTTGTTCGACCTTAACCCCCTCGCAATACAAGAAGCCATCATCGGATTTCGAGAAGCAGTGCTCGAATTTCTGGGTTTTGGGCTCCGAAGATGTGAGGACTGCCCTCGTGGGGCGGGCTTTGAGAGATGCTGAAGCGGGCTTGAATTTAAAGGGTGTGATGAGGCTGGCGGAAAACAGGCTTGAAGAAAGCCTGACGAGCCTCGCGTGTGGAACTGTAGGGGGCTGCGAGAGGAGGTTAGAAGCCGCCATTGATGGGAAAAATGAGGGAGTGAGGACTGAAGAGTGAGAGAGAGAGAGAGAGAGAGAGAGAGTCCACCTTCTTACATTAGATTAATATTTCCAACGACCAAATTAGGTCTTTCTTTGGAGAGGAGAGGCGGCTAACAGTAAGTTAACCCACCCACTTTAGTTAGTTTAATCAAACGGGTCGGATCCGATATTTATAGAATTCAATAATTCGTGGAAAATGTTTAATTATAAAAGTAAAATATCCCAATCAAATTATATTTTCTTTTTTCTAAAATCTATAGTAATACTTCTTTTAAGTTAGTATTAATATAATTGATTACAGTGTGTCTAAATAGTACTATCCCGACTACTAGAATTATAGAATCAAGAATCAAGTAGTTTAATTTATTATATCTTCTCCGTCAAACTATGTCAAATTATGATTGTTGTTTGAGGTATTATTTGTTGGATGAATATTCATTCACTTTCTGTTCAAGTGGCTGGCAATTAATCGTTTATGTTGTTGACCTTGGCACAATCACAGTGCCATTAATCCGCATCCTCTTTTGCTGATGGACATGCTTCTCACTTTTAGTAGGAGTTTAACTTTAAATACAAAACATAGGAATTCCATAAGCATTGGGCTGAATTTCTTTGGATTATTTAGGTCCAACCTTTTTTGGGCCTCTAAGCCCACTCGGCCAGTCATTAACCCAAACCCTACACTAATTATAAAGAATTAATAAACATAAATAATAATATTGCAAATACTATTCGAATTTCGAAACAACATGGCAAGCACGACGAAATATACTTGCTAGTATTACATTGGGGTGAGGGACCGATGGTGTTAATATCATTTCTTGTAAGGGCTGGATGCAATTATAAAAATTAGTGGAGCACCACTAATGCCTTGTAATAAGTAGTAGTGATCCACCTCAACAAAACCTAAACCTGTCTTAAGCTTTGAAACCTCCAAATGATGACTACATAAACCCATGTTTTTTTCTTCGTTCTTTATATACCATGCCGCCCACAATTTATTAATTAAGTACACTTATTATTATTATGATTATTATTATTATTATTATTATTATTATTATTATTATTAAATTGGAAACGAAGGATTGAGATTCGTACATTGAAAACTAGATCTAACAAATCATGCAAACGTCATTAAAATTTAAAATTTGAGAAGAGTTGATGACTTGATGCGACTAAAATTCTATAAATACGGTTAATTTAGTTAAATTATACATATCCCAATTTTTTATCCACGTCTTTTAAAAATTGGATTCTAAATATATGAATATATATTAGGAAAAAAAACTTTTAAAATTTGTGAAAAAATATTCTAACCGGGTAAAGTTTGTGTATGTTAACCAAATTAATCTAAGAATATTATATTGGAAAAAAGACAGAAGAAAAAACGAACGCATTAAAAAATTAAAACAAACTCAAAAAGATAGAAATTAATTTAATATTTATAAATATATATACATATCTGCTTGAAAAAGAAAATGTGAATGATGCATTTGAAAAACCATTTTATTTCTCTCTTATTTTGGGGAAATAACATAGAGTAATTAGCTAGATTTAACTCAATCTGATACAAGTGCAAAATAAATAATCTGATAAAGTTGATATATATGAAAAGGTATATATGATTTTTTTCTTTTACGGTTTTACACGAACAGAAATGGAAGATTATTATCAGACATATGAATAATTAAATATATATATATAACACTGTAAAAATTAGGTAAACGATTAGGTCCTAATGTCGTATTGCAATGTATTATGTACCCTTTTAGGTTCAGCTCCGCCCACCAGACTTTCTTTTCAATGTGATTTGTCTACTTACGAAATATTGCACAAAAATGATATCTAAATTATTATAGGTAAAATTATTAATCTTTAATTAGTGATAAATATATTCGTTATGGTATTAACGTTATTTTTTTTTCAGAAAATGAATATGAACATTACTTGTTATAAAAAGATAATGGATTTTAGTTAAGTATTATTATTATTTTTTTATTATTATTATTATTATTATTATTATTATTATTATTATTATTATTATTATTATTATTATTCACATAAGTAAATATTTTTCACAAAAGTTTGTGTGTTTATTTTGATATACAGTATTTTCCATGCATTTGGCGGAGTGGCTTGCACTTCGTACAGTGTCTCTCTCTCTCTGTCTCTCTTAGTCTCTCTCCAACAGTCCAACTGTGAGAGGCAATGAAAATGAGACCCAGTCGAAGAAAATCTCTCCAAGGATATTATTTTATGTATTATCTACGAATGTACAGATTGGTTCGAGTTATATATACGAATAATATTAGTATAGTATTACAATTGAAGCAAATTAAATACTACATAAAGAATGGGAGAGAATCATCAATGGACAGCCAATGATTTTGTGCGGGATTGAAAGAATAATGGCGGGCCTTTGACTTGTGATGAGGTATTAATTTGAAGATATTATTAATATTCCCCATTTTATTCTCTCTTATTGGCCCTCCATAGTTTTGGCCACTCGTATATTAGCTTCCCTCCATTTTATCACTCTCTATCTATCTATTTCTCTCTCTTCTCTCCAAAACATTTTTCCGAAGTTGAAATCTTTCTCATATTCTTGGTGGGTATGCAGCTTTTATTTCTACAAATATTCTTGTGTTCATGAATGCAAATTCACTAAACTCAAGTTATTCATAATGATTTACAATCTGCATTTGCATGAAGAAACAATATGGATTCCAAATTTTTTCTTCATAGTTTTAGCTAGGGCATGTTTCGATTATATATATATATATATGGTGGATTAATTAGTTGCTTGATTGTACAATATTGTTTAAATAGGTTCTTATCAAAAGCATTTTTGGATTATACAGTATATTGGTTCATTAATTAGTTGCTTGATTGTACAATATTGTTGGTGTTGTTGCAAAAAGGCATTTTGGATTATATCAAATGATTTATGTATAGTATTGAGGCCTTTGTTCAATCTAATGATATTTTGGTGAATCAATTGCTAAAGAGAAGGAGATTATGTTATGTTTGTGTTGTAGGTAAAGTGCATGTTCGTGATCGTTGGATCGTTTCAACGGAATTTTGGAGAAGGGGAATATATATTCTTACTCGTCTGTTAAATTCTGATGTTAATGTGATCAAACTTACGAACTGCAATCATGAGTGGCAACATCCCAGGCCCTGTTGAACGCCCATTCAGGCCAAGTGAGTTCTTCCGATTCTTGTTTCATACAGTACAGACCGAGTATATTTCAATGATTTGTGATCATTTGATTTTTTTTTCCCACAAAGAACTAAATGCTTGTATGGCTTATGTATTAGTGATATTATAACGTAAATGTGAGATCATGTGATGAATTTGATGATGATGGGTTTGGTTTATCAGTTTATGTGGAGTCTTGAGTGTTTGCTCATCATCAGTTATTCATCACTCAAAAGCTGTTGCAAAATCAAATGAGTATTAATGATAGTTGTTAGGTAACTTAGGTTGATGCTGCAGAGTTTCTTCTCATCGTTTTGTTGGCAAAACTTATGTTGTTAGGTCTTGAGAAAATTGACATAGATATCGCGGAGGATGAGAGGAAAAAGAGGCATGGGTCTTTTAAGAAGGCGGCAATTAGTGCCTCTTCCAAATTCAGGCACTCCTTAACCAGAAGGGGCCGTCGTAACAGTAGAGTTATGTCCGTTGTCTTTGAGGACGAGCGTGATGCTGAGGAGTTGCAAGCTGTGGACGCCTTGCGCCAGGTGCTTATCTTGGAAGAATTGCTCCCTGCAAAACATGATGACTATCATATGCTGCTCAGGTTTTTGAAGGCTAGAAAATTCGATATTGAGAAAACTAAGCAAATGTGGGCTGATATGATTCAATGGAGGAAGGACTTTGGTTCTGACAACATTATGGAGGTACATAGTTTCATCTCAAATGGCTAAATGATCAAATGTTTGAAGCTTAAATCCTTTATTATTATTATTATTATTATTATTATTGCTTTGTAGGAATTTGATTTCAAGGAGAGGGATGAGGTTGTCAAATACTATCCACAAGGGCATCATGGTGTTGACAAAGATGGAAGGCCAATTTACATTGAGAAGCTCGGTCAAGTCGATTCGACCAAGCTCCTACAGGTCACGACATTGGATCGTTATCTTAAATACCACGTCCAGGAGTTCGAGAGGACCTTCACTGATAAGTTTCCGGCCTGCTCCATCGCAGCCAAAAAGCATATTGATCAGAGCACAACCATTTTGGATGTTCAAGGAGTGGTAAGTAAAATAAAAAGGCATTTAGTAGCTATATTTCTCGATAGAAATAGAAAGTTAATATCTTATATAATTGAATTTCGGCCATGAATGTAAGTTTCTGTGGATACAGCATGTTTTTTTTCTTCTTCTTATTTTTATCACTACTTTGGCTCTCACACTATAGACCAAACAGTTTATTACCAGAATACTTATGTGTGTTGTGTGTGTGTGTGACGAAGAAGAACATTGTATAGGGCTTGATTTCTGATGAAAGTCGAATATTGGTTTCAGGGACTGAAAAGTTTCAATAAGGCTGCCAGGGAGCTCATTCAGAGCCTTCAGAAAATTGATGGTGATAATTACCCTGAGGTAATAGCTACTTGAATATTTTTCTTTTTCCTGTAATTGATGGTAGATTGAAATCTTATTTGTTGTTCGCTTGTCATTTCTCGGTTTCTTTCAGACACTGTGCCGCATGTACATAATCAATGCAGGATCTGGATTCAGGCTCTTGTGGAATACTGTTAAATCGTTCCTTGACCCAAAGACCACATCCAAGATCCATGTGAGCTACATTTAGTACGCATCATACATTTTGCTCGATTTTCATCTAACAAACTCATTCTATGTTTCTTGTAACCAGGTTTTGGGTAACAAATACCAGAGCAAGCTTCTTGAGGTCATTGATGCAAGGTAAAGTTACCTTAGGAAGTTGAACAACATTCCAGTTGTATTTTGGTCGTTCGTATATCATACTATCTGTTGCTTGATCTTGTATCAGTGAGCTACCAGAGTTCTTGGGTGGTACTTGCACGTGTGCGGATAAAGGTGGTTGCATGGTTTCTGATAAGGGTCCTTGGAATGACACTGACATTATCAAGGTTTTACCGATATTCATTTCCTATTTTGTTTTTGGTTCCAGTTTTTTAACTTTTTACAAGTTTCCTAAACTCCGAAATATCATAATGTGATTGCAAGATGGTCCGAAATAGTGAGCACAAATGGACAAACAAAATCATCCTTCCTGCTGTCAACGAAACAACAGATTCTCCAAGAGCTGGTAAAGATGATATTCCGCGTTGCCAACTCTCTCCTGTTCACGAAGAAGTAAGTTGGAACGGCCTTGTCCTTAATGTCGGTTTTACAGCCAAAGAAAGAAATGCAAGATTTGTCAATTAGTCTTCAACTCAATATATTAGCTTCTTCTCATCTTCTTTAGCTCTATATTTCGTCTCATGTTATCTCATCCGTACAGGTAACCAAGCGGCCATTATGTGAGACTGCTAAAGATGAACACGTGGTTGACAAGGCCGTTACAGCTATTGTGCGTAAATCAGAGAAGCCAGTCAACTTTGTTCATCCTAAAGGTAAAAAATCATCTCCCCACGAGTTCAAGAATCACTTAGAATTGCCATCTTTTTGGTATTTCATTAGATACTCAGGTAAAATTCTCTAACTATGAGTGCAAATTTGGGTCTTGATTTTTCTCTCGTCTTCACAGATTGTTTCCCTGCAAAACCTGCTTCTAAGGCTTCGGAGGGACTAAGCAACCATCTCTTGAATGGAGTGATGACTATTGTAATGGGGGTGGTGACCATGGTTCGTATGACACGGAACATGCCAAAGAGGCTCACGGATGCCACCCTCTACTCTTCCTCTATGTACAGCGACTCCCACAACTCGCCTAGAGCAGCCATCTCGAATGAGGATTACTTCATCATGATGAAGCGCATGAACGAACTGGAAGAGAAAGTGACTATCCTCAGCAAAAGGCCAACAACCATGCCACCTGAAAAGGAAGAGATGCTGAATAATGCCATGAAACGTATTGATATGCTGGAGCAAGAGTTATCTACTACCAAAAAGGTACCATATTATACTAATCTTCATCAAATAAAATAATTTGAAAAACAATAAAATTTATATTCAATATTGCATAATCAAATAAAATAAAAAGTGAAAATAAAATGGTTGCTGTTTGCAGACTCTGGAGGATGCTCTGGTTCGACAGGAAGAACTCGTGGCCTTCATGGAGAAGAAGAAGAAGAGGAAGAAGAGGTTCTTTGCTTTCTAAAAGCGCGGAAACTGTTACAACATGTGTTTAATTTATTTGTAGAGATGGTGGTTGTTTTGTGGAAACACATCACCATTCCCTATCATTCATATAAGTTTGCTGTGTTTTTCACTACTTGTTGAAATCTTTATGTAAATAGCACTGTTTGCTGTTTGTTTTGGAATTTTACACAACTGTTTGTAGGCCGAGACTTCTCATCGACGACCTCAGCATTCTCAGCTCTTGTTTACAGTGTCTTGGACTGGGGGGCCAGAAACAAAATTAGGGGGGGGGGGGGGGGGTCTTGTTGAAAGATTCCAATGAAAATTCATGCATCCTACCAAGAATGTATTGAAAGATTTTCATCTTCAATTTCTAAATATTTTGCTGCCTTCTCTTCTTTAATCTTGTTACGAAGCCATTGAGATATCACATCAGTTCGGTAAAATATTTGACAAACTGTTTACAAATTGCTTAGAATAATGTCGTATTGGTGATTTTATACAGATGGGATATTAAATGTTCTTGACCGTTTTCTCGTATCACGTAATGTGTTACCGTTTACTTCTCATGTGCAGTGCAGGGGTATTATTTTTCAAGAGAGTCGAGACTATTCAATGGGTCAATATCTGGATCCAAAAATTACAAATTTAGAAATATGTCACAAAAATATAACCAACTGTCCGACCGATCTTTAACTCGTCAATTTTTCGTGGTTTCTTGTTTTTTGCATAACCCTGTGTCTTTAAGTTCAGCATCTGCTGCATATCAGTAATCAATATGAAAGCGTTATATTTTCAAAATAAAAAAGTTGAGTCGAGTATTAATTACTGCCTCGATCATTTAAATACTAGTAGTATTTTACTAACACCGTTAAATAAGTTACAAAAATTCAGTGTAGTTTCCAGGAGACAAAAAAAGAAAAAGAAGAAAAGAAGTCGATTATATATGACTTTCTGGCTCGAAATTTACATTGAGAGTTACGGTCTACGTTGGTTGGTTAGGCAACTCAGTTAGCATGAAACCATCCCAGCTCCATGTACGAAATAATCAGCACTTACCAGCAAAACTTCTTCTTCTGGACAAAGAAAAACGGGGCATGTCAGCACGAAATAATCACGACATGTACTATCACACCGAGAGCAAAATCCCTTCACTTACTTGAAAATTAGCAAATTGTTGACCATCTATGTAAGCAAGCAGCTCTTCTTGCTTCATTAAAGCCTCATGTAGAGCCTGCAACACGGTGAATACAAAACATAAGTTGCCTGTACAGATAATTTCTTATTTTGTGAATGACAACCATGGCAAGGAATGCAGAGGTGAATTCGGAGAGACTATAGCCATGAACTACTTGCACAAAAAATTTGTATGGAGTGGCAAAAATGGAACTCTACCTACACCTCCATGGTTATAGAAGCAGGTTAAAGCATGACACTTCATAATATACGCATGTTCCTCAAACTTCATATACTACAATAATCCTACTCATAACATTCTCAACTTATTTTTCCTAGAACCAGCAGTAACTCCGTACTCACTTACCAGTTAATTTGTAATCTTAAACCTCTTAAATGGGGCTAGCCAATAGAGTTAGGTGAAAACAAACCATTATAAAGTGATTGGCCTTTTTCAACCATTACGTATGTAATGTAACATGTGGCACATAGAAGATACCTTCTTGGTTGTAATCAACTCTGCTTCTAGGGCATCCACACGGTAAACAGCGGCATTCAGCAGCTCTATTTTCTCGTGGGGCATCTCAGATGGCTTTGACTGAAGGGTATTCACCTTCTCTTCAAGCTCCCCCAACCTCTTCAGGACGGAAGATAGGATTTCTCTGTCCCCAAGAGATGATGTTGGCGACAGCAATCTGAGATCCTCTTTTGGAATTGATACAATGGGAAGTTTCTTTTTAACATTGTATAAAAGTGAACGGAAATACAAGAAAAGGGTCATAAGGAATGTCATAAGAGCTGCCAAATTACGAGCACAAAATTCTGCTGGAGCTTTCGGTGAATCAGGCGGTGGCCCTGCACCATATATTTTACACAAGTATTAACATTATGGAAGAAAGGCTGTTTATAGAGAAAAAAAAAACAATCATGGAGCATAAAAAAGAAAACCATCGACTTCACAACCCAATACACAATGCAAATTGCAAATACATTGTTCAGTATGTAGAAAGGCGGGAATTTCTATGCTACATGAACATGTACTACATCCCCACTCACTTGATGATAATTTATTAATATAAATTACTATATTATTAAAATATTATCATGTGAGAGGTGAGTGTTGTACATGTACATGTCGCACGGAATTTCCATAGAAAAAAACTAAAGAGTGATCGGGAGATAGGGTTGTCAACACAACTCACAATCAGGTGATAAGAAAAAAGATGTGTTAATATAATAAATATGACCACATATTAATTTAAAGAGCACTATAGAGCTCCTAAAGCAATCACAACATACTAACCTTCAGAAACCTCGGTAACTGTCGGCTTCTCCCACCCAGAATCAACAACCTTGTCAACTATGGGGACATATTCATCATATCCAGAGAAATTACCAAAAAGACCAGCAGATCCTACATCTTTAGCCTGCAAAATGAGTCAAAACCACCTAAATCCATGATAAAAATGAAAATAAACCCAACTTTCTTGTTCGTGTGATAAATAATACTCTCTCAATCCATTTTCACAGTCGGATTTGATCTGTTTCAAGGAGTCTCATAAATTGTAAAGCAAAAGTTCATAAAATTAAAAATATACTGGCTACAGTAAAATTCTATTTCAGGAAACATAGCCTTTTTGGTTAACATGTTACAAACATAGGATAATATAACATAACAATGTTATCAGACATGATGAGAATCAGAGTATTTCTTGAAATTTTAGATGAAATAATAAGTTGAATACAGACATACTGAGAATCAAATTTTAATATAAACACCTAAAGGTATAAGAAACTCGCAAAATCGTTTAAGAAACTGAAGAGGGAAAAGCCCAGCATGAAGAAATTGTATTTTTGTTCTGGAATCTTCAACGCAAGATGCTAAGGAGTACCAAGCCTTCAAATACTTTCTATGTGTATCCTCGCAAAGTGAAAAGGAGAAAATAGAAAAGCAATAACAGATACCATTTCTCCTCAAGCAAAGAAATCGCAGATTGTAACTATTTATCAGTTTTTAATTATACCTCCTCACGGACTGGAGTCAACCGAAGTTGTGAAAAACTTATATTGTCTTTTGGTGAAGCTATATCTTCTGCTTCAGAACCAGACTCTGCTGTAGAAGTATCACTGCCTTTCAACTGTTGCATAACCGAGAATTACAAAACATATTCACACTAAAGGATGGATTGACAGAGTATGACCCAAGAATGTAAATGATTCCTAGTAACATAGCAAGGGGTAATGAGACATACTACCTTCCCATCACACCGTGCTTCACCGCTAAGAACCATCTGCACCACAAGCAAAACAATAAAGTATGCGGATACTGAAATAAATTCAAACAGGAATACACATACAATTGCATCACAATGGGAATTCAACAATCTAACCTTTAGTATCCCTGGATTCTTCCAGGGTCCTTTATCAGAAAACATGCAACCACCTTCATCAGCACATGTACATGTTCCTCCTAAGAACTCTGGCAGTTCACTGCACGTTCACGTGGAATATGATAAGATCACTGAAAAACTTTCATTGGTGTTAAAAGAAGATGACATATTATAATAACCACCCATTTACCTGGCATCAATTATTTCGAGCAACTTGTTTTGGTCTTTATTTCCAAGAACCTGCAATTGATTCAACAAAATGAGACATCAGAATATCGCAGCCAGTAACTAAACCAAGTACTATAAAACTTCCAAATAATAGGGGTAAGAACACACATACATGAATCTTGGCAGATGTCTTGGGATCTAAAAAGCCTTTTACAGTATTCCATGCAATCCTAAAGGCTGAACTAGCATTGATTATAAACATTTGATGAAGAGTCTGCAATTAGGAAGCATGAATTAATGGTCAGAAATGTTCATCACTGTGAAAAATAATCAAGTAAACCCCTCCTCAAGAAAAAGAAAGCAGAGTTCTGAGGAGTTACTTCAGGATAATTATCACCATCAATCTTCTGGAGCCGCATGATGAGTTCCCGAGCTTGCTTGGTTAGGCATGTCAAGCCCTTCAAAATGATCAGGCAGGCATAACAAAAATCAAATATAATTGCTCCATTTTTAAAATAGAATTTATTCCAGAATCAAGACTGTACAAAATCCAAAAGCAAAAGAGTGTAAACATACCAAACCACGAACATCCAAGATTGTCGTACTTGAATCAATGTGCCGTTTAGCAGCAATTGTACAAGCTGGAAACTTAATTGCAAAGCACTTCTCAAATTCTCTCACATGGTTTCTTATGTAACGATCCATGGTAGTAACTTGCAAGAGTTTGTGATGGTCAACTTTCCCTAGTCTCTCAATGTATACTGGCCTTCCCTCTCTGTCAACTCCATGATAGCCATTTGGGTAATACTTCAAAACCTCATTCAACTCTTTGAACTCAAAATCCTATGGACAATTAAAAAAAATGGTTGAGATACATTTCACAAGCTGAAAATGTGAGACAAATGGGCACAAGGAAAATTTATATTATTACAAGTCACCAATATTTTTGTTTTACCTCCATAATTGAGTCAGTACCAAATTCTTTCCTCCACTGGATCATATCAGCCCACATGAGCTTTGATTTTTCAATATCAAAGTTCCTAGCTTTCAGAAACCTGTAAACACATTCATCAACATTCTTAGACCTTTGAAGTTTCTCCTATTCATAAGAAATCAAAAGTAGCAGGGAAGAGGCAAAACAAACTTAAACATCAAAAACAAAATTCTCCTCTGAGTTTAATAAATGTAATGAAGCCCCGGAAGCCTGAGTGCACCAATGAAGAGAAAGTGACTGTATAACATTGGGCAGTTTAGAAATTGCTCCATGAAGGATGCCATGGAGGCCAATATATTATTACTCACCCCCTACACTCACAAATCCTACACCACATGCTATCAGCATGTCACCTATACATCACTTGGATAGATTAGCTCAAATTCAATTCAGTTCATGTAGTATTTTTTTTTTTCCCAAGTATCCTGGTGATTTAATGGTTACCCAGAGAACCTATTCATCATTCTATGACAATTCTTTTTTTCTCAATCCTCCCAACATCTCATTCAGTACACCTGGCCATAAAATAAAAGAAACAATTATGAAGAATATTAACCTCAACATCATATGGTAATCATCAAATCTTTCTGGTAGAAGCTCTTCCGATATTAGGGCTTGCCGAAATGACTTAACAGCTTGTAGGTCTTCAGCATGGCGGATATCTTCAATGGAAACGGAACTGACTCGACCATCACTCTTTCTTCTACCACTCTTCTTCTTAAGAGAATGCCTGATCTTTGAAGAAGCATTCAGTGCTTTCTTCTTCAAGGAACTAATTTTAGTCCTAGTCTCATCCTCCGAAATCTCAAAATCAGACTTTCTTTCTCTTCTCTCATCATTACCTGATGAACCCTCAAAGCCTGTTACACACGGTCACGTGTAGATACATGTAAGTAACATTTAATAAATTAAAACAAAAAATAAGCATTAGACTTAGTATTCCCGTTTTCGTGAAGCAATGTGTCAACAATTCCACTCCTAAACACTCCAAGGTTAACAATCTTGATATATCAAAACTAATGCAGCAGTAGTCTTAAAATTGACTGCTCTGAAGATGAGCCAGGCAGCTTTTAGCAATAACTTTCAACTGACAATGCAATTAGATAGACATGGAAAATGTGAAGAATGTACAGTCAAGAAGCCGACACTTAAATATTGGGAAGAACTATTTTACCAAATAAGATAAATCCTCAAGAAGCTAAAAGATGGATATGAAATACATAGCTGTAACGCTCCCCACAATATATATACATTTATAAAATCATTCTTCCCTAATCTGATCTAGCTCAGACACCATAAACAGCAAATATATGCTAACGGTTAATTACATCTCAATAAACAAAAACAGTTGAAAAGTAATTAGGAGGTTCATTATAGTGCACCCATTAAAGTAAGTCACCTAAAACTCAAAAGCTACACCAAGCCGCAGCTAATTAACAGCGAATGCAGATCGAGAATAGCAAAGAAATCAAATAAATTTCGCTTACATGGCCTGGCAAATCTATCCACGGGACCCGACATCGCAACTCTCGATCACAAATAACAAATTCTCGACGACCGAACAATTCAATTTAATTATCGATCAATCAAGAATCACCGAACTGAAAAACTACAGCTAAAATCGTAGAAAATAAAGAAATTAAAAACCCTACAATTCTCCCCAGATCGAAAACCCAATAGTTTGTCCAGGATAAAACAACACCTCGAGAAAAATACCGGGGCGAATCACGAGGATGATCGCACGGCAATAAATGCATTAAAAATCCGTAACGGTGAGTGAGTTAATGCAGGCAAAGAGCGAGCGAGCGAGCGAGAGTGAGGGAAAAGAAAAAGGGATAAAGAATTAGTAAAACGAGTATCTCATTAATAATAGGAAAATAAACGGTACTCTCCCACGGTGCTCCGTTCTGATTTTCCTTTATTCTCGTATTTTTGATATTATTAATTCGTAATAATACACATATATTACTTATTATATTCATATAATAATTTTTTATGCATCATTATTAATTCATAATAATACACATATATTACTTATTAATAACTTCTCATGCCTCATGTATATCTGTTATTATTATCTTTATCTCTATTCTTCACACTTCCTTAAAGTTTTTTGTATTATTAATTTATAATATTATTATTAATAATATTTTAAAAAATCATAATATTAATATTATGTACTATATTTTAATTTTTAATAGATATATATTCTTAATTTCTAAATACAAATTATATAACCTCATTTTCATTATTAATTATATGTTTAATAATTATAAAAAGTAAAATTATTTTTTAAGTTCATCTTTAACTAGCGCCAATACTAAAATTTAAAGCAACAAAATAAACTAATTAGCATTTAAGAGGCCAATTGAAATTTTGTAATCGAAAATATGTATGAAAACTAAATAAATATATTTAACCAATATATCTACATGAAATTCTTTTTATCGTTCATTCATATTTTTCTAAAATCTTCAAATAGTGTGTGCAATATTCAAATCACATTGAATCTAATGTATTAATAAATAGTTAAAAAAAGAAAAAGAACACATCTTGAAAATATAAATATGTCTTTGTCAGCTTTGGCTATAAGATTAGAGATACTATAAATTTATCATAAATCAACGAGACGATTCAAACCAACTTTGTCAGTCTTTGGCTATAAGATTAGAGATACTATAAATTTATCATAAATCAACGATACGATTCAAACCAACTTTGTAAGTCTTTGGCTATAACATTAGAGATACTATAAATTTATCATAAATCAACGAGACGATTCAAACCAATGAGATAATTCAAATAGACATAATATTTTTTTTGAAATGTAAATATATCTTTCTCGACCTTTGGCTAAGATCAAAAGTATCAATTTATCATTGTAGTTTGATATTATCTTTGTAGTGTTCAGATTTTATCGGGTACTCCCCAAGAGGTTTGCGATGGGTATATAAAATAAAATCACAAATTTAATGAAGATGTAGAAAGACTATAAACAAATTTAGATTTGAAAAATATATAATCACAATGCAAATATATATTTCTCGGCCTTTGGCTAAGATTAGAGATGTTAATGTATTATAAATCAACGAGACGATTCAAATAGACATAAAAAGAAGAATTTTTGTTAATTTTAGTTAATATTAACTTTGTAGTGTTCGGATTTTATGGAGTACTATTACTCAATAGGTTTGCGACGAGTATTTACAATAAAGTCACTATTTTAATTGAGATGTAAAAAAAATTCTAAAATAAATTTTGAAAAAATACATAATGAATGAGTATGTGGTTTATTGTCATTCATAATTATAAAATTAAATATGTGAAATATAATTAATTTACTAAGTTGATTTATAATTAACGCAAACAACGTAACAATTTCTAAATAAGATATAAAACTATTTTTAAATATAAGTCCGTTTTTTGAGAGAAATTCGAGAGAGAGAATGATGGGGAAGCGTTAAAAGAGAAAAATAATTTTTTTCGAAGTTATAATAGTGCGATCTGTTGTTTGATTTTTATCATTTACAAGATGTTCTCTTACTCACATTGGTGAAATACAATATTATTTATAAAAAAAATTTATTTTTAAAATATAAAATTATTTCCTGTCGAATCTCGACGGGCTACTTACTAGTTTTTATTTATACTGAAAAAACAAAAGTAGGTTGAATGTATCGCGCCGGATATAACTTGAAGGTGACGGCGATTTATTGAGAGAGGAGGGAGGACACGTGGCAGGAGGAGAGATTAGGAATGTTTCGCCTGCTTATAGTTATTGCAGGGTTTCCGAGGAGACGGGGGATCTACTTATTACTAGCTCCACCAACAATTATTTATGATAAATTTAATTAATCTAATAAAACTTTAAATATGAAATTTTGATTAATGTAGTAGTATTATTTAAGTTTCAATGATTGATGTACTAATAAATTTTAGGGGTATCAGGCATCGAAAAATCCAATTTATTTGGGCTTCAAATATGGCGATCATTAGATCAATTATAAAACAGTATACAGTATTATTCGAATTGATTTCGTTTGTATTGCCAATTGAATTTTCTGTCACCGAAAGTTATTAGTAGGCTAAAATTATCATTACTCATTAATTTATAGGGCTTGAATGATTGGTTGATCTTATTAATAATAGGAAAATAAGCGGTGCTCCCTCCTTAATGCTCCGTTCACATTTTCCTTATTCTAAGTATTTTTGACATTATTAATTCAATATAATATATATTGTATTTTATATGTTCATAATTATCTTAAATCCTTTACCTATTTGACTTCAAATTCGTATATTATGCCATATTATTCTATACTATTATCAATTCAGTAATATTAATATAAATTCTATCCTATATAAAATATAGTTATTTTTTAGTCGCATTCCATAGTATCTATCTATATCATTATTATATATTTCTTATTTTATTATATATATATATATATATATATACTAATTCATTTTTTCCGTAATACGACAACCTCAACAATTAATAATAAAATAATAAGTGTTTGCACTATATAGTATCTATAATAAATTAAGAGAATATATATTAATATAGTCATAATGAGAATTAAAATCTAATATTTGGCCCACCATATTTATAAATATAAATTTCGGCCATTATTTTATATTTGGGGCAAAAATATCCTTAATAAAGGGTGGAACGGGTCTGATCAGTTCGCGGGGGAGGAGAGAGAGAGAGAGAGAGAGAGAGAGAGAGAGAATGGTTTATTGAGGATTGGCGGCTGGGATGGGGGTTATGTTAGTCTTTTACATTATTATAGCAAAAAAAAAAATTATAACAGGTGACAAACAATATCATTCGTATATATGTATCATTTTGTGCCAAACTAATCTGAATTATCATGCACCTTGACCTGCGAACCCAGACCCTCATTTTATGAGAAAGATGGGTCCAAGTATTATGTGTTTTAATGCCCTATTTTAAAAATTATCTCATAAATTAAATAATATTACACTATATATCGATGTACATATTAACACATGGTAGCATATCTTTACATTATTGTATCTCAAGTTATTCATATATAATAATAAAATTATATCAATTTTATTCTATTTATATAATATGAAAAATGAATTCGCTTAATCTTTTTCCTACATGGAATCGAGTAATCTCATCATTCTTATTATAATAGAATATATGAGTAGTTAACTTTTGGAGAATTTTACTCCCTCCAGTCCACAATTTAAGTCCCTACTTACCCACTTTTTTTTGTCCACTAATTTAAGTCGCATACTTACCTTTTTAGTACAATTATATCACTCCTACTTTTTCTTTATTTACTATCCTTTGTCATTGATGATCCTACCTCACAACAATTTTATTCTTACTTTTTGGTCAATACCACTATTTTTTTGTCATTATCCACTACCCCACATTCTAACTTTTACCCCACTCAAAACAACTTTTCAGCTTTTCTTAATCTTCGTGCCGGAAGCAAAATGGGGACTTAAATTGTGGATGGAAGGAGTAGTATTTTATTAACTCTTGATGCACGAAGGTTGGCAAAATGTGTACTTATATTTGATTTATAGAGTTTTTTTTTTAATTCTAATGATTGAATATTAAAATAAATTTTTAATCTTGATTTATATATTTATAATCTTATATATTTATAATTATTTTTTATGTTAGTCTATAAACAGCACTAATAATTAAATTTAAAGTAACAATCAAATTTTGAAAAGGTTGTTTAGCATTTTAAGAGGCCAATAAAGAATTTGTAAATGAAAATTTTATTAAATACTAAATAAATATATCTAATCAACATGTCTAGATATGGAATTCTATTTCATTATTTATTCATATTCTCTAAAATCTTTGATTGTGTGTGCTAGATAAAATATATATATTACAATCAAATGTCTATATGGATAGATAACTGAAAAAGAAATAAAAATCCTTAAAATTGTAATTATATCTTTCTTGACCTTTGCCTAAGATTAAGATATATCAATTTAGTATAACCAACGAGACTGTTCAAACAGACATAAAAAGAAGAATTTCTACTAATTTTAGTTAATATTAATTTTGCAGTGCTAATATTTTTATTAGTATTATCCAACGGATTTGAGACGGGTATGTACTGTAAAGTTACCATTTTAATCGAGATTAAGGACGAGAACAGTGTAGAAATTGAATTTCATTTTGAACGGATATAAGCTAAGGAAATATTGTATAGATTTATACTCTACTCATTGGTATTCTAATTATAAAATACTTTTCTCACTGAGTTTAGGGGTGTCAATTTCGCTAGACCAACGAGGACGGTTCATATAGACCGAAAAGGAAGGATTTTTTCACAATTTGTACTATTTTTTTTTTTAGTGTTCGGATTGCATGGGGCATTATCATTTTTAAATCGAAGTTGGGACAAGAATGAGTAGAAAAAATCTAAATGAATTTAGAAGTTTCATCCCCGTGGCATTGCAAAACTTATGGGACGGGTTAATAATTCTCATAAACATGAGTTCTTGCTTCAATTTTATTTTGTGACTCGACAACCTTGAACATTTAAATAATTTCATCACCTATGAATTGTCGAGTCTTGAAAACAAATTTCTATTTAATTTTAATATAAATTATAATTTACTTTTTTATAATTAATATATTTCATCACATTACTTATTAAATTTAATATTTAAACTATGATAAAATTATTTCCCGTCGAATTTCTCGACGGGCTACTTACTAGTTAATACTCATGTTAAAATGCCACTATGTCAATTTATATATAGGTCTATAAATATGATTAAAGCAGTGTATTTTATTTAAATAAAATTATAGGGCTGCAACTTATTTTCATCGTAAAAAGTGAAATAAGGAAATCAATTCAATTAAGTGTATATTTCAATGAATTTTCGAATTTGGAATGACAAACTCACAAACTTTTTTTCATTGACAAATTCACACATACGCCAACCACTTACCCCATAACAATTATCATTGAGAACGAATTTAAATTAGATTGGTTACTATACAAGGAACGGAGGTTTACCTAGTATGCACTAAAGATAGCGACTACAGGTTCCCACGAAAAAAAATAAATAAATTATTATTGTGTAAAGGATATGTGGTTCATAATCATATCTGAAATGTTAATTACGTAAACATAAAATCAGAATTAGTCTAGAGAAACATAATGAGCCAAATTATAATTTTTTAAGAGAAAAGTCACACAGATAATTGCGATGTACTTATTGTGTAGCACAAAATAGTCCTGTTCACGGTTCAAGGCCCGCCGGTTTCGGACCTTGAACCGCCGGTTCACGGTTCGGAGGGCATTGAACCGTAACCGGCCCGTCAACACTATTGACGGTTACGGGCCGGTTCAGGAAACCGTCGGTCCCGGTTCCGGTTAAAAACCGGCCGGTTCCGATTAAAACCGCCATTTTTTTTTTTTTTAATCATCCCTTGTTCTTCCTTCTATCACTATATTACAAACACATTACAAAAAGAAGAACAAAACAACTAATTTTAATAGAAAGGTGAAATTGAAATATTATAAACAAATAAATTAACAAACACAATTAACACATTAAGATTTAAAACATTAGGAGAAGATATTACACACCAACAAAGTGACAAACACAAATAAGTCTATAATAGTAAGATCCTGCTCGTAAAGGAAGATCCCACTCGAGGCGGGATCTACAAATTATGCGAGTGAGATCTTTTATAATACATTTTTAATTGTCTTGATTTTCATACTTATAGTGTTTATATTTCAGAACATGGAAGAATGTAAATATTTCAACATTAAATATGGTGGAGAATGACACGATTGTGAGTATGTGGGCAGTTCAGAATCGATCACTCAAGTTCTTGCTGCCACTCCAGTTCTTATCAATTTGAAATACAACATCGATGTGTTGATGCGTCGAAATTCGATAAGCACTCGGTACGAAATGTATTATTTATCGCGTGCTCGAAGTGTACGCACTATGAAAATTCTCTTGAGTACAGATCAACAATTTGCTCAATTGTGCATGGAGTCTTTTCCAACCGTGTATCTCATCCACAACCACATAGATATTTATGTTCCATATTTCGAAGATCCTGGGGCGTCATCCTTTCAATACGACCAAGGGCAGCCATCATCCTTTCAATACGACCAAGGGCAGGAGTCATCATTTCAATACGACCAAGGGCACACAAATTATGATGAAATGGATTGTATCCAACAACAAATAAATTTCCAGAATTTCTTTGCCAACTTATATCCTAGTGGGTATAATTACGAAGCGACGTCCACAAATCACGTACCTGTTGTTCCAGATTGTCATGTTCCAGACAACGAAGATGATGAACCACAATGCACTGTCGAGTTGGATTCAAACGATAAAAATGTTGACAGTGTTGATCTTGAAACTGATAGTGAAGCATCTGAAGACTGGACTGAGGAAGGTTTACGCGATTTTACTATGGTGGAGCACAGTGCATGGATTCGTCCTAATGCAACGACAAATGCGTGTGATCTAACCAACTGGTTAGTTCCGGTGATTCCGCCTAATGCTACGATTTCTCTCATAGCACGTGATCCTGACCCGACAAATGATGATGAGTTGCGTGTTGGTACTATTTTCAACAGCAAAAACGAGTTAAATATTGCAGTCGGAACGTGGCACATGGAGAAGGACTTGAATTCAAAGTTCCGAAATCGGATTACGTGGAGCGAAACATCAGAACGAACTATAAAATCATGGAGCCCAAGACCATTATAGAGGAGATGTTACGCGAGTTCGGTATCACCATCCGTTATGATTTGGCGTTCCGAGCACGACATGCAGCAATACAAAGTATATATGGAGGATATGTTGAATCCTTCCACTTGTTGCCTAGCTATCTTCACATGCTTAAAGAATCAAATCCCGACACGATTACTGATCTTGAGGTTGGAAATGATGGGAGATTTGAGCATTTATTCGTGGCTCTCGGCGCCTGCAGACTTACATATCCATTCAATATGAGACCTGTGATTGTTGTAGATGGCACTCATCTCAAGTGCAAGAATAGAGGCATTTTATTTGTCGCTATGACGAAGGATTCCAATGAGCATGTTTTTCCACTGACAATAGGTGTTGGACCAATCGAGAATGATATATCTTGGAGATGGTTTATAACCCTTTTGAAAATGACATATGACGAGTTTAGAGATACAATGATTGTCTCTGACGCACATGTCTCTATAGCGAATGCTGTCAATGAGGTGTTTCCAAATGCATTTCACGGTCTTTGCTACTATCACTTGCTGAATAAGTTGAAGTGCTATGGGAAATTTGTTGTGACATTGTACGAACGAGCTACTTTTGCATATCGCACTTCAATTTATGATAAGGCAATGGCCTCTATGCAACGAGAGAGCCAAGGCTCATACGACAGATTAATGAGAGTTGAACCAGAGAAGTGGGCTCGATGCAAGTGTCTATTGCCACGTTATAGCCATCTCACTTCAAATGCAGCAGAAGTATGGAGACATAGAGTAGTATGGGCTCGTGGTCTCCCTATATGCTCAATGCTTGACGCTATAAGGTATATCATCGAGCAATGGTTCGATGAAAGACGGGAATTGCCCTTAGGCGATGATGAAGTTGTTACTCAAGAGGCGGCTAAGAAGATGACAAAATCAATGAATAAGTCATTTAGGTACGATACGAGTGGTGGAATCGGCTTGGTGTTCAACGTGAGTGATGGTAGAAGAAATTGGAAAGTTGATCTTAATTCGCACACATGCTCATGTTGTGAATTTCAAGATGATGGAATGCCTTGTTCGCATGCTTTTGCTACTATCCGGTACGTTTTATTGTTTCAATTTGCCCAACCATTTAAAATTATAATTAAAATTATTGTAAAAAATTGCTGAAAAAATGTTGATGATATATATCAGTGTGTGCAATGGTACTACAAACGAGAAGCTTGGGATGAAGCTTATCAATATCCTATACATCGTGTTCCACATATAGAGGATTGAAATATTCCAGTTGAAGTTTCTAATATCTTGGTCTTGCCTCCCGTAATCACTTCACAGGCGAGACGGCCGAGAACTAATCGGCGAAGATCTGCATTGGAGAGAACTAGCCGGCGACAAACCACAAGGCAAGAAGCAGAAACATCGAGTAGTCAACGTCCGAGGAGATGTGGTAATTGTCGTGAAGCAGATCATACGCGTAGAAATGGTAATCGGCATTAACAATCTATTATTAATATTATTTACTTTTTTGATATCCCACTCGCTACAAATAAATCCCGCTCGCATATTCATTAAATTTTTTGAGATCCCGCTCGAGTGGGATCTACACTAGGTGAGCGGGATTTAATTTTTTTACAAATGGTTAATTTTTTGGAGTTGATTTGGGTATTTTTTGAAATTGTTAAATATATTTTTTTTAATCAAAACAAGAAAATGCATGTCTTAAACGATGAAAAAAAATCTAAAATTATTATATGTATGATAAATTTCATATCAAAATATACTATCATTTGCAAATTCAAGATCCCACTCGAAAATTCCTAAATCCCGCTCGATTTTGTGGAATATTTATGAGATCACGCTCGAGTGAGATCTACACTAGGCGAGCGGAATTTAATTTTTTTGCAAATGGTTAATTTTTTGGAGTTGGATTGAGAATTTTTTAAGTTGTTAAATATTTTTTTTAATCAAAACAAGAAAATGCATGGCTTATACGATGAAAAAAAATCCAAATAACTAAAACAAACTAAATCATAACATAAATAAAATTCTAAATATCGAAATTCATTACAATAATCATTGTTTCAATTATAAAAAAAAAATAGTGGCATCTTACGGTGGTCGACAAAGTTCATATATACTACATCCGATCCTTATTTTATAGGTTGTAGTGTGAGTTTGTCCCCATGATATGGATGGACGTCCAATAATCATTCTTTCAACTTGCATCAGTGCAAATGGAGCGCAATTTAGTCTGTCGGTTTGCTTAAATTGATGATTAATGTCAGCCACTACCAAGTTTCTTCTTTCTGGAAGGTCTTTTTTTATTTTGCACTACGGGCTCCTCTTCAGGTGGTTGCCTTGAAAGTTTGATAGCACTAATGGGAACTTCTTGAGATCGTTGCATTTGGGAACAATCTTCAGCGAGAGATTGTTGATACGATCTTCCAATCATCTAAACAACAAAGTATTAAAATAATTCAAACATGCATAAAAAAAGAAATTTCATAATAAAAACTCTAAATTACCTCTCCCAAATGGCTGAAAAAGTCTTTCTGATGACCACTAGTAAATATGGAATGGCGAGGCAGATCATGATGCGTAATACCAAATTGCCCTTGCGGCCGATACGCCGTACCAAATTCGGGCATAGAAAATCGGGATGGGGTGAATTGCTCAGTAGTGGACGGGATGTAACTGGGCGCGGTAGTAGAGGGCACAGTAGTGGGCTGTTGTAGGGGTGTTTCAATGACGGGATCCTGTCGAGGCCGAGTTGTGGGTTGATATGCAGGAGAATGTCGGGATGTTCTACATCGCATTTGTTCAAACAAGTCCCCAAACTACTTCGTAAACCGAGGTATCCATCTCTTATCCATCTTGTCTAGGAGCCGATTCTCAGATCTTTCCAATTCCTCTCTCAACCAACGACGATCATTGTGTCGTCAGTGGTGCTCTCCCCCACTGCTGGAAGATGATGATGCAGCTTGTCGAGATGCAGCTTTTGCAGCTTTTCGGGTACGTTTCCCCTTATCTTGGGGCTGTTCTTGAGGCTCCTCATTTGAAATGTCTGCCTCGATATAGATTAGATCCGCTCCATATGATCGTCTGGGTCTTGAAGCTTCATGTGTCGGAATGGCCTCTTCATCAAAAATTGCTTCCGTACGGGGACGAGGAGGAAACTGCTCACCCTCCCTTAGCGCATTTTTGGGCGGCACATATTCAACATTGAGAGCATTTGGATATTGAGTCGACTGCCAGTAAAAAGTCTTCTCCTCGTTGTCAGAAACAGCAAGTGGTGTCAAATTGGGCTCTTGTAGAAAAACAAAAAAAAGTAAATATAGAGTATTGTATAAGAACAAAGATTAAAAGATCTAAAAATTAATTTATTACCAGTAAAGAAAAAAATGGTTCAAGATCCGTTGTAGGTCTGCTTCTAAACCTCCATTTAATGCATCTGGGAGTCCCGGTCGGGTCATCAAGTCTCCTAACTGCTTCCGTTAAATCTGGCATGAGTTCTAGAGACCACACATGAAAAGCTCACACTGCACCATAGAAGTGATATTTCTTTTTATTCTGCACTTTGGTGATGTAGTGCTTTAAATTCAAGTATGTATATGTTTCCCATGAAAAATTAGTGAACAAATTTAAATCATCAACCAATTTCCAAATCCACGAAGGAACAATTTTCTTCACGTCTCTACCAAGTAGAAGCATGCATGCCATTTCGATCGGTGATGGGCGGCCACGTGTTATAAATCGATCCAGTAAGTCATTCACACTGATAGGCATACTATTACAAAACCGTCGATAAACCTTCACATTCTGTAAATCGTGGTCATCTATCGGATTAAAACTGGACTCGCCAAAGTTCAAACCAGTCACCAAGGCATATTCTTCATATAAAAATCGGAGGTTTACGCCGTTGATATGGGACCACATCTCGTGATCCTGAGAACCTGGATAGTTGATCTCACGTGACAGCACGTGATGCACAACCATCACGCATTTCTGTCCTGGGTCTCATAGATAAAATGCCTAAAGCACCCATTTATAAATCTATCGATCAATTCTTTGTTAGATCTAAACGAACACTTTATGCATATAAAGTTATTTGCGTTACTGAAAAACTTAGCACAGACAATATAAGAGAAATGATAAACTGTGCTGAAATAAAAGACACACAATATATGGTAACCCAATTAGGTTTTGCAACCTACGTCTGGGGGGCCTTTGCCCAAGAGAGAACTAATCCACTATTAGAAGAAATGGCTACAGAGGATCTTACACATACAGGTCACCACCTTATACAATCGCTCAACCTAAGCTCGAACCGCCAGTTCGACCCTTAACTCTCTTTAAGACTTAATTTATCAAAGATAACTCTCACAATAATTCGTGCTCTCACACTACAATACTCTCAAGAAAGTATAAGCACTCAAACAATAAAACAACGGCCAACCCTCACAATTGTTGATGTCGAATATATATAGGTGCCAAACTCTAGATCTTTTCGCCATCAAGTATATCTCTTTAGATCTTCTTTTCTTGTGAGGATAAGGCTTAGGGAACACGTCTCTTATCTGCTTGATATGTATCTTGTCCGCATCTATCATAAACTTGGAAAAGATCCCGCAAAATTCGCGCCAATAAGGTAAGTCTCTGCCAGACTATTCCAGGTTCCCTTAGCACAGACTGAAGCACACATAACAGAGTTTGTTCTACGCAGCGGCTTCGACACTTCAGCTGTACTTTTAGCTACATAAACTTTGCCAACATATTTGAGCAGTATCACCTCTTGAGCAGCAACACCTCAAAATCCAACAATCTCCCCCTTTGGCATTTATGTAGACAAAACTAATCATCAAGAAAATAATCAACCATAAGCATCTTCATACCTCAAAATCTTCCAAGACCGAACTTGTATGAAGTATGCCAAAGCTCCCCCTCCAACTAGCAATTGGAGAAATCTGTGTTGAACTCCCCCTTAAACAAAGCATGGAGTAAACTGATCACCAAGTAAATCTTCAATCATCGAGCGGATGATCTTCAATACATCACCAAAGAAAACCATTAAAATAATAATTCACGAACTGGGAGCTTAAATATATGTTCACCAAAAACATCAAGGAGTAGAGGGATAAACTCATTGGCACCAAAAACTAAGTCTGCGTAAAAGTTGGCACATACACTAAAACACCAAAACAGAAAATCAGAAAACCAAAATAAATACAAAAACTTCTAATTTTCTTCTACTCCCCCTTTTTGTCTGGCAGAAATGACAAAGTAAGGGGGTCTTCCAACCAATCTTCAGAAAGACTGGGAGCCTTTCTTCTTCGCAGCTTGAGCTGAGGCTTGAGGGTCTTCTTTATCCTCTTCAGTTTGGGTATCTTCATCACCCAAGTCCTCTTCAACATCCTCAGCCTCATCATCATCATTAGCTGCTTCTTTATCAATAGCATCATCGTCTTCAACATCATCATCATCTCCTGGCACAGACCCTGCATCATGTGTCGCTAATCCAGGTGGCATAGCTTCTCCTCCAGCAAAGACGGCTTTGGCATCAATGAGCAATGCCACAATCTCATTCTTGCGCATACGAAGCCTCTTCATCTGGAATAAGATGGAGTTGTATTCCCTTTCCAGCTTGCGCAGCATCCGCGTAGAAATAGCCGTGAAATTAGGCTCACTCAGCACAGGCGCTGGCATAGATGATGTTGGCTTCTTCCTTTCCACAATTCGGACAGAGGGACCCTCAATGTCTTTAGGATGAACAACTTCATTGAATAGCTTGTCATGGATGACAATGCTCTTTGGGGAGTGCTCAAACTGTTCTCCAACCTGCATAACTTCAGGAAATTGGGAAGAGATTATACCAAAAATTGAACCAGGATAGCCTAATGCCTTAGGCTTCTTCAGATTCCCAGCATGTTGAGTGACGTGGTCGAAGACCAAACGTCTAAAGTCGAAGGGCTTGAAACGCCCAATTCCATAAAGCACTCTAGATGTTTCTTGGCTTACTGTGGCAGAGTGTGTGGTAGGACACCAATTTCTGACAACAATCTTGTGCAAGATTGCTTACTTCTGGGACAACATCGAGGAACTGATGGACATGTTCCTTTTCCACGTCCGGTACACCCCGTGCGTGATCTCGCAGGCAATGGTGTCCAGAGATACATCCTCCTCTTCTATTCTATGATCATCACGCCCAACAAATGCAGATATAACAGCAGGAGAGAAGTTGATATACCTTCCTCGAATGTAGGATTTGAAGTGATAGCGAGAGGAAGGGTCAGTAATACTCTTTGACATGTTGCAGTAGAATTCCAGCACAACTGCTCGCACATATCGTCGAACAGGGTAGACAGTCTGATCCCACTTAGCGTCCTCCAGCAGCTTGTCCAGGCCAGTCCCTTCCAAATCTTGCTTCCTCACAGGTTGCTCATAGACCAGCTTCCTGTGGATGACATTATTCCATGCCTCAGCTTGTTCGTCAGATTTGAATCTGAGTGCATCTACCACAACCTTTGATCTCTGAATGGCTTCAGCAGTTGTTCTTTTGGATAGGGTGGCAGAAGATGCACCATGATGAGAAGCTTCGTGCTCAGAGTTCCCAGCATCACTCTCCATCGCGCGTTCAGGCCCAGATTCAACTTCAATGGGCTGATTTGGATCCACACCCTTCTTTAGCTTAGCAACAACTTTCTTCTTTTTTCTTGGAAAATTCACCAACCTTCCCTTTGCCCTTTGCGGCACGGGCAGCAGCAACAACTTCCTTAATCTTTGCAAGTTGACCCCTTGTTCGAGTAGCGGGGGTCGCAACAGGTTCCTTGATCACCAAGGTAGCTTCCTCAATTCTGACCTTCTTTCTGGGTGGATCAGAAAGCTTGCGAAGGCGTCTCTTGGAAGGCTTTTCTTCTTTTCTGTTGGCACAGACTTCTCAACAGGATCATCTTCTAATTCTGTCACAAAGTCATCGATAGCAGCTTCATCAACTTGTATTTCCTCCTCGGCAGCAGAAACCTCCTTCTCAGCGTGTTGAAATACATAGATCACAGGAGAAATAAAGGATTGATCTCGAACAGATTGAGAGCCTCCGACGGAAGATGTACGTCGTCGGAGAATCAATCGCGAAGAAGAAGACTTTGAAGGAGTGGCCATCTTCTTTAAAGCAGCAACATGAACATAGGTCTGCTCTTTTTGGCTTGACTCCGTCTCAGATGCGGAGTCTTCAACAGTTTGTTTCTCCGGTGGAGAGGAATGCTTCGGCGGCGACTCAGGGTCGTCTTTGCCGGTGAGAAGGACTTTGAACGAGCAGGCTTCTCTAGCGGAGGAGCGGTAGGGGGATTCTTCTCTCCGGATTCTGAATCGGAGTCATATAATCCACGATTCCCAAACTTTGCTTCTTCTTTTTGCCTCCGGCAGTGTAAAGGTAGGAGATAGGAACATCATAATTGTTGGAATCATCAGAGAAATGTTGAGTGGAACGACTTCCTTCAGACATGGTGAATGATAATCAGCAACACACGAACACAACAAGGATTCGTTGAGAGAGAGAGAGAGCTTTGAGAATAAGCAAAGGATGTGATGAATCTTAATGTAGAAGCAACGAGATATATATATATATATATATATATATATATATATAAGCTCAAAGGCGGTGTACTTCTCTCTAAGGAAACAAATCCCTATAAAGTAGGAGATGATATATATATCACGAATTGAATTCATCCTTATCTCCAACGTTCAATTTGAACATAAAACAGCCGTTGCAACCCATTGGAAGTCACAGAGTTCAACACAGAAAGTAGCCGTTGAAAGGCTGCAGAGATGACGTCAGCCCTTGTCTACTCCAGCAAACTACGTGTGCCAACAGTTGTGTCCAGAATTCTTGGCACAGAAACACATAAAAGAAACAAGAAACACCAAGAAACACAGAAAACCAATAATGTACATATACATTTGTGCTTGATTAGAAGACCACAAGCACGAGGTCTTTCTAGGGGGATTAGAGAGAGAAAACACCCAATGAGGCTCGAAGAGATTCGAACCTCGCTGCATCCAAGGCTTTAGTGAACAAATCCGCCAATTGCTTCTCCGTAGGCATGAATTCCATGTTGAGTATCTTTTCTTCAATCAGTTCCCTTATGAAGTGGTGGCGAATGTCAATGTGCTTTGATTTAGAGTGGTGCACAGGATTCTTCAAGATATCAATAGCACTCTTGTTGTCGCAATAAAAGGTAAATGGCTCGAAGGGCACTCCATAATCTTTAAGCATTTGGCTCATCTACATGAGTTGAGTGCAAGCTGATCCTGCAGCAATGTATTCAGCTTCAGTTGAGGACAGAGACACGCTCACCTGCTTCTTGCTATGCCAGGATACTAGATTGTTGCCAAGGAAGAAGCAAGCTCCAGATGTGCTCTTCCTATCGTCTAGGCTACCTACCCAATCCGCATCGCTGTATCCCACTAAGGAGGTAGTGCTGTCCTTAGTCATCCAAATATCAAAGTCACTTGTTCCTTGAACATATTTGATAATATTCTTCACAGCTAGAAGATGACTCTCCTTAGGATCCGCCTGGAACCTGGCATAAACTCCAACACTGTGGCTAATGTCTGGTCTACTGGCCGTCAAGTAGAGCAAACTTCCGATCATACTTCTGTATAAAGACTGATCTACAGAAGCACCTTCTGTGTCCTTGCTAAGCTTGATTGAAGTTGACATAGGCGTGCGACGCACCTTGGCACTTTCTAGCCCAAATTTCTTCACCAAGCTACGAGCATATTTTGATTGAGTCACAAATTTTCCCTCCTCGGATTGCTTAATTTGAAGTCCCAGAAAATAATGCAATTCGGCAAAAAGACTCATATCAAACTCCTTTGTCATGTGTCCCACAAATTTCTGGATCAGATCCTGAGACACAGAGCCAAAAATTATATCATCAACATAAATTTGAATAATGATGATACCTTCTGAATTACTCTTATAGAAAAGAGTCTTGTCAGATCCACCACGAACATATCCCTTGGAGATGAGATACTTGGACAGCGTATCATACCAAGCACGAGGTGCTTGCTTCAAGCCATAAAGCGCTTTGTTCAACTTGTAGACATGATTGGGAAATTCTGGATCTACAAAGCCCGGGGGCTGTTCTACGTACACATCTTCTTGAAGAGTACTATTGAGAAAGGCACTCTTAACATCCATTTGATATAGCTTGAAGTTCATGCAGCACACCATTCCAAGAAGTAGTCGAACAACTTCTAGGCTTGTGACCGGAGCAAATGTCTCTTCATAATCAATACCCTCCTCTTGAGAGTATCCTTGAGCAACTAGTCTTGACTTGTTGCGAATAATCTCCTCCATCTCATCCGTTTTGTTGCGAAAAATCCACTTTGTCCCAATCACATGAACATCAATGGGTCATGGCACAAGATACCAAACATTGCAGCAAACAAACTGGAGTAATTCTTCTTGCATGGAGGCAATCCAATCTTCAATCAATAATGCCTCCTTGACATTCTTCGGGAGAACTTTAGAGACATAGCACATGAACGCAATGTTTGCCACCATATGTTTGTAGTCTCTTGCTACGTTTCTAGTTAATCTTCCTCCGGTGACATCTCCAATGACATTTGTTAATGGATGATACTTAGATAATCTTCTGGATAGACCTGAAGTAGTAGGGACTAACTCGCCTGAGGTGGAGTCAGATGGAGCTTCAGCTTCGACGAGATCAATGGTCGTGTCAGTGGATCCAGTCTGTGCATTTGAGGAGGTTGGCACAGATTCTGGCACAGGTAATAGCAGTTGTGCCTCATCTTCTACTTCTGCGTCTGTAGAATCAGTAAAGACCACATTGATAGACTCCATGATAGTCTTGTTTGCCTTGACATAGACTCTGAATGCTCTGCTATCACGAGCATATCCCATAAATATAGCTTCAAGACCTCGATCATCAAGCTTTTGAGTGTATTTTATGTCATTCAGAACATAACACACTGTTCCGAACACATGGAGGTGTTTAAGGTTGGGCTTCCTTCCCTTCCAGATCTCATAAGGAGTCTAATTTATCTTTGGATGGAGATAGACTCGATTCACTATATAGTATGCCGTATTCAACGCCTCAGCCCAAAATCTGTCCGCCACATCATTTGCCTTGAGTATGGTCCTCATCATCTCTTGTAGAGTTCTGTTCTTTCTTTCAACAACTCCATTTTGTTGAGGTATTTTTGGGGCTGAAAACTCGTGTGCGATTCCCTTTTCAGCACAGAAGCTGATGAACTCTTCACTCTGAAATTCTCCACCATGGTCACTTCTTATTCTTCGCAAGGGAAGATCCTTCTCTAACTCCACACGAATGCACAAGTCTTTAAAGCTTTTGAAAGCTTCAGATTTGTGTCGAATAAACTCCACCCAAGTGAACCTTGAATGATCATCAACACACACAAGAACGAACTCCTTATTTGCTATGCTTTGAGTTGGCATTGGTCCTACTAAATCCATATGCATCAATTCAAGAATGCTAGAGGTAGTGATACTTCGAACTTTCTTGTGTCCTGTTTCGATTTGTTTCCCCACTTGACAAGGTCCACACACAACCTTATCATCAATCTTCAGCTTGGGAACCCCACGAACAATATCTACATTCAGAAGTTTCTTCATACTCCTCAAACTTGCATGACCAAGTTTCTGATGCCATGTCTCAGTCATTCCAGCACTAACTTGCAGACAAACATGAGCGGGTGTGACAAGATAGCACTTGTCATGAGATCTGCGACCAGTCATAAACTCAGGTCCATTCTTTACTACTTGACACGTACTTTTGTCGAATATGACTTTGTATCCTTCATCGTATATTAAGACCATCAACCAAATAAACATTCCGTAAGGGCGGCATTCCAGGGATGTTTAGTATCCCTTTCCCAATCACTGTAGCTTGATTACCATCACCAAAGGTAACATGATCATCGAAGATATCAACAATATTGGTTAGGAAATTAGGATTCCCTGTCATATGCTTGAAGCAAGCACTGTCCATGTACCACCTGTTATCAGCTCGTGCCCAAAGAGATGTTGGAGCAACATAAGCATTGTAGTTATTTCTAGATTGAAACATCCTTCTTCTGTCGCCGAGATAGTATGTGCAGTAAGACCTTATATGTCCAGGAAGGTCGCAGTAATGGCAGACTGGTCTGAACAACTCCTCTTGTTGTGGTGGTTGTCCCCTCCTGAATTGATGATTCTGATTTCTTGGAACACTCCTTGACACATGTGTTTGCATCTGTGTCTGCTTCTGCGGATTTCTTTCAGGAGCTCTCTTTTGCCTCCTATTGTTGGAGGGATTTGTCTTGGGAACTAGATTTCCCTGAGTTTTCTCCTTTTGAGGAACAAACTTCACCTTCTTCTCCTTATCTTTGACAGCTATCCACTGCTTTCCTTGGAAGCCTAGACCGTATTTGCTAGTCAAGCTTTGTTCAGTTTCAATAATCTTGTCAAGTTTGTTACTCGAAAAATGCAGTATATTAAAAAGAAAAATAGATACAAGGGATTTACACGGACAAGCCCGAGGGAGTACAGCCCACGTAAGCCAAGGCTATGAGGGGCGGGGGGAGGGAAAAAAGGCCGTTGCCGACCAATAAAAAAACCCTAAGTGGGCCAGAAGGCGGGTGTGTGAGAAGTGAGCTTAAAACAGCTAAGTGAACTACCCGAACAATGGGAGTTTCAAGTGTGTGACGGTGTAAAGCATTTTAAAGCAATTGTGGTGGGCTAGTTCACGGCACTAGCCCCTGCCACTATGTCGCGCCGTCCCGGTTTGATCGTCGGTTTGGGGCGGTGGGCCTCATTAAAACCTAGCCATGTAAACCACCCTTGTAGAAAAACCACGGTCGTAGGAGAGAAAAGAATACCCCTAAGAACTAGCGCTGATTTGGTTGGAAAGAGAAGCGTATTTTTGCGTGCAAGTGTGTGTGTTCTTGAATTTTGGTGCAGTGTGTGTGCATAGTGAGAAGCTTGTCGCAGTGGGTACTTGATCAAGTCAAAGGACTAGATCAACCCCAAACACACGCACCCAAATCACTAATTATCACGCAAGTACAAGTGGGGAGCCGGGACATATTCGGCCGGGGAGAGGGGGGCAAAAGAATAAGGAAAACAAACAACTAACGATAAATCTAACTAGTCGTCTGCCTTACTCGAAGCTGTTGCGCCCGAATTCCATCAAATTCATTAGTCCCAAGTTGCATGTGAGACATCACCATGCTGGTCGGAAATTTTGAGTAGAGGGAAATATAAACATTGGTTTGGATTTCTCTCACAAGCTGCGTCACATCGAATGGACGATCCTCGAAGATTAGTTTGTTGTGGGCATACCATAAGTATTTGACCATCGCGGCGAGTGCAATGAGCTTAGTTTTCTGCACAATCGACGAGCCAGCTCGAGCTCTTTTGAAGAAGCTGAGCGCACTTGTGATGGTGCCGAGTTCCGGCGTGAGTCGGAGCCATTTCTTGATCCGTCCCCAAACAGCACGCGAGGCCCCGCATTTGAAAAATAAGTGCTCATGTGTCTCCTGCGCACAGTTGCAAAGAGCACAAATATGGTTAACATTTGGCAAATGAAGGCGATCCATAGTTTTCAATCGACCCTAAGAACTAGCGTTGATCATCTTGTCAAGCTTGTTAGTTGCATCACTGTTCATCATCTTAACAAACTTGTCCATTTGATCCATCTTGTGGAGGAGCATGTTATTTTGATCAAGCAGAGACACATTCAAGACCTTTAGATTGTCTCTTTCTCTCGTTACTTCCTCAATTTGGGCATTAAGGGTTAGATTGATCCTCCCAACTTCATCACACTTAATGATCAGATATTCATACTTTTTGATCATTAACTCCTCATCCACGCTGTCTGCATCACTTTCGTCATTCGCTGGATTGTTCTCGATAGTAAGCACAGACTGAGGCACAGGAGTGGACGGTTATACTACAGAGATTGCAACATGGGCAACCTTTTCTTCAGTTTCACTCTCACTATCATCAGTGTCCTCATCACTGTGGGTAGCAACGTATGACTTGCCTTACCTCTGTGTCGTATTGATGCATTCACACTTGAAATGTCCATAACCATGACACTCATGGCATTGAGGTCCAGTCTTTGGAGAGGGTTGGTAGTCATCCTTATCCAGTTGGTTGGACTCAGCTTTATTTTCTTTCTTCTTGTCAAGCCCTTGTTTGGCGAACTTCTTAAATTCCTTCTTAAATGACTTTGTGACTAAGGCCATAGCTTCAGCAGCTGTTGTATCTCCTTTTGGCATAGACGACGCCTCAGGATGCCAGTTGTGAGCTTGAAAGGCAACTCCCTTCCTTTCAGCACTTTCACTCTTCTTTCCCATCTCAAAGGTTCTTAAAGATCCAATAAGCTCATCTAGTTTCATGCTAGAGAGATCTCTTGCTTCTTCAATTGCAGCCACTTTATACTTGAACCTATTGGGGAGAGATCTTAATACATTTCTGACAAGATATTCATCATCGAACTTATTCCCAAGGACCACGCTTTCATTAATGATCTTCAACAACTTTGCATGAAAGTCACTAATTGATTCATGTTCTTCCATCCTCAATAGCTCAAATTGAGTTGCTAGTTGTTGTAGATGTTGCCCTTTCACACGATCATTTCCTTCAAAGGAAGTCTCCAGAATATCCCATGCTTGCTTTGCTGAGGTGCATGTGGAAATAAGAGAGAATATTTCCACAGTAACAGACGCTTGAATGGCATTCTGTGCAACCTGATTCATCCCAAATTCTTTTCGTTCAGCTTCCGACCATTCTTTCCTGTCTTTGACTTTTCTAGCATTGGGTTCACCAGTGGCTATGATGGGAGGTTTGAATTCTGACTTTATCGTTTCCCACGCCTCTTCATTGATGGCTCTAATGTGTGCCATCAAACGAATCTTCCAATATCCATAGTTGGATCCATCAAGAATTGGTGGTTTCATCATCAAATTGCCACATGTGGGAGTCATTGTGTCTTATCACGAACGCAGCAACACGTTTAGATGTTTGTCCCAAGATCAACACCTGTAAGATCGGTGTACCACTCTGGTACCAATTGTTAGATCTAAACGAACACTTTATGCATATAAAGTTATTTGCGTTACTGAAAAACTTAGCACAGACAGTATAACAGAAATGATAAACTGTGCTGAAATAAAAGACACATAATATAGTAACCCAGTTCGGTTTTGCAACCTACGTTTGGGGGGCCTTTGCCCAAGAGAGAACCAATTCACTATTAGAAGAAATGGCTACAGAGGATCTTACACATACAGGTCACCACCTTATGCTACCCTTTCGCTCACCCTCTTCCTAACTTCACGTAAATTCGTGATTGACGATCTACAATCGCTCGACTTAAGCTCGAACCGCCAGTTCAACCCTTAACTCTCTTTAAGACTTAATTTATCAAAGATAAACTCTCACAATAATTCGTGCTCTCACAATACAATACTCTCAAGAAAGTATAAGCACTCTCACAATACAATACTCTCAATAAATTTTTAATTAATGTCAACTTAGAAAAATAAAGATCCCGTTCGGACATTGAGGGTCCCACAGAAAATCCCGACCGAGCGAGATCTACACAATAACCAAGCGGAAACTCGTTATTTACGAGCGAGATTTAATCTATTATTAAGAGACATATTTTGAAATAGCCATAATGACCATTAAAATATAAATTTTGGTCCACCTTCTTCAAAAATATAAATTTTGGCCATTTTTTTCAATTTGGGACGAAAATACCCTTAATAAAACGCGGAATGGGTCGGGTCGGACGCGGGCGGGCGCGGGTCGGGTTGGGCGGATATTAGGCTTTTGGTACTTCTGGTACAAATTTAGTTATATTAGTACCAATAGTTCTAGTACTTCTGGTACGAATTTAGCCTTATTAGTGCCAATAGTTCCAGATTTGGTACAATTGCGACGAATTGTCGAATTAGTTCCAGATATTCTAAGTTATGATATGGTACTCTTGGGACGAAAATTCTAATTATTTCAAGTTATACCGCTCCGATTTTGCGGCTCCGCCTTCGGCTCCGATTAAAAAGAAATAGAAAAAAAAAATAGAAAAACAGAAAAAATCTGGAAAAAAAAAGAAATAACAAGGAAAAAATTGGAAAATAGAAAAAACAAAAGAAATCTGAAAAAAAAAACAGAAAAAAAAGAAAAAAAATCTGGAAAATAAGAAAAAAAACAGAAAAAAGCTGGAAAATAAAAAAAAAAAACAGGAAAAAAAAGAAAAAAAACTTGGAAAGGAAAACAAGTGTCAATAAAATGGATCAAGGATTGATGGATCAAAAATAGAAGAGGGAAAGGGGTATTTAGGTCTTAAGTTCAAAAAAATAGCCATAATTTATATTTATGAAGAAGGTAGGCCAAAATTTATATTTTAATGTTCATTATGGCTATATCACATGATATTCTCTATTATTAATGTGGGATAATTTATAAACCTAGAACACAAATTATTAAATTTCTACACACAAAATCGAAAGTAATACCTTAATCAAGAAATGTTTCGACTAAAATTCAAAAGAACTACATATTTAAGAAAATTCAACCTAAACTAATAAGATCCCGCTCAGACATTGAGGGAAACATAAAATTCCGACAAAGCAGGATCTTGATAATATCCTAGCGGAAAATTATTCCTTACGAGCGGGATCTAATATGATATTATTGTGAGATAATTTATAAACCTAGATAACCTATTACTAATTTTCTACACACAAAATCGAAACTAATATGTCAACTAACAAATGCTTCTACTAAAATTCTAAAACTAACATTAGTTTATTTATTTTTATTTAAATTTCAACCTATAATAAAATTTGTACAAGGAGAAAGTACGGATAAAATTAATATAAATAAAATTACTAATCTTTCCGGACATGTTGTATCGAAGGAATGAAATCCCGCTCCAACAATCGAACGAATGAAAATCCGGCTCCAACAATCGAACGAATGAAAATTCCGCTCCAACAATCGAACGAATGATCCCTCCCTAAACACTCGAGTGGAATTTGGTATTATTTTTTTCTAGTCGAGGGCTGCCGAATTTTAAATTGTGGTGTGGAGTGGGATATGAGCGGATTCAACACACATATATAGGAGGCGGGATCTAGGGTTTTGCTCTCTCACCTAATTTAATACAGTCAAGAGTTACAACGTGTTGGGCTTTCAATTTTAAAATAAAAAAGGAGTCAAAGGGTTCAATTCCCCATCGTTCACATGTGATATGATTTTTGTTTTGGTCTCAATTTCAAATATATACGTTTTTGTTTTAATATATATACTATTCACATGTGATATGGTTTTTGTTTTGTGGGATTTCAATTCTCCATGTTTTCGCTGAAGTAAGCAGAACCGGAGTGATATATTTTTTTGTATATGATAAAAAATTTGAAAAATAATGGCTTATACTATTAAAAAAATCTTAACTTAATATATATATGATAAATTTCACAAAAAGATATATTTTACTTTAAAACTGTATAATCTCGCTCATGAATACAAAATTCCGCTCGTTATTCTTGGAATTATTTTTTAGATCCCGCTCTAGTGGGATCTACATAACTCGAGCGGGATCTTTAATTATTGAATTTATATAATTTATTGGAGTTGAAAAATGTATTTTGTACTACCAATATATTAAATTTAATCAAATTTAAAAAATGAATGGCTTATACGACTAAAAAAATTATAATTTAATATATATCTGATAAATTTCACAAAAAAATATATTTTGGTTTAAAACTTTGAAATCCCACTTGTGAATACAAAATTCCGCTCGCAATTTGTGAAATTATTTTGAAATCCCGCTCGAGTGGGATCTATATAACTCGAGCGGGATCTTTGATTATGGAATTTATATAATTTATTGAAGTCGGAAAATATATTTTTTACTGCCAATATATTAAATTTAATCAAATTTAAAAAATGAATGGCTTATACGATTAAAAAAATCGTAACTTAATATATATATGAGATAAATTTCACAAAAAGATATATTTTAGTTTATAACTTTGAATCTCACTCGTCAATACAAAATTCCGCTCGCAATTTGTGGAATTATTTTGAGATCTCGCTCGAGTGGGATCTCTAAAACTCGAGCGGGATCTTTGATTATTGAATTTATAGTAATTGTTTTGAGTTGAAAAATGTATTTTTGTCTACTATTATACTAATGATTAATGACCAAATTATATTAACTAAAAAACGAAAAAGAAAACTAATAATAAAAATTACATTAACTAGCAACAATATATAGGGCGAGATTTTAGGGTTTCAGTTTAACAGAAACTTGTGGGCAGATTTTAGGGTTTTAACTCTTCTCTCACCTACCTCTCTTATCTATCCTAATTAATTCATAAAGTAGTCAACAGAATCTATGTTTTTCCAATTTTCCATGCAGCACGGTCACTTCCCCATATTTTCGCTGAAGAAAGTAACCGAAGTGATATTTTTTTTGCAGCTTCCAATTATTTTAAGAGTATTAATGTAATATTGGATATAACTAATTTGTTTTCTGTTAGGTGGATATAACAAATTTCAATATATAGTAAACGTATATAACAAATTTTCACTCATCAATATTACTCATATTCTAGATCTAGAGATATATTTATTAACATATGAGTAGGATACCATCGCTTATAACTGTCACAAAGAGCACAATGTGATAGTCGGGACGGGTACTACATGTGAATTATTGTGCTTGAAATTATTTTTCGAATTTAATTGGATTAGTTATATTTGTGGATCAACTTTTTTGGTCTAGCTCAAGTCCAATTTTACCCTTTGGTCCGATGAACTTGTATCGTGTAAGACTAGACCAATTATTTTGACATCTCTAATAACCATTGACTAGTACTCCCTCCGTCTCATTCATAACGTAACATTTTTTTTTCGGCACGAGTATTAAGAGTAAAGGTGGTGATTAATAAAATGATATAAAGTGTTTTTTTAAAGTAAATAAAATGTTGTTGATATGATATAAAGTAGATTTCAAGTGAATAAAGTGTTTTTTTTTGGTAAATAGGATTTTTATTAACCAAATGTCGTGACAAAGCAACACTTACAGCACCGAACAACCTATCTTCCTAATTTACAAAGTAGTTTTTCACACAAGGAAGATGAGCACCTCGAATAACCATCATCACTTGGCACTGGCGAATCACACTTTCAGCGCTATTGAAAGTGTTTCTAAACCTCCTCGCATTCCTCTCAATCCACAGATGGTATATCGTCGTTGTGAGCAGTAGATGATAGACCAATTGCTTGCCCGTTCTAGATTTACAGAAGTTCAGGGCATTCACTCTCTCCTCATCCCAATTGCCTACTGAGTGGCTTGCTCCACACTACATGGCCACAACTTTCCATACTATGCTTGAAAAACCACAGCTGAAGAAAAGGTGATTCAATGATTCCGGTTCTTTGCAGCATAAACTACAAGTGGGATCACAGATGATCCCCATGCGAGCCAATCTATCACATGTGGCAAGTTTTCCCATCCATGCAAGCCATGCAATAAATAAGCACTTCGGGGCTGCTACTGTTTGTGTGAACATTTTGTGCCATTGCACTCTTGGAACATGACCTCTCAGATCATGGTAGATTTTCCGGATAGAGAATGAATCACGTTGTAGCAAAACCTCACCATTAGGAATTGCATTGATGTAGTCACGAGCTCCCAAAAATTTCCTAAACATCCAAGAAGCCTGTAGAGGAATTATCATAGTCCTCCAATCATTATTTTTTATGTAGTATCCATGTAACCACTTGATCCACAACACATCCTTCTTCCTAACCACATTCCAAAGCATTTTGCATATTGCTGCTTTATTCCAGGTAATCATATCCGTGAGGTTCCAACCTCCAGCTTGTTTGGAAAGGCAAAGATGCTCCCAAGCTACTAGGTTTCGTTTGGAAAGAGCTGCTCCTCCAGTCCAAAGGAAAGATCTGCATGCGGCTTGAATGAGTTTTATAACGTTATGAGGGATTAAGAAGACCTAACTCCAATAGATTTGGATGCTATTGAGTACTGCTTTGATCAACTGGATTCGGCCAGCATAAGAGAGTAGTTTAGCCGACCAACTCTCTATGAATAAAGTGTTGTTGATGTGATATAAAATAATTTTAAAGTGTATAAAATTAATAAAGTGATTTTCTAATTATTTCCATAAAAGGACATGTTACACAAACTTATATGGCAAAAACTTCCATCTAATCGTTGTATATTATACAACCGGGTCTTTTTGACCCGGATCCGCCGGTATATCATATACTTGAAAAAAATGTAATATATGGTGTGTTGGTGCAGCGGGTGGGCGCCACAGCTCAATGCCCCTATTTCAAGTGGAACGGGTTCGGTCCCCCAATATGACAACAAAACTGCTGTTTTTTTTTTTTTTCTTTCTTTTCTTTTCTTATTTATTTTCTTTTATTTCCCTTTTTTTTTTTCCTTTTCTTCTTATTCATTTTCTTTTGTTTCCTTCTTTTTCCTTTCTTCTTTTTCGTTTCTTTCTTTGAAAAATTTGTTGTTTTTCTTTCTTTCTTTCTTTCTTTCCTCTTTCTTCTCATCGTCTTTCTTTTTCTTTTCTTTATTTAAAAATAAACATATATCATGATTAAAAAATACAAATAACTCAAAGTAATGATTATCATGATGAAAATTAATTATTAACAACGAAGAAAATTAATATTTTAAAAATATTACTTTTTATTATGAAACTTATTTTTTTTATTCATGTTCTATTGTACTTTTATTTATTTGATTAATTTTTTAAATTGAAAATTAGCTATTGCAAAAATAAACATTTGTCGTGGTTGAAAAATATTAATAATTCAAAGTAATGATTCACGTGATGAAAAATATTTATTGATATGAAGAAAGGTAATGTTTCACAATCATTATATTTCTTAACGACAATATTTATTTTTTATTCACGACGACTTATACTTTTAATTATTCGGTCAAGTAATTATTGTCGTCAAGAAAAGTAATTATTGATATGAAGAAATGTAATGTTTTACAATTATTACTTTTCTTAACGACAATATTTACTTTTATTCACGACAAATTGTACTTTTACTTATTGGCCAAAGTAATTATTATTGTAAGAAAAAATAATTATTGATATGAATAAATGTAATGTTTCACAAATATTATTTTTCTTAACGATAATGTTTACTTTTATTTACGACAACTTGTACTTTTAGTTATTTGGTAAAGTAATTATTTTCTTTACGAAAAGTAACTATTGATATGAAGAAAGATAATATTTCACAATCATTTTTACTTTTATTGTCATTAAGAAAAGTAACTATTAATATGAAGAAAAATAAATAAAATGAATAATCGGACACAACATAATTAAAGAATAATTAAGAAAAAATAAAATACTTTAAAAAAGATAATATAAAGAATAAATAATTTTTAAAAAATAAAAAAGAAAAAATGAATAAAATGAATAACAAGGTAGGAAACAACATATGAAAAAGAAAAGTTAAAGAAATAAACGAAAGAAAAAGAAAAAACTAAAAATCAATGAGGCGTTAAAAAATTAAAGATATGTATGTTAGTGTGTATAAATAAACATATCTACATTATTCAGGCTATTCTCTACACCAAGAGGTCGTGGATACGAAGCTCGCGAAGAGCAGTGCTATGTAAGGAAACAAAAGAAGCTGAAAATGCAGCTCGCAAGTTTCAAACTTGGGTCGGTGGCATTTAAAAACAATGCCGCACCACTAGGCTAGCGCTACCGATAATGTTATTGGTCTGACAAGTATTTAGTAGTTTGATACGCGGGCCGATCCGACCAGATTGTATAAATTGTATACTATACAATCGGTGCACCCAAACACGCCTCAACTTATATAGTCATATTTAAGTAACTATGTTTCTATTGTCACTTTTAGAGATCATTATCAAATAAAATGAAAACTAGTTTGCCTTTTAAAATATATTATTCATTTATAATTTGAAGGTTAAAAAAAGTCTAAAGCATGTTCGGGTAGATACACAAGCAAATCGAAGTTTTGAAGTATTGCAGTTAGCGAAAGGGAGAGACTGTCTTTGTATGTATGAATTTTAATTATTTATAATTTATTCATCTTTCTTGTAGGGGTGGATGCAAAGTGCACCAAAGGAAACAAGAGAGAAACAATTTTGTTTTATTATGTTCTATTGTGATTAAATATTATAAAATTGTAAAAAATTAATCCATTAGTCGTAACTAATTAGGTATTCCCCAACCTTTTTTCACATAAGGGAGTTGATCGACCCTTCGACCACTTTAAACAGATATTGACCTTTTCAAATGAGAATAATTGTCTTTAATTTGCATGCCGACAAACAATTCAGATATCGACAATCGCCTCTCTTTATTTATATGATTTTCTCATTTTTGGCATAAATAGTTTTCGGACATGTTAAATAGATAGCTACGCTTCCGAATTTTCCAATCTTTTCGACCTTGGATCCGTACATTTAAGTAAATCAGTTTTCAAGTCATTATGTCCGCATTGTAATACATCAAATGGAGCGATAAAGAAAAGGAAAAACAATCTTCAGAATTACGAAATTGCAAAGGGCAAATGGAGCACTAGAAAACTAAATTAAAATTAGTAAAGAAAAATGTAAACGTGGACTAGACACGTCAGCAGTGCTCACAAACGACGTTCAACGTGCCAGTTCTCCGCAATAAATACTAAACCCATTCGAGCCAAAAATGGCAATTCGGATCTTCTACTCCCTTTGGTGTTTCATCATCTATTTCATTCGTCGGATTTTTGACATTTGGCAATTTGGATATAATTATATACCCTATTTGGGTGAAATAAACCCTAATCAATGCCACATGTCGTTCAACCAATAGACGGAGTAGAGAATGGAACACGAAATGGGAGTAGGAAATCCGATTTGCAAAAATGGCGTACACTTGATACAAATTCGAGATATTTTATAAATTTCCACCACTTTTTGTGTCTGTGAGATACAGGAAACGCCGTTGAATATCAAACCAGTTATTTACAGTGTGTTTCAACACAGACTTGGTACCCTATTGCAGCTGCTGCATTTTATGGTGAAGAACGTGATCGAGTTCAAATGCAACAGCTATGACATGAAGAAAAACAAACCTGATTGCTCTCATCGAGGAGATTCGAGTATGCAGCACATCATTTAAGGTGATTTATAATCCCATAGAAGCTCTGCACTTACTCTTTGCTGGATCTTGCCCAGAAAAACGTCTTTTGTCGAGAAAACTGATTCTCTGGCAATGACTTGCCAGATTTCGAGCTAAATGTCAAGTGTCTTTTCAGGAAAGGCGAGCTCTTCTTGATACCTCTTACCTCGGCTCCACCATGTCCGTGGTGACCTCTTACCTCGGCTCCACCATGTCCGTGGTGATTGAACGAGATATTACTCGTTTGATCACTATCAACAACGCGCTTTCTACATCTCTTTCTAGCTTTTAGATCCAGTTCTGCTTTCAAAGCCTTCTCAGACATCTTCACTGACTGTTTTTCCCCATAGGTACAAACTGGGCAAGCAGGGTCGTACTTGTTGATTTCAGGAGTCATATACTCCAAGCATTCGGCATGGTAAACGTGTCCACAAGTCAAAACGGAAACCACCGCTAGCTCATTAGTGGATACTATCTTCTGGCTGGTCCAACCCCAGGAGGACCTCTCTGTCAAGAGTTTAGCACAAACACCACAAGTTTGGAGATCGATAGAAGGAGACCCTGAACTTTGGCAACTAGATCTAGCAATTTTATCTACACTGAAGCGCGAGTTCTCACTATCAAATGACCACCTCTCTCTTCTAGTGGTCATGAGCTCGGAGAACACAGGGATGGACCAACTATCTGAAGGCCCGCCATTGGAGCCCCTAGTTGATTCACTGCCCCAGTCACGAGGTAGTTGTGAAGAAACCTTTTCGGAAATTGAGAATTGCGGTGACTTGTATCCTGGGATTTGTCTAGCAGGCACTTGGTGCAAAGTCTGGGGTCCACGGGAATAACGATGATATCCTGGAGGCGTCAGGTCTGGACTAAGAAACTTACTTTGTGAAGTCCGAGGAGACGCCGCAGAACTGGCCAAGGGAGATAGCTTTACTGGCGATGAGTGTGAAACCGATGGAGATTCTGCACACTTCTTCACCTGAGCAATGAGCAGGAATGTTAAACTTCAGATGAAATTTCAATCACATATTTGCAAGTAACACTCTTCACATACCTCTACTAGATTCCTGGAGATAGATTCATCTGCAAAAAGAAAACGAAAGATGCCTCAAATATAGAACCTGAAAAATATACTAGTATATTCAATGAACAGCCTCTATTTTGTTCAAAGTGTAGATATGGAATCAGCTCATACAATCCAAAATCAACTACTGTTATGTTTGTAAAGTCTCAGGTTACTACAGTGAGAGAAAGGCTGAAAAGTTATAGTCATGAACTCTTTGCGACAAACCTATGGAGAAAGGAGCATATTCTAGCAGCCTACGCACAATATGCAGCAAGGGCACAAACTTTTCTTCAATTATTAGGCATTTTAGTTTTTCAATTCCTCAAACTCCCTTCTCACTGACACCAGTGCTAAAACCAATTCTTAGTCCTACATCTTCACAGAACTTTTTAAAAATATTCCATAAGTATAGACGCAACGATAACAAAATGAGTTTCAATGATGTTGACCGATGCCGCATGTGATTTCAAACACAGCTAATTCACAACCACTTCCTTGTATCATTTCTCATAAATCCACTTTCCCAAGTTGATATACCACAATAAAGACCTTGACAATTAACACAATCAGGAAGACTGGAGTCAATGACAGACATGCAAGTATTAACTTCCATTCCATTAAAACTGCTACTTTAAGATTTCCTATAAGATTTTCAACAAGCCATAACCCATAAGTAACCCTCTTAAGAATATTTCACCCTTTATAATTGGACATGCTATCATTGCAGCATGGAAATATGTGCAAGAAGAATAGGCTCAATATAATCCGTCTCATAATCTGTTATCCCCATTTTCTGTTAATTACAATACAAGATAATTAGCAAGGATCAGGTTAGAAAACTGCAATTGAGCAAGTCCCTTCCAATTGCTGCACTTTAGTTTTGCAATTAGAAGTCTAAAAAATAATTAATTGGAAGTGCTGCAGTTATTTACCTGAAACTTGGAGCTTTAAATTTCCCGCATTTTTATTAGAAACAGGGGACTTCTTCTGATGCGAGCTACTATTATCTAGTGAACTACCTTCCTCCAACATAAAAGCAGTTTCAACAGTTGATTTAATTTCTACTTGATCATTGCTAACATCGCCATCCTGCAACCAATCTGTGTGTATTTCTTCCCCAGCTACACGACCACGATTGTCCCATCTAAAGCTCCATGAAGGTGAATATCGAACATGTCTATGCAACGTTCCGCTACTTGGTCCATGTACTATAGTTCTGTCCTTTGCAGCGACACAGCAAGCAGCTCCCATTCTTGTCAACACACGGACTGAGAGTTGACAACTTGCCCTCTGTGTCAATCACCTCAGAAAATCAACTTGGAGAACATCAGCAAACATTATCTGCAATCATAACACACACATCAACTACAGCCAACACCTAATTATAGGGATTGAAGTTCTGGCCCTTTGTTTGTCTGTGTGCATATCAAATAAAATAGACAATACAGACTAACTTGCAAGAGATGGAGTAACAAAAACCATTAATTATGTAACAGTATAATACTGAAAACATTAACTATGATTTACTACAAGCCATGTTCTGCCATTTTAATAAAGAACAGCTGCTGACAAAATTGTGACATTGCATGAAGAGTACCCAGACACAAAAGGATGAACCCAATGCATATCGCTGTGAGCTAAATCAGAAACACCAAAACAACGTGCTATCGCCAATCCAATACAATTTCCCTTATTATCTTCATTTTCAACAACCAGAATCAAAACATCAAGACAATCCACGATCACACGCTAAAAACGATCACAGATCAACGACAAAAAGATTTATGCAGTACAACTCTTGAAGATCTAACATATACCTCACCTATCGAATCCACCAGAGAAGTAAACCACATAACAATACAAACAAAATATCAGTTGTGTGAAGAGAATGAACACTAACAACAGTGAGCATCGAGTACATAGCAAATGCAAAAAACACTAAAACATCCATGCACCATTTTTCACGGAGAATAATAGGAAAACCCCTATAAATAGATTTATTCAGATCCGGAATTCATTCCTCAACAACTGAGAGCTATAGCAGTATCATTTGGCATTATATGCACCTTTTTCCAATTAGAAATCCGATTTTCAACCTCCAGGAGACATGATTCCAGGAAAACAGCAATAAATTCACTCAAAAATCCATATACTTGACAGAATAGCTGGAATGAATCGAGACTCTTACATAACAAAGATTTAGAAACACACACACACACACTTACGTGATCGAGCAGAGCCGTTTTCACCATAGCGAACCCTAAGGAATAAAAGGTAAGGCGTGCAAGAGTGTAGAAGAGTGAGTGATTTATATGCATAGAATACGAATGGAAACATTAACAAATTGAATTATATATTTATAATCCATATCTATACATATGCTCCGAGAGAGAAGATTTAAGAGAGAGAGAGAGAGAGGAAAATAGAAATGGTTCGGATTCTTCTTATTAGTTAACTGATTTCATTACAGGTCAGAAAGGGAAGAGGGAGCGATGACGGTTTGTCCAACGGCGTTACTCACCTAATTAGAAACTGCCCACACCATTTTATAATAATTTACTATTTCTTTTTTTTTTCTTTTTTTTTCCTATTACTGTAGAAACTTGAAAGTTGAAACTGCTGTAATAATATGCACCAGATAAATCCCATCTTTGAGTTTTTTTTAACTCCATTTTTCTTTTATTCTTGAATGCACAATCAGTATATCGCAATTATTGTTGAATATATTTTTAGGGCTAGTTTGATATCCATATACATATATTAGGTATAAGTATCAATATTACTCCCTCCGTCCATGAATCATATCCTTATTTGGGTTCCGACACTGAAAATAAGAAAACTGATAAAGTTGTTTTGAGTGGGGTAAAATTTAAAATATAGGGGTAGTAGAATAATGATAAAAAAATAGTGGTAATGACAAAAAGGTGGTGGTATTGACAAAAAAGTGGGAATAAAGTTGTTGTGATGATCAAAAAGTAGGAATAAAGTTGTTGTGAGGTGGGACCATCAATGGCAAATGATAGTAAATAAAGAAAAAGTATGAGGGTATGGTTGTATAAAAAGGTAAGTAGGGATTTGATTCATGGACAAAAAAATATGGGTAAATAGAAATTTGATTCGTGGACGGAGGGAGTACTCATATTCAATTATTCATACTATGTGTTTGGTATATCAATCTATGAGTATCAAATTGATATACTTGATATACTAATTTTCAATATTTTCATATACTAATTTTTGTTAGTATATGACTCATATCTCTACTTTCCTTCCCACTAGATATTAATCGATATGTTCAACATATCAAATACGAATATCAAATATCAATCTGATACTTATACCTAATTTCCGATACTCATACCTAATATTCGATACCCATACATACTGATATATGAATACCAAACGGACTCTTATAAAATTGGTATAGTGATCTCGCTTTATATAATATAGAAATCTCACTTATAGGATGATAAAATAATAATATATATCTACTGCATTGTTAGAAAAACAAAAAAAATTGTGGAAGTGGAATCCTTCTATAAAATATTTCAACACATGCAATCTGAAATATAATTTCACCTAAACCAAACCGACTATTACCACTCTTGATGTAACGTCGGACTAAAAAACCAGAAGTCCAATTTACAATATTCTCTGGTTGAAGATATTTACTACTAGTAGTATATTTTAAGTTAAAGTAATTTGATCTAAAAGTGGTAATGTATTAAATTATTAATGATAATTATGTATGAAGTTATACCTACGTTATGAGCGAACTAAATTTTAGTCTACTTTTCAGTCTTTTCATTTTCATCATTGAGTCCAATTTAAAGCAAAGTGTTTTTTTTTTTTTTTTTCAGTCGGGAATTACAAATTAAGCTCGTACATTAGATTCCCGCCCTTATAAAAAAGGAGAGGACTATCAACTGTGAGCAATAATTTAAAGCAAGTGTTAATCTTCATAAATGATAAAAAGTAGTAAAATACAGTAAAGCAGTTTATTATTTATTTAGTTTTTTAATAGTTTTATTTATTTATTTATTATTTCATACAATAAATGATAAATCCGCAGAATGTTTTATTATATTTTCGTTTTTTACTTATACTACAATTCACAAGTTGTGTTTAAGAGACTCATAATATAAATAGAAATAAAAGTTGGGAATTTAGTTATGGCCTTTAGATATTGATTGTACACTTGAATATGTTGATATATGAAATCTTATTTTCCTTTTTCAAAAAAGATTTTTGTTTAAGCTAGTTGTTTGTTTGTAATGATATCTTGTGTAAAAATTTGAGTAGACATAAATATAAGTAAAAATTCAGAAAAGCCGTTCTGAACAATATTTTTGGTAATCTTGCTATTTAGTATTTACTCAATATGTAATACAAATTAACTCATGTTAAATTACGTTTAAATTTTATTGGGATACTGAATGTTTTTTACTTTGTTTCAGTCACTATCATTTTATGTTGAGAAAACACACTACCATTACTTTTGATGCTCGGTAAATACATAATCAAATATTTTTGATGTTTTTATGTCTCTAAACATTTGTTAAGTATTTATTTTTATTTTATTTTTTATATATATTTATATGTATTATGTTAGAGATGTGGCGTTGAGCGGTATTATTATCGGTAGAGGAAATTTGAATTTCTTATAGAAGACGCGGAGTGCGTGGTACGCAAAATGTTGCTTTTCACCTCGCACGTAAGCATCTAAATGCAAAATATTTTACTCCATTTATTTATCTTGAACAAAAATACTAAATATTTATGGAAAGTGCCAGCCAATTTCCTTTTTTTTTAATTAAATAACTGCAATGTGCACGCGGTATGAAAAAAACCAGTCTCTAAAAATTACTTACAATTTGACATTTTATGCTTAAATTTTAAATTCTTATTGCAATTGTCTGTTTAAATTGATGGAATTATCCTTCGAACTTAATCTTCGGTAGTAAATATGGCCAAGAAACGAGTACGTGTTACAATTTCAGGATTCCTCAAAGTTTGATGCATATTTTTGTATTATGTAAAATATAAAAGTTTGGTTGACAAAGTCGAAAAATGGTGGCTCACGCAACCAATTAAATATATTTTCAGTATATTGCTATAAATATATATACTAGTATATCCACAGACTACATTGCCAGTTCTTTTTCCAATTTAAAAATGGAATTAGGTATAGACTATTATAGACGAGGAATATGTAGGTCGAACTACTTTTAGTTATTATAAATTTTAGGGTTCAACATCGAACAAACCTGCAATTCTTACACCTCTATATAATTAAAAGCGAACAAAATTAAGATGTGGATGGAATTAATATGCATTTCTAATATATTGAAGGAAGGTACCTATTCTGTATTACAGTATAAGACAAGTAAAATTGAGTTTATGTATAATATAATTATTATGCTAGATTAAAAAAAAAAAAAACCATATGGAGATGTAGAAAAGAAAGTAACTACAAAATATAATTGTAACGGAATCTCTTCTTGTAATTTTAATTCACAAACTCTTTTTTGAATTGAAAAATTGTTTAGAGTCAATTCGGAATGTGAATAAAATCATACTTTACTTTTATTTTATTTTGGGCTCCAACTAATTTGTACATTCAGATTTTATTGTCCCTAGGTACATCGAAAAGCCCAAGCTTGAAACATATCTTAGGTCCAAAGCAAAAATCTTATTGAAAGTCAAAATTAATTCTTTAAACTAGAAATTGTGTCGTTAATTAATTAAATTAATATAACTAAATATTTACAACTATTATATAGTTAAAATGAAAATTATTTGAAATTAAAAAAATAAACTACATACATCAAGAAGTTACTAATTTCATTGGATTCTATAGTACATTATAAAATTATTTCCTTGTAGACAATTACATATATCATGAAGATAAAAGAGAAGATTTTATAACTAGCACTTCTTAGATAGTTTTTTATAAATCTAGCACTCCTTATAAAAATTTAAAAATTTGGCACTTGTTGACAAATTTACCCTTACCTCATGATTTAACCATTTTGATTGTACAGTAACAAAAGAGCAATTATGCGGTTCCATTTTCTTCCAGAATTCAAAATCATTCAAACTGCTTGTGTTTGGGAAGCCTGGTTTTTCGATGGACGTTCAGTGTTTAGGTATAGTGTTCTTCCTTTCGTCGATATCATTTTCTATCTAGGTCTTTCTCTCTCTTACAGAAATCAGATTAAATCGAAACTTTGTTCCATTTTCTCTCTCTAAAACTAGGGTTTCTGCTTCGTCATCGACGACAGTTACTGTTTCCAATCTCAATTATCGAGCGACGATCTTAGATAAAAAGGTGTAGTGAACATCGTTTCGTCGATTTATTTGTGAAATTTCATGGTTTTTAGGTGATTTTGTTATCGAAATAATTCTCTGATTGCAACTGTGTTGTGGGTGCAGAGACTACTAAAATGTCCGGCGAGATGTCCGATTCCAGCGATGAAGCGACGCAAACCCTAGGTACCTTGATTTCGACCAATGAGTCACAAATTGAGGCCACAATACCGGTGCGTTTACTGATTTCGTGGTCGAATGTTGTTTGCTCCAGTTGTATTTTTATACTTTTACTTTGAATGATTTTGAAAGCCCACATCTGTGGTCCATAAAAGGTAGATCTATTAGGTTTCTTATTTTTTTAGTATGTAAGATGCACGTGTGCCATCCTTATTTGAAAAGTAATGCTTCAGCAAAAGGTAGAAAATGGAGACTTTGCTGAAAATGACTTTTTCGTCTAGGAAGGATGAGACTGTTCAACTTTTTTGTTACTGTACAAATTTTGAAATAATTATTACTTATTGTTAATGACAAAAAAGAGTCTTGGAATTTTTGTTACTTAACAAAACTTGATCCGGTAAACATATTTCTTATTTTGTTACTCCACAAAAGTTGGGCATCTGTTATTGGTTATAAGAGGCGAAAGATGCAAAGAAAAGAATCTGTTAATTATTGGTTATTTTGTTAGTTATTGTTAATGCTAAAAAATAGTATTGGAATTTTTGTTACTTAACAAAAGTTGATCCTGTAAACATATTTCTTATTTTTTGAATCCATAAAAAGTTGTCTTTTTGTGATCTGCTGTTATGATATGGTGTTTTCTTGTTAGTTGTAAAAAAAAGTCTAGTTGTTTGTGTTACTACACAAAAGTTGACATTAATTTTGTTACTCCAGAAAAGTTGGGCATCTGTTATTGGTTAAAAGAAGCGAAAGCTGCAGAGAAAAGACTCTGTTATTGGTTATTGTTAATTCAAAGAAAAATAAAGAATATATTACTGTTTAATATCTCGCATTGTTGTCTGTAGGATGGCTGGAGGTACAAGCGGCCTAGGATGCAATGAGTTATTCAAAGGGTCAATTATCATTGTAAGGAGGAGATCCTGAGTAGCATCCGAACTACGTTAAACAACCATGGCGCCCAGCTTTTTAGTAAATTTGAGAACTCATGTTTTGGGAAATTTTATGATTTCCCTGGCAAACTGGAGAAGTCAATGAGCACAGTTCACGAGCTCATGAGCTACCAAATAGTGCAGAAAAAGGATGAACCTTACACTACTAGAGAGTTGTGTTTTTTTGTAAAGGGCAAGGTGGTGAAGTTTCGGCGACAGGAATTTGCGCTTGTTACTGGGCTTCGATTTGGAGGATCGGATTTCAACCCTCATAGAAAGAAACATTTTTTCGGACCTCAATCATTATATGCTACTTGGTATGTGGCAAGCAGAACAAACTTCGGGAGGTTGTGGGATGACAACAAAGCTTCCAAATTTAGAACTGGAGAGGAATATTTGAAAGCCTCAAAAATTCTGTTTGTGTATAGTGTGCTTCTTGGAGTCCAAAAAACGAAGACAATCGATGATTGGATTTGGGCTTTAGTTGAGACAGAAGAGTTGTGGGAGTCTTTTCTTTGGGGTAGTCTTGCATATCAACACCTCATACAGAACCTGGACTCAATCAAGACAGATAGGAAAGGGGATGTGAAGAGCACATGATATCATGTTAATGGATTCGTTACTGCATTCTTGGTATGTTTTTTATTGAAATTGTTCTTTCATTTATTTTTGGGTAAATGACTTATCTATGAATATATTTTATCTTACTAAATTGTATGTGACTCGATGTATTTTTATTGGTATTTTTTTTTGTGGTTGTTAGGAAACAAGACATGGACCATGTGTGCATTTCCTGAGGTTGGCAAGGAATTTGGTTTCAGAAACGAAAATTGTATTCCCAGGATGTTGAGGTATGATTACTCATCATCCCTTGGACATTTGCTGGAGCTGATCGATGAGGTAAATTTTTGTTGAAAAAAGAATTTTATATTTGTTGAAGAACTAATACAAATCTGGATTTGTTCTCATTTTGTTTTTTCTTGAAAACAAGATTGAGGAGACCTTGATACCAACTGACGTTGAACTGGAGTCCACTTATTGGGAAATAGTGGAGGCAGAAGGAGAGCCTTTCAAGATGCATTTTTCCAAATTCGATGTGATTGTTCCAGCATTGTCAGAGTTCGATGCTGAAGAACCAGAATTGCTTGATAGAGGTGTGGCTGTGAAAAAGAGACGCAAAGAAAAAGCAATGGATTCGGGAGATTTCATCCGTGTGAAGGAGGCAACGAAATTAATCACATCAATCTTGATGAGTGATGATGTGGTTAATAAGTTTGCCGATGTAACTGCAAGCATTGTTATGAAGAAGTTGGGTGTAAGATATCGAAGTTAGAAGTTATATATATAAAATTTAAATAATAAGTGGTCTCATCTTAATGAGTTCTTCTTTACAGCAGACGGTATTACCAGGGGTTCATATTGTTTTGGATAAATCTGTGGCTGGTTTTAGTGGAATGAAGGATGGTCCAGATGTTGTGATAGAGGGAGATGAAGAAGAAGAGGAACGGTTGAACCGACTGAGAGAGACGGTAAATTTGGTGATTTGAATCTGTATAATTTTATTTTTGCATTAAGAATATAATATTGATTTGGTCTTACAATGGAAAAACAGAAAAGCAAATCAAAGGAGAACAGGGCTGCAGATTCGTCTTTGAAACTTTTCAGCAAAATAACAGAGGAGGTTTTAGAATTATGTTATTTTTAAAATTTGCTGTTAAAAGCATATAACCCAAAAATGTGTGATGTTGCAGATTGTAACTCACCAGCAGCCAGTGAATCTTGGAAGCACCATGACAGATATTGTGCCAAAAAAGAATGTGAGTGTTTGTAAGGCAGGAGTGAAAAGTGATGAGGTATTATGTATGTTGAAATTTTTGGTTAGAGGAACATGTTTATTCTAAAAAATTTATAATGTACATGTAGAAAGCGTGATTTATATTATTTATGTTTTAGGGAAAAAAAACAATTGAACCGTGAATCACCGTCACATTTGACTGGGTGTGAATACAATGATATCGAGCTAGCAGGAGTTGTTGAGAACATCGTGACAGATTGTGGGCTACTACAAACTGAGGTTTGTCACAAATTTTGTTATTTATCTATTATATTTGGGATTTAACATTGTAATCATGTTTTATTTTGTTACTGCTAAAAAATTTTATATTAAGTCCTTAACTTTTAAAACATCTGTTCTTATATTTGTTACTGATCAAAATGTAGTATAGTTGATATCTTGATTTTGTTACAGATCAAAAATTATTATGATTCATATCTTGAGTTTGTTACTGATAAAAAATTGATTATTTTTTATATCCTTATCAAAAGTGATGTTACCGGTTGTACAACATCTATTCTTATATTTGTTACTGATGAAAATGTATTATAGTTGATATCCTGATTTTGTTACAGATAAAAAATTATTATGATTGATATCTTGAGTTTGTTACTAATCAAAAATTGATTATTTTTGATATCTGTATCAAAAGTGATGATACTGATTGTACAACATCTGTTCTTATATTTGTTACTGATCAAAATGTATTATAGTTGATATCCTGATTTTGTTACAGATCAAAAATTATTATGATTGATATTTTGAGTTTGTTACTGATAAAAAATTTATTATTTTTGATATCCTTATCAAAAGTGATGTTACTAGTGTTACAACCTCTGTTCCTATATTTGTTACTGATCAAAATGTATTATGGTTGATATCCTGATTTTGTGAATTCACAAAAAAGTGATGTTTCTTAATTGAATGTTAAGAAATTTGATACTATGTTTGTCACTGCACATTTTTGTCGTTGCGGAATTAGAAAGGTTTACTCTTGTTCTGTATGTGGACTTCTACAGAACAATTCATTTGCGTACAAGACTCCAATACGCAAGGTTGCTTTTGGAGATGAGCCAGCTGATTTCCTGGAAGAAGCGTGCAATAGTGCACACGCTGTGACCCAAATGGCAGTTGAGAAGAAGAAAGAACATCTGAATAGAAAAGGGAAAAGCATTTCTGGTAGTGGAGGTGAATCAGCTTCACCTAGAATAAGGATGCAGACCGTTACAACAAGAGCATTGGATGATGAAACTCAAAGACCTTCGAAATTAGACTGGACATTAGTGAGGACCAGGAGAAAAGCAGCGGTATTGTGCAGTCCATACCTGAAAAATGAGAAACGGGGAGTAGACTATCTGAAGTTCAAGATCAGCAATGCAACGTAATATTATATATTGTTAAATTTATTATGTCAATTACTAAATTTTTAGAATATTGTTGTTGAATCTGACTTAGGAGAATTTGTTTTACCTATCTTTGTAGGAGGAATGTAGGACTTCCTGCTCCTGTTGATGCAAAATGGTTCAAGGTGATAGAGGATGACACCCAAGAATTGAGGCTGGCGCACATCGAGGCATATCTGTCCTCCCTACACAACTTTCCAGAATATACAAAGGTTAAGTTTGTTGATCCACGAATGGGCATCATATCACCGATATTTATGGTTAGTATATTATATTAGGTATTTTTTTTAGTCATTGGTTTGTTGTGATATCATGTTCTTATGTTCATGATTATGTTTCTTGTACAACAGAAGGAACTGTACGAGCTGTGGCAGCATTATAACAATGAGGAGATAATGACACAGTTTAACCCAGACGAGGATGAAGCAATTTCTGTATCACACTTGTTCAAGTTAGCACAGTATGTTCATGCTAAAATACTTGGATGGAAGAATCAGAAAGAGTGGTGGAAATATGATCGGGTAATTTTTAATTGTGCTTAACATACATGTAATTTTTAATTGTGCTTATAATATGATTAAGTTATATTTTTGCCAAATTGTGCTTATACATAAATAACCAATAAGTAAAACACCTATGGATCATGTATGAGAATTGACAGAAAAGCTGATTTTTGTGGAACAAAAAAGGTAAGCTTTTTTGGTACGACGAAAAAGTTTTAGTCTATTTTTGTTAGTTCAAAAAAATAAATCTTGTTCTTGTGACTCAACAAAAAAAATGAGTGGGTTTAGTTGATTTGATGAAAACTTGTATAATTTTATGTGACTGCACAAAAATGTGATACTATTTTGTTAGTGATAGATTTTCGATTATCAAAATTTCTTCATGGACAGTGTATAGGTGGATTGTTCTATATTGGTTTGAATTTTGAACAATGTGTATACTTGATAGTCAGTGTTCAAAACAACTTCTAACAGTAGATATATTGTATGTTTAAATAGCTTGTTACAGTTTACCATGGGCTATACGGATGGGCCGCTTTGGAGATCGAATTCCTCACTCATAACTTGATCATTCAAAGGCGTACAAGTTTGATGCTGAAGATATGAAAGAATCCTGCAACATTTTGGTTCCACTCTCACGATGGCTGCCACACGTCCTCATTTACAGTGGATTCTACGAGGCACGCGAAGATTTGAGCAGCATGCCAACTTGGAACATCACCCACATTGACAAAGCCACGATGACAATCAGAAATACAAAACAGACTTTAAAAACAGGAGGCTATGCGCTCAGGACTGTGGAGTCAATTATGGAGAGATCGTTCCCACCGAGCTTCATTAAGAAGGACATGGTGGACCATAGGAAGTCTGTTGCACTAAGAATTTTCAAGTACAGTACGGACAGAAGTACGCAAGCTGGCTAGTCAACATAGTTCTGTGCAAGTGTTAAGTTGTTGGATGTTCAAAAAACAATTGATTTATGTGTTGGTTTCATGGAGTTGGATTTTTAAACTAAATATTTTTTGGGTTACCAGTTGGGAAGTTGATGTGACAGCACAGGTAATTTATGCGTTTTGGCATAGGCTGGTGGTGGAAGATTTTAAATGGGAGAGGTTTTGGTTCCCAAAGAACATGATTTCATATGTGTATGCCATTTTGTATGTTTGTGATGTAAATATTTATCTTCGTTTTTGTTACTGCTAATATTTGGGATGGGCTAAGTATATTCCATGAGCTTGAAATATGTTGTATTATGTTCTTGTATGGAGTCAGATATACTTATCAAAGTGTTTCTGAACACCCAAAATTTGAAGAGTTATTTGTGACTCAACAATAATATATTCTTTTTTTGATACTTGTTTGATTATGTTTTGTGACTACATAAAAAATATGATACTTGTTTGATTATATTTTGTGACATTCCAAAAAATTTGATACTTGTTTGATTACGTTTTGTGACTCCAAAAAATGTTAGTGGAATAGACCAATAATAAAAATTTATTAATGAGCAGATGTAACGTCGTGTAACCAATTTTGAGTTGTTTTTGTTTATCTTTTTTTATGAGTAAAAAAAATGAGTCCTTTTTTGTGACTTCAGCAAAAATGTTACTTTGTTGTTTGTTTATACACAAAATTATATTTAATTCTTTAATACTTAACATAAAGTTGTATCGTTTTGTGTGAATCAACAAAAATATGTCTAATTTCTTGTGACGTGAGAAAAATTCCAAACTTTATTTGTGTACTCATAAAAACAATTGAAATTTTTTTTTGTGACTCCACAGAAATATTAAACTTTAGTTTGTGACTACACAAACATTTGAATTTTTTTTGGTGACTCCACAAAAATATTAATATTTTTTTGTGACTCCACAAGATATTGATTTTGTGATTCCACAAAAATATTAAAATTTATTTTGTCACTACAAAAATATTTGAATCTTTTATTGTCGCTTCACAAAAATATTAATCCTTTTTTGTAACTCCACAGAAATATTAAACTTTAGTTTGTGACTACACAAATATTTGAATCTTTTTTGGTGACTTCACAAAATATTAATTTTAGTCAACAACGATGTGAAACTTTTTTTGTAATACAACAAAAACATCTTATTTTTTTGGTGATTCATCTAAAGTTTTTAAATTATTTTTGTAATTGAACAAAAATATCTTCTTTTCTTTGTGATTCATCAAAAAAGTTCAACTTTTTTTGTGATTCAATAAAAATTTGAAGCTTTTTTTGTGTATCCTCAAAATTTGAGATGGATTAGTTATATACTTTGTGAATTGACAAAATTATTTTGTTTACATCATACAAAAAATGAAATAGGGGTTTACATGAACTCAAAAAAGCCATAACAGAAAATGTTTGACATAAATTTAAACAAAGTCACTAAACCAAGTAATATAGTAAAACTCGTACAAAATGTAAAACTAGTACATCATAGACTAAGATGTTCGAAATAGTTATTTAATATAAAAGTCACAACAATACAACAAATACAAATTCAATCAACCAGATGAGGACATTTCCTATGTGTATGACTGGTGTCACGATAAATACTGCAAGCCTTCGGTTTCCGCGTAGTTCTTGGTGCTTTTGAAGAAGTTGGTTTGGAAATACTAACATATGCAGTACACGTGGAATTGTAATGACCACGTTGCTTGCACCGAGAGCAAAAACGAGATGAAGAGCGTGAGGACTCACAGAAAGATGGAATGCGTTTGGTCTTGGGCCTTCCAGCTTGACGAGGATTACCAGGAGGATGGACAATCGTATCTCGTACATGTTTAGGCAGATTCCAGTCATCCCGGCTTGAATTTGGGTTGACATCACCAGCATACATGTCACACAAGTTACGAATATGGAAAATAGGAGAAACATAGGATATTGGCTGCTCCTTTGCAAAACTACAAGACAATGGAAAAGAAGAGTATAAGTAAAATAGAGATACAAAGTACAGTAAAAAGCAAATGAAGTAGAGAAACTGATGGTCCCGATACGAGTTCTGGTGTATGGGGGGAGGGGGGAATACACCAGATAGAAAATTTTAAAACAACTCTCTAAAATATCTCAACCGAGTAAAAACACTCAGCTGGATTCACAATAGAGTACAAGAACTCAGTTGGAAGAGTGGTGCTGTGCGGAAAGTGGTGGAAAATAACTCGTATAAATATAACTCACGCTTAAATGCAAGGTCGGTCAATAACCAAGTCAGTTAAAATGCAAAGATGCAGTTTTGTATGCTGGTTAGTTGGTCAGTTGAATATGCAATAAGTAACTGAATAATAAACACAAACACACAAAGATTTACGTGGTTCGGAGAGAACTCCTACGTCCACGGGGAGTTGTGAGTCCACACAACTCAGTCAAAGTTCTTCTAGACAAAAACCACAAAGCTTACGCGGCCTTTGCAACCGTTAAGATAAGTTTACGGGTACTTATCAACCTTACAAATAAGTTTACGGGTACTTATCAACCTATCTACTCAATTCCGGGAAGAGTAGGGTCCTAACAACCTTTTTAGGGGTGTGTGTGTGGGTAGATTTTCCAACTACTAGCTCGAACAAGAAAGTGAGCTAGGATCTAACACTCTACGAACTCTCAGCTAGTGATGTTCTCAAGGTTGGATCGAAAAATACCAAGACAGAATCTAACACTCTAGAACTCTCAACTAGTGATGTTCTTAGAGGATAACAGCAGTTTTGCTTGTGTAGAATAAATTCGTTCTTTTGCTCGTATATCTCTTGTCTGTCTTGTGTATCTTGGTGAATGAATGAAGGCCTCTATTTATAGGCGGAAAGAATCAACTAGCCGTTGGAGGAGCCGTTGATCTCTATTCTTTGAAAGCGATGGCTTGTCTCTCATCTCTGTAGACTTTCCGGATTTGGCAACTGTGTGCTTCTGCTTTCCATCTGAGACAGCCTTGTGTTGGGCCAAATGAGGTAATGACAGAGAGTCAAACCTTCACGTGACTTCCTTATTTGAATTTCAAATCTCAACATTAGTCTTTCAACATTGGATGGTCGGTTGAGAAATTTGATCTTCATCTGATTTGACTTCAGCTGATGTTCTATCTGAATGCTATCTTCATCTGACAATTTGTCTGAAGGACAGTTGAACTCTCAGCTGCTTTGAACTTCAAGTTGTTGATCTTCTCAGTTCGAGTCCTTTAACTGATGTTCTGAATCTTGAACGCTCAGTTGGCTCGAACGCTTAGTTGTCTTTCTTACAACTGATGTTCTCTTACAAGTTCCCCCTTTTTTAACTCTCGTCTGATGAACGCTCAGTTGTTGTCTTTCTTACAACTGATGTTCTATCCGAGTGAAGCTATGTTGCCGTCTTCAGCTGGAGACCTGTAAAGATAAAATCTTAACATTGCTCAAACAGCGAGCCTAACTGCTAACAATAGGATATGGCAACATCTACTCGGTTGGGGTCAGTTGGTTTTGGAATCAATAAAAACTTTAATAAATTTCCCAACAATTTCCCCCTTTTTTATGATGCCAAAACCCTTATAAAATCCTTACAGATCAAACTGATCTAAACCCTACTGACCTATCTAAAATCTTAGCTGAAATTCTAGACAGTCTATAAGATTAAAACATCAAAGGGTTAGCACAATTATAACATGGTATTGAAATAACTTTGCGATTCAGAGCTTGGACAACGAGAGATTGTTCGTCAAGTTGAATCGGATAACTGATGAAAGTTTTCATTACAACTGATGGTTACAAAGTAAGCACAAAAGATCAAAAATTACATCAGTTGCTCAAAAACTAACTGAGCTAATACTTTAGCCCATACTTGCTAAACATCCTGGCAAAAATTTCTCTTTTCGCATCCGACTCCTTCGAGATGTCAACACCGTGTTCTCGGCAAACTTGTCTTGCCTCAGCTGCTATCTTCGTTCGGTTGGGGTTTCAAGAGTCTGGGAGGAAGGGAGGGAGATAGGTAACCTTCTGAGGGACCGGGACTGTGTTCAAATCCAGTTTTGCATCTGTCATTGCTCGCCTGAACTGGCTGTACATGCCCGGGTCCCCAGTGTGTAGCTCGGTCAAGGCTTCCTTGAACGCTCTCCTCGGATCATCAGTTGAGAATACCTTCCTATAATAGAAGTCATTCACAAACTCCTGCTTGAATGACTCCCAGTCCTCGTTCCACTCGGCTGGCATCCACTTGTCCACGTGTCTGAACCGACTTTGCAGCTTAACCTTCCCTGGCAGCCTCTGTTGTTTCAGCCTTACCTCAGCCTTTACTTGATGTTTATCTATTCGTCGTCGGCTGCGGGAGGCAACATTCCTATCCAGGTTCTTGGTGACCTTGTCAAGCTCCTCCTCGAACTGGTTGACTCTCTTAGCTTGGCTGGCTGCGAACTTCTTAATTCAGTCGGGATTCATGTAGTCCTTCTCTGAAACATCCATAGCCTTGGCAGTAGCAATACACTCTTCGGTTGTGATACCGTCGAGTTCCGCATCAAGCTCGGCTGTGATCTCGGCTATGGAGTTGTAGGAAACTCCATACTGCTCGGCCTGCTCCAAGTCCTTAGCCATTTCAACTCCGCCTACGTCGGTTGGCTTGGGAGTGGACTTCTTCTTCTGGGTCTTCTTCTTCAGCTGAGATTTTACAGCTGGAATCTCTTCCTCAGCCTGGGTCTCATCTTCCCCCTGCATCTCAACTTCCCCAGTCTTCTCTTCCCCCTTTTTGGCATCAGCAACAAGGCTTGCGACTGAGCCATCCAGAGAGGTGAGTTGTTGTTCAGCTTGTTGGATGCGGTTGAAGAGTTCATCGACCGCGCACTCTACTCCAACCTTCTTCGCCAGTTCAGTGTCCAGGCGCTCTTGTTCGGCTTTCTTAAGTGTAGCGAGGTTTTCATTGACTTCGGTCTGTAAAGCAACGAACTCAGCCCATCTTGACTCAAACCGAGACTCCCATTCTTGGTCTTGAGTCTGTTGGGATTTGGCGAGGTTGGAATCAGATATGGATTTGAAGATGTTCAGGTCGGATCGGATTCTATGGACGGTTGTCTTCAGGTCAGAGATGTCTTGGCTGGTAGATGTTGAGAATTCATCCAGCTTTATCTTCAGTGAAACATTCTCATCTTGTAGCGTCTTGTTTTTCTCCTCTTGTGCTTCCAACATCCTCAGCTGATCTTCTTTATTGTGCTGGAAGTTGGCAAGCATCTCCATCCTTAGCTGGTTCACCCTCTCAGCGATCAGCTCACAAATTTCTTCAGTTGAGGGTGCTGGCTGATCAGCTGGAGCTTGGTGTTAAGATTGTGCTGGCTGGTCAACTATAACCATGGCTTGACGGTTGGCCAGGTACATTTGAAGCTCTTTTTCTTCCTTCTTGGCGGCTGCATCAAGATCAACAATAAAATCAGCAAATTTTGTAAGCATGTTGTCCAGGAAATTGATGCAATCTTGTTCAGTCTTTTCCCTCGTGTCTGTGCCTTCTACCTTGCTGAGGTCCAGAAGACGCGTCAGCAGTGCAACCTTATTGTTGTATGCAACCTCCCGATTGGTGTAGTTGAAGTAGTCCCTGATGCGCGACTCATCGGCTTTGAGCTGGTCCCAACTATGTATGCGGATGGTGTCTTCCTTGACATACCAGTGGCTGAAGATTATGCTGAACTGATACAGTAGCTCAGTTCCGAGAGTGGCAAAAATCGGCATGTCGCGCACTTCTGGGAACATTCCGATCAGCTTCTAAAAGCAGTAGGCCAGCTTGCCTTCATGCTCCTGTGCGACAGCCTGACGAACAACTTCGTCATCGATGGAGGAGGGAGATAGATTCTCGTATGGAATCGGTTCAAAAGTTTCATCAACGTTGGCCAAAGAAGTGGTCTCAACGTTGGCATCGAGCTGGGAGCTCGGAATTTCGGATTATGTGAGGAGGGGGGCATCAATAGGTTCCTCAACATTGGCCGAAGAGATAGTCTCAATGTTGGCATCGAGCGAAGAGCTCGGAATTTCTGGCTGTTGATCGGTTGTGAGAGTAAGAGTCTCTTTGGGCGGTACGGCATCAGCTCCTGCCGTGGGGGAGGTTGGAATGTTTTCGATTTCCTCAGAGGAGGAAGAAGCATCTGAGGAAAGATCCTTTTCCATCTCTTCAATCATGTCTTTGTGAGAAACAACCTCGAAGGTAGCCGCGTCAGCTGAGTGACTTGACTCAGATGGCTCCTTCTCAGCTGGGGCCTCCTCAGCTGGTGCAACCACAGCTGGCACATCCTCAACTGGCACATCCTCAGCTGGCGCGTCCTCAGCTGGAACCTCCTCAGCTGGTGCTGCAACCGTCTTCTTGATGCGAACTCTCAGCTTCTTCTTAGCTGGTTCTTCAGCTTTCTCCTTCTCCGACTCAACTCGTTGTCGGCGTACAACTGTTGATTTTGCTTTGCGGCCGGCAGCTGGGGGTAGCTCCTCAGCTGTGTCCTTTTCTTCAGCTGTCTTCACAACTTCCCTCTTCTCCTTGGGAGTATAAACACTCCTAACCACATCCTGAGCCTTCTTTGCTGTTGGGAACAACATCAGCTTCTTCACCGGGGTCTCCTCGCAGTCTTCCCAGACCATGTTCTGATCCTTGGTTGCGAACAGGATCAGGGCATAAATTTTACAACCGAAGTTGAGAGTCCCCTTGACACTCAACAACCTTTCCCCGGATTCGGTTGTGGTCTCGGAGATCTTCTACTTCTCCAATGTCAACTGGTTTTCAAAATACTGGAACCAGTTGATCTCATGCTTGTGTTCCAAGGCTAGCAACTGTTTGAGCTTCGGTCGGCTGATGTCTCCGAAAGCGCCGCTGTAACCGAACACGACCTTGGATACAACATCGAATAGGAGTCAATGTTCTGGCTTCAACTTGGTCCTCTGCATATTGCTCCTCAGTTTTTCTGGAGTGATGAGAGCACTCTCCAGAAACTCATCGGCTTCCCCATCGGTAATGTTGTCAATGGTGTCTGTGGCGGAATGATTTGGAGGAATGATTTGGCGTAGAATATCGGAAACTGGAATGGGGACGGTGACCCTGCGGATGGTTCTGGCCGGAACGTCGCGTTGACGACAAGTGACTTCTGTAATGAGTCCGTCTCGGCTGTCGATGGAAAGTTGCAGGTTCCGATAAAACTCTCCGACCTGTCGCCTGAGAAGGTGGGAGGGGAAAAGAGTCTCCCAATTTAGAAGGTCGTTCTCCCTGAGAAGCTCGGCAAGGGGAGACAGCACCGACGATTCAAGTTCATCCTCTGAAAGAATCTGCTCGAAGTGGGTCTTGGAGAGCAGCATATCGAAAGATTCTTCGTATGATGTGGGGACTAGGGAAGGTCCAGAGGATACCATCTTCTTTCCTTTTGGTGCCATTTAATGATTCTGTGAAGATATATATAAGAAGGAAAGAAAAACTTGCAGAAAATGGTTAGACAGAATCTGAGAAGACGATGAACAGTTACTGCAGATAATCACAAATGTAGAAGGTAAGAGATCACTTCCTGATTTTCCGCCTTTTATAGGTTTTTGGCTCGGTTGAAATCGACAGCTAGGGTTGAATGGCGCGAATCCATCAACGGCTGAGATTTCGCGACTGTTGACTAGCTTTGACTTGACGTCACAATCCGAGTTCCAACCAGCGCGTGAGAAGGTGAACTGTTTTTCATGTCAACCCAGTCGCACTATAAAGTAGGCTATTGATGTTCAGCCGCACTTTACATTAAATGCGCTATGATAGCTATTTTAGTCTGACTGACATGCTCAGGAATATTTGAATTTATTTCAAACATTCTCATTTAAGACACAAACACCTTCAGCTATAAATGATACCTGCCAGCTGATGTCGAAATCAGCTGTGTTCACCTGCCAGCTGATGTCGGAATCAGCTGTGTTTCAATGTTGCGGCATACCATCAGCTGACTCAAGTTCGTCTGTTCAACTGACGTCTGATCTAATGTTGCGGCATACCATCAGCTGACGTCAGATGTCTTCGGTTGGCGATCCTCATCCGATGTCTTCGGTTGGCGATCTGTGTCTGAGATTCCCCCTTCATCTGAGCTTCCCCCTCAGATGGATATCTATCTCTTCACCTCAGCTGGTTCCTCATCTGATGGATCCAACAATCCAAGTAGATAACATAACATCTTGAACCGCGCTTCGGCTAGAGGTTTGGTAAAGATATCAGCTCGCTGAATCTCAGTTGGAATTTTCTCCATAGATACGTCCTTCTTCTCAATATGATCTCGGATAAAATGATGTCGGATGTCAATGTGCTTTGTCCGAGAATGGTGAACAAGATTCAAAGAGATAGCAATGGCACTTGAGCTATCACAATGAATGAGAACCTGTCCAGTTGCAACTTCATAATCTCTCAGCTGTTGCTTGAGCCACAACACTTGCATGCAACAACTGCCTGCAGCCATGTACTATGACTCGGTTGTAGAAGTGGCAACACATGCTTGTTTCTTGGAGAACCATGAAACCAGCTTGCTTCCCATGAATTGACAGTGTCCAGATGTGGACTTCCTGTCCAACCGATCTCCGGCTAGATCCGCATCTGAGTATCCGGTCAGTTGGATGTTGTCGTCAGTTGGATACCACAACCCAACATTAACTGTACCCTTCAGATACTTTATGATGTTCTTTGCTGCCAACATGTGTGCTTCCCTCGGTTGAACTTGGAACCGAGCACACACTCCAACCGCGTAAGATATGTCTGGCCGACTAGCGGTTAGATATAGCAAAGAACCGATGATCCCTCTATACTTACTGACATCCACGAGTTTTCCCTCAGATCCGGGTTCAATCTTCCAGTTAGTATTCATCGGGATCTTTGTGGTTTTACTTGTCTGCAATCCGAACTTTGTGATGAGCTCCTTTGTATACTTGGACTAATTGATGAAAATCCCTTCTGGCGAATGCTTCACTTGTAATCCAAGAAAATAATTCATCTCGCCCATCATCGACATCTCGAACTTCTCCTTCATGAGATTTGAGAATTTTTCACACAGCTCCTCCGACTTGGAACCGAATATGATGTCGTCAACATAGGTTTGCACAACAAGTATGTCTTCTCCAACTTTTATGGTGAACAGTGTTTTGTTAACTGACCCTCGTTTGAACCCCGAGTTCAGAAGAAAACCACAAAGAGTGTCATACCAAGCCCTGGGTGCTTACTTCAATCCATAGATAGCTTTCTTCAACTTATACACTCTTCCATCTCCAGTCTCAAAATCGGGAGGCTGTTCAACATAAACATCTTTCTTAATATCACCATTGAGGAAGACACACTTCACATCCATCTGATAGACCTTGAACTTGTGAAATGCAACATAGGCTAGAAATATCCGGATGGCTTCCAACCTTGCAACTGGCGCGAAGGAGTCCTCGAAATCGATTCCCTCTTGTTGGCAATATCCCTGAGCTACCAACCTTGCCTTATTTCTCACTATGAATCCAATGGCGTCTCTTTTGTTCTTGAAAATCCATTTTAATCCAATGACTTTGACACCATTTGGTCTTTCTACCAACTCCCATACACAGTTGCGTAGAAATTCATTCAGTTCTTCTTGCATGGTTGTTGTCCAGTGAACACAGTTGAGAGCTTCCACAACATTCTTCGGTTCTGGCACATCACCTACGAAACAAGAAATCATGGCAACATCTTCGGCTTGCTCAAACTCTTCCAGAACTGCCAACTCCTCAGTATATTGAGCGTAAGTATTGGAATCTTCCTCAGTTGAATCTGGATTTACAACTCTGCTCCTTGTTCGCACACCTTCGGTTGGATCTCCGATGATGTTGTCCGAGGAATGATCTTCATACCATCTCTTGTTGCGTCTTCCTTTTTCTTCCAACAGTGGCTGTTTTAGGATTTCAACTGATGGTGGGAGATGCTGGAATCTTCAGAACTGGTGATTGATCAGCTGTTGAGTCTGAATCCTCAATATTGACAATATTTTGAACTGAGCATGGTTGGGCTTCGGATGCTAATGCAGTTGGAGAGACATCAGCTGGAGTTCCCCCTTGAGATGAGCTGGGGTCCTCGCATTCATCTTCAGAGGAACAAGGATCATCATCCTCGGTTGCCCATACCAATGGTTCAACTAGATTCTTCTGCCTTAGAATCTGCGATCTGGTGAGAAAAGGTGGAACTTGTGGATCAGCTTGTTGTCCTTTAGCCTGTTCCCTGCACTCAAAAGTAGATTCATCAAAACTAACATGAGGTGTTATCTCCACAACACGAGAGCTGTTGTTGAAAACTCTATAAGCCTTGATCCGAGCGGCATATCCGAGAAATATGCCCTTCGAAGCCTTGGCATCAAAAGTTTTCAACTGAGTCTTCTCATTGTTGTGAATATAACACATAGAACAAAAAATGCGAAAATATGAAATATCTGGCTTCCTGCATCTCCATAGTTCATATGGAGTCTTTCCCAACCGCTTGGTTAGAAGAGACCGGTTCTGAGTGTAGCAAGCTGTGTTGATTGCCTCAACCCAAAATCTCTTTGGCAGAGCTGAGCTTGTCAACATGGATGTAGCTGCATCCTTCAACGTTCGGTTCCTTCGCTCACCTACTCCATTCTGTTGTGGAGTACGCGCAGCTGATGTTTGATGAGTAATTCCGTGCTTCTCACAGTACTCGATGATGGTTTCATTTAGAAACTCGGTTTCGCGATCTGATCGAATGGAAATAATTTTCATCTCTTGTTGGTTCGATATCCGATCCATTAACTTGGGTAGCTCATCTCGGGTTTCACTCTTGTGACGCATGAAAATGGTCCACGTGTACCTAGAAAAATCATCAGTAACAACAAGCGTATACTCGTTACCATTCATGCCTTTTGGTGTAACTGGCCCGAAGAGATCCATATGGATCAACTGCAATACTCGGTCGGTTGAGGGAGTTGTTTTCAACCGAAAGGAGGATCTAGCGAGCTTTCCCAACTGACATGCACTGCAGATATGTGTTGTTGAAAACACTCGGTTTGGAATGCCCTTTGCATGTTCCTGTCTTGCAAGTCGGTTCATAGTCTTGAAGTTCAGATGGTTGAGCCTTTTGTGCCACAACCAGCTCACATCTGAACTGCTCTTTGATAACAGACAGGTGTCAGGAGGACTACTATTCCAGTCAGCATAGTAGACATTCCCGGTTGGGGATCGATTTCCCAACAATATGACCTGCTTTGTTCCAACATTTTTAACCCTGCAGCCCTGTGCATCAAACATGACAGAGAAACCATTATCACAGAATTGGCTGCTGGAGAGCAAGTTATGCTTCAATCCATCAACATATGAAACATTTGAAATAGACACGTGATTGGTTTCAAGGGTACCATATCCTCTGGTGTGACCTTTTGAGTTGTCACCAAAGGTAACCGATGGTCCTTCTTTCTCCACGAAACTCCCAAGCAAATCCTTCAGATTTGTCATGTGTTTCGAGCATCCACTATCCATCATCCATATGGTGTGTGACGCCTTATTCTTCCTTAGCTGTTTCTCCTGTTCCTGCACAGAGAAACTCGCTTAGGTCCCCAATTTTAGTTGGGTCCTGGAGGGTTAGAACCAGTTCCCCCTTGAACTGTGGGTCGTTTTTCCCTGTATATTCGGATAGATTTATCATTCCAAATCACTTTTCCTTCTCCATCAACTATAACAACACCTCGGTTATCCTTAGGCTTGTTGTTAGTAGTGATGTTCTGTTTCTTGGGAGGAGATAGATTTCTCCCATTGTGAGCTTTAGGAGGAGAGGCTTTCCCCCTGTTTTGATGGCGATTCTTATCCTGTTGGTTTTGTCGATGAGGTCGGACACCATGTTGGAATCTGTGTGGCTGAGTCTGATTCCATCTTCGTGACTGTTGGCGACAGCTGTTCATGCTCTGTTGTTGGTTCATGTTGTGGCATGAATATCTCCAGCTGTTCGAACTGTTCCTCATCGGTTGACTCGGTTGGAACCTCTGGTTGAACTGATGATGGAACCGTTGTTGATTCAGATGGTTGGATCCTTGTCGGTTCTGCGGTCGGTTCCATTCTTTCTGATGTTGGCTCTGAGGTCGGTTCAGAGGTCGGTTCTGAATTCGGTTTTATTTGTACCTCTGACGCCTCTAATTCCTCTTCTGAGACTTGGAACATTCCCCCTCGGTTGATGTCCCAACTGATGGAATGTTCTGTTCTCCATCCACCGCTCATTTTCCTTTCTCAGTTGAGGTTCCCTTGGTCGGTTGAGCTTGCTGAGAAGTGGAGGTTGGATTAATTTGCGGAGTTGCAGACTCAACTGTGTCAAGTTTGGCAACCGTGACATCCACCGCCTTGATGAAGGTTGTGGGTGGAATTCCAGTATCTTTAACCACGTCGTAACCGAGTCCAGACACGTCATCCATTTGTCTTTGATAACTGATAAGATTCTCGATGATTTTGGATGATTGATATAGCTTTATCAGGTTGTCCTTCTCAGTTTGCAACTCTTTGAGGAGAACAGCTATATGCTCGGTCTGTGTGTCTGACTTCTTCATCAGCTGGTCGATCTGAGCCTCTTACTTTTTCAACTGATCATGTTGCTCCTTGATCTGCTCCTTCAACTCCTCATCAGTTGGAGCCTTAGTTTGGTTGGCCGCATTCAGTTGACTTTTGAGATTATCAATCTCTTCAGTTTGACTCTTAATCAGATCGTCCTTTTCGGTTAAGGATTCTTCAAGTTTGGCGAACTGTTCTTGAAGACTCTTAAACTCAACCGATTGCTGATGCAATTCCTCAATGAGTTCTTGAAAGTCACCCCAGGAGGGTTCCAACTCTTCCTCTACTGTTTCCTGCATGTTAGAAATATTGGAAGAATTTAAATTAGCAGGTCTAGAGTGTACCTCAGCGTCATCCTGGTCGGTTCCAAATGCCATGAGGCATTGATCCTGACCGATAGCGTTGTTGGTGGAAGTCAGCTCATTCTCATCTTTAGTGTCGGTGAAGATGTCCATGTCATCAGCTGCTTCTTCTGCAACCATGGCCTTGTTCTTTCCACTTTGCTTGGCCCTCAACGCTTCTCTTTCTTTCTTTGAAAGGTCTGGACAATCAGCTTTGAAATGTCCCTCTTTGCCGCATTCAAAGCAACTGTTGTTCACAGGCTTTGAGTTATCTCGAGTTCGGTTGGATTTGTAGAACCTCTTGTATTTTCCGAACCGAGTATCCATGTCAGCTAGCTTCTTTGACAGGGCGGCTATATTCTGTTGCAGCTCTTCTCTGCTTGGCTCCTTCGTAGTTGTGTCCGCAGATCGTGTTGGCCTTGATGTTCGCAGCTTGGAGTAGTCAGCTCGGAGTGCTACTGTCTTTGTGGCTGAACCAACATCCTCATGTCGACTCGTATGAACCGAGGACTGAGTTGACCTTCGTCGGTTCACCTTGTACTCATTTCCCTTCAGAATTGAGAACAATCTTTCAGTTCCCATCTCACCAAGATCAGCTCGACTCTCATGGATGTTGGTGAAGGTATCCCACTCAGCTAGTAGAGCTTGTAATACTTTGAGGTTGATTTCTCTCAAAGTATATTTTCCTCTTCGGATGGACTGGATCCTTCCGATGATATCCATGAACCGAAGTTCCAACTGATCTATGGTTTCATCAGCTAGTAGACAGAAGTTGTCAAAGTCTTGACAGGCATGGGAGAATTTGTTCTCCTTTGTTTCGTCACTCCCTTCGTTAAGAGATGCCAAAATATCCCACATCTCCTTAGCGGTGTCGCACTCTTCTATCCACGGGAGATAGTCTTGTCCAACTGTGGACATGATAGTGCTCTGAGCTCAGATATCCAACTGGCTCACTTTGACTTCCTCTGGAGTGAAGTCTTCCGGCTTCTTCTCCACTAACTCCTCAGTTGCATCCCCATCATTGGGATTTGTAGGAGTGCGAGTGACCTTTTCTCTGATGATGATCGGTCCAGATGTAAGTATTGTTGCATTCTATGATGTTTTGACAGTAGAATCTTCTTCATCCGAGTTCTCCAGGATGTATAGTTCACAACCGAGAACATGACCACAATCTTCTTTAACATCCATCTGCACACACAAACAAAAGACAACAAATGCAAGCAGATATGCACTAGCGTGAAAAAGATCTGTTCAGTTGACCACTGAAGAAAACACCTCGAATTCACACCTCGTGAAACAGAGTCAGCAGTTTTTTGAACCACTGCTCTGATACCACTTGATGGTCCCGATATGAGTTCTGGTGTATGGGGAGGGGGGAATACACCAGATAAAAAATTTTAAAACAACTCTCTAAAATATCTCAACCGAGTAAAAACACTCAGCTGGATTCACAACCGAGTACGAGAACTCAGTTGGAAGAGTGGTGCTGAGCGGAAAGTGGTGGAAAATATCTCGTATAAATATAACTCACGCTTAAATACAAGGTCGGTCAATAACCAAGTCAGTTAAAATGCAAAGATGCAGTTTTGTATGCTGGTTAGTTGGTCAGTTGAATATGCAATAAGTAACTGAATAATAAACTCAAACACACAAAGATTTACGTGGTTCAGAGAGAACTCCTACGTCCACGGGGAGTTGTGAGTCCACACAACTCAGTCCAAGTTCTTCTGGACAAAAACCGCAAAGCTTACGCGGGCTTTGCAACCGTTAAGATAAGTTTACGGGTACTTATCAACTAAGTTTACGGGTACTTATCAACCTATCTACTCAATTTCGGGAAGAGTAGGGTCCTAACAACCTTTTTAGGGGTGTGTGTGTGGGTAGGTTTTCCAACTACTAGCTCGAACAAGAAAGTGAGCTAGGATCTAACACTCTACGAACTCTCAGCTAGTGATGTTCTCAAGGTTGGATCGAAAAACACCTAGATAGAATCTAACACTCTAGAACTCTCAACTAGTGATGTTCTTAGAGGATAACAACAGTTTTGCTTGTGTAGAATAAAGTCGTTCTTTTGCTCGTATATCTCTTGTCTGTCTTGTGTATCTTGGTGAATGAATGAAGGCCTCTATTTATAGGCGGAGAGAATCAACTAGCCGTTGGATGAGCCGTTGATCTCTATTCTTTGAAAGCGATGGCTTGTCTCTCATCTCTGCAGACTTTCCGGATTTGGCAACTGTGTGCTTCTGCTTTCCATCTGAGACAGCCTTGTGTTGGGCCAAATGAGGTAATGACAGAGAGTCAAACCTTCACGTGACTTCTTTATTTGAATTTCAAATCTCAACATTAGTCTTTCAACATTGGATGGTCGGTTGAGAAATTTGATCTTCATCTGATTTGACTTCAGCTGATGTTCTATCTGAATGCTATCTTCATCTGACAATTTGTCTCGTTGAACTCTCAGCTGCTTTGAACTTCAAGTTGTTGATCTTCTCAGTTCGAGTCCTTCAACTGATGTTGATGGTCCCGATACGAGTTACTGGTGTATGGGGGGGGGGGGGGAAATACACCAGTTAGGATTTTTCAACTTTTGAAAAACTTAACACTTGAAATCAACTTCAACTGAGTAAAAGGACTCAGTTGGGATCTCACAGCTGAGTAAGCAACCTCAGCTGGAAGAGTGGTGCTGTGCGGAATGTGGTGGAAAATGTACTCGTAAAATCAAACTCACGCTTTTATGCACGGTTGGTCAAAACCAAAACTGTTGATGTGAAAGTATGCAGATTGTATGCGGTTAGTTTGTCAGTTGAGATATGCAAATAAAGACTGAACACAAATAAACACGACACACAAGATTTACGTGGTTCGGAGAGAACTCCTACGTCCACGGGGAGATGTGAGTCCACACACCTCAGTCCAAGTTCTTCTGGACAGTTCCACTCAGCTTACGCGGGCTGAGCAACTGTTACAGTTTAGTTTCCGGGCACTAAACAGCCTAAGTCAAGTTTGCGGGTACTTGACGACCTGACTACTCAATTACAGGAAGAGTAATGTCCTAACACACTTTTTAGGGTGTGAGAATGGGTAGGATTTCCAACTACAGCTCGATCACGAATGAGAGCTGGATCTAAGGCTTGAACGAATAAACACTCAACCTAAGATCAAAAACAGTTTAGATCTCTAGGAACCCTCAGCTACTAATGTTCTCTCAAATTGGAACTCTCAGCTGCTAATGCTCTTAGATGATGATTTTGCAGATTTGCTTTTTGCTTTGATTTCTCTCGTGAAAGCTCTTGAATTTTCGTCGTCTATCTCTTCTATCTCTCTCGAATGAGAGAATGCCTCTATTTATAGGCAGAGAGAATCAACTAACCGTTGGAGGAGCAGTTGATCTCTGATCGGTTGAAAGCGATGGCTTGTCTCTCATTTCTGCAGACTTTCCCGATATGGCATCTGTGCTCTTCTGCTTTCCATCTGAGACAGCCTTGTGTTGGGCCAGATGGGGTAATGACTGAACGGTCAAACCCTCATGTGACTTCCTTTTGAAATTCAAATCTTTGACAGTCAACTTCGGTTTGTCGGTTGAAAGTCTTGGCCTTCATCTGAGTGATCTTCAGCTGATGTTCCGATCTGTCGAGCTCTCAGCTGACTTTAAACTTCAAACAGTTGAACTCCTTGTTCGGTTTCTATAACTGAGGTTCTAAAACTGAACACTCAGTTGTCTTCCTTGTATTTACTCAGTTGGGTTTGAACCCTCAGATGATTTCCTTTTCATCTGATGTTCTCTTCCTTTCAACTGTTTCTCATCTGATGAATGCTCAGTTGGTTTCCTTCTCAACTGATGTTCTGAAGACTTCCCCTTGTTTGCATCTGAACAAATGAACTCTCAGTTGTCTTTCTTCACAACTGATGTTCTGTCTGATTGACGCCTTGTTGCCATCTTCAGCTGGAGACCTGTAAAGATAAAATCTTAACTTTGCTCAAACAGCGAGCCTAAATTCTAACATTAGGTTCTGGCAACATCTACTCGGTCGGGGTCAGTCGGTTTTGGAATTCATCAAAACTTATACTAATAAATTTCCCAACAATTTCCCCCTTTTTGATGATGCCAAAACCACTTACAACTTTAAACCACTATTGATCTAATCCTCACTAACTTATCTAAAATCTCAGCTGAAATTCTAGACAGTCTATAAGATAAAACATCAAAGGGTTAGCACAGTTATAACATGGTATTTAAAAGACTTTGTGATTCAGAGCTTGGACAATGAGGGGTTGTTCATCAAGGTGAATCTTATAACTGAATAGTTTTCATTACAACTGATTGTTACAAAAGATAGGCTCAAAAACCGAAAATTACAACAGTTGCTAGAAAAACTAACTGAGCTAGTATTGTAGCCCATACTTGCCAAAGATCCTTACAAAAATTTCCCTCTTAGCAGGTGACTCCTTGGAGATGTCCACTCCATGCTCCTTGCAGACCTGCCTCGCCTCAGATGCAATCTTCTGACGGTTCGGGTTGCTGGAATCCGAGAGAAGAGGTGGCCGATAAGTAACCCTCTTGGGAACTGGAACAGTGTTCAAGTCCAGGTTGGCGTCAATCATGGCCCTCCTGAATTGACTGAACATGCCCGGGTCACCTGAGTGCAACTCAGTCAGCGCCTCTTTGAACGCTCTCCTTGGGTCGTCAGTTGCGTAAACCTTCCTGTAATAGAAGTCGTTCACGAACTCCTGCTTGAACATCTCCCAATCCTCATTCCACTCGGTCGGCATCCACTTGTCGGTATGCCTTAACCGACTCTCAACCTTGGACTTTAGAGGCAACCTTTGTTGCTTCAACCGAGCTTCCGCCTTTGATTGGATTTTGTTGATGCGGCGTCGGCTGCGGGAGGCAACGTTGCGGTCCAGGTTCTGAGAAACCTTCTTCAGCTCAACCTCGAACTGGTTCACCCTCCTTGCCTGGCTGGTGGCAAACTTTCTGATCCAGCTCGGGTTCATGTAGTCCTTCTCCTCTACATCCATAGCCTTGGCCGCTGCAATGCACTCTTCGGTTGTTATCTCGTCGAGTTCAGAATCCAGCTCGGCTGCGATCTCGGCTATGGAGCTGTAGGAAACTCCAATCTTCTTTGCCTGCTCCAAGTCCTTTGACATTTCGGCTCCACCGACTTCGGTTGACTTGGCAGCAGCAGACTTCCTTCTCCTCAGCTGAGATTTAGATGGTTGAGCAGCTGGCACTCCTTCTTCTTGGGTCTCTTCTTCTTCCTGTGCTTCATCCTCCGTCTCCTTCTCTTCTCCCTTTTTGGCATCAGCAATAAGGCTTGCTACTGAACCGTCTAGAGAGTTGAGTTTGGCCTCGGTGGATTGAACACGGTTGAAGAGTTCATCGACCGCACACTCCTGTTCGATCTTCTTCGCCAGTTCGGAGTCCTGGCGCTCTTGTTCTGCCTTCTTCAAGACAGAGAGGTTGTCGTTGACCTCTGTCTGAAATGCAACGAACTCAGCCCAACGCGACTCGAACCGGGACTCCCATTCAGCATTCTGCGTCTGTTGGGACTTGGCCAGATTTGAGTCAGCCAAGGACTTGAAGACATTCACTTCCGACTTCAAGCCCAACAGAGTGGATTTCAGTTCCGACACGTCCTGACTGGTGGAGGAGGAGAGATCATTCAGCTTCATCTTCAGCTCGGCATTCTCCTCCACCAGTTGTTGGTACTTCACTTCCTGAGCTGCCAACTCCCTCAGCTGGTCATCGTGTTGGTGCTGGAGGTTGGCGAGCAGCTCGGTCCTCAACTGGTTGACCCTCTCAGCCACTAGCTCGCAGATTTGTTCTGTTCAAGGAGCGAGCTAAGCAGCTGGAAGGGCTTGAGTAGACGGAGCTAGAGGCTCAGCTGTGACCATGGCTTGACGGTTTGCCAGGTACAGCTTTAGGTTCTCCTCTTCTTCTTTTGCGGCGGCGACTGCTGCATCGACATCTTCAAGGAAGTCGGCTGATTTCACCAACATGCTGTCAAGGTAGTCGACACACTCCTTTTCAGCTGCCTCCTTTGTGTCCTTCCCTTCAGCCAAACTCTGGTCCAACCGTCTAGTGAGCAGCGCGATCCGGTTGTTGTACGCCACCTCCAAGTTGGAATAGTTGAAGTAGGCTCGGATGCGGGACTCATCAGATTTCAGCCTGTCCCAGCTCAGTACCCTGATCGTGTCCTCCTTGACATACCACTAGCTAAAGATCAGGTGGAACTGGTACAGTAGCTCGGTTCCCAGTGTGGCGAAGATGGGCATGTCGCGAGCCGCAGGGAACAGACCCAACAGCTTTTGAAAGCAGTAGGCCACCCTGCCTTCGTGCTCATCAGCAACAGCCTGCAGGTCCTCCGCTTCGTTGATCGGGGAGGGGGTGAGATTGTATGGTTCGGGTTCAAGAGATTCATCGATGTTGGCCAAAGAGTCGGTCACAGCATCGGCATCGAGCTGAGAGCTCGGAATTTGGGATTCAGTTGGGGAAGAGGGTGGAATGGTTTCCTCAACATCGGTCGAAGGAGCGGTCACGATGTTGGCATCGAGCGGAGAGCTCGGAATTTCTGGCTCGGTTTGGGTAGAGAGAGCAAGAGGCTCTGGGGGCGGTACAATATTCACTCCAGCTGTGGGGGAGGTGGTAGCATCTTCGAGGTCCTCAGATGAGGAGGATGCATCCGACGTCTCCATGCCCTCAGCCTCATCAGCTCCGGGGCCTCGAGGTGCGATCTCGAATGATGCGGCCTCAGCTGAGCGGCTGGATTCGGAACGCCCCTTAGCAGGTGTGGACTCGACCGGCGCTCCCTCCTCGTCTGGAGCTTGTTCTTCAGCTGGCTCCTCAGCTGGAACCTCAACTGGCTCATCAGCTGACTTGTCAGCTGGAACATCAGTTGGCTCATCAGCTGGCACCTCAGCTGCCTTCTTGAACCTTACCCTTAACTTTTTCTGGGCAGGTTCGTCAGTCGACTCCTTCTCAACGTCAGCTCGGCGACGTGAGGCTTTGGATTTTGTGGGGCGAGCAGCAGCTTGTTCCCCCTCAGCTGTTGACTCAGCTGGCCTTCCCGGCTCCCTCTTGTCCTTGGGAGTGTAGACACTCCTCAGCACCTCCTGTGCTTTCTTGGCTGTCGGGAATAGTAACAGCTTCTTCAGCGGCGTCTCCTCGCAATCAGCCCAGACCATGTTGCGGTCCTTTGTTGCGAGGAGGATGAGGGCGGAGATTTTGCAGCCGAAGTTGAGCGTGCCCTTCATACTCAGCAGCTTCTCTCCAGACTCGGTTGTAGTCTCAGAGATCTTCGACTTTTCCACCATCAACTGGTTCAGAAAATATTGGAACTAGTTGATTTGGTGTTGGTGCTCCAGGGCCAACAGCTGTTTCAACTTGGGTCGGCTGATGTCGCCGAACGCGCCACTGTATCCAAAAACGACCTTCGACACAGCGTCGAACAGCAGGCGGTGTTCAGGCTTCAGCTTAGTCCTTTGCATGTTGCTCCTCAACCGCTCTGGCTCGATCAGAGCATCCTGTAGAAATTCATCCGCCTGTTCGTCGGTAATATTCTCTAGGAACTCGGTGGTGGTGTGGTTGATTGGTGTGATGTATCGGAGGACATCGGACACGTCGATGGAGAAGGAGACACGACGTATTGTCCTTGCCGGAACATCCCTTTGTCGGCATGACACCGTCGTAGAAACTCCCTCTGAACCGTCAAGGGGGCGAACAAGATTGACGTAGAATTCTCCGACTTGACGCCTGAGCAAGTGAGAGGGGCAGAGCTTGGCCCATTCCAGAAGTCCGTTCTCGCGGAGAGTGTTGGCGAGAGGGGCTAGGACCGGCGACTCTAGATCCTCGTCGGAGAGAATCTGCTCGAAGTGAATCTTCGATACTAACATATCGAACGACTCTTCATATGTTGTAGACACTAGGGAAGGTCCGGATGATGCCATTCTTTTGCTTTTGGGTGCCATTAAATCACTGCAAAGGCAATATATATAGGAGAGGAAAGGAATTTATTTGCAGAAATGGGTTAGGCAGAAAAACTGGAAGACGATGAATAGTATAAATGATATGCACGAATGAGGAAAGTAGGAGATATCTTCCTGATTTTTCGCCTTATATAGGTCTTTGACTCGGATAAGATCAACGACTGGGGTTAAATGGCGCGAATCCATCAACGGCTGGGATTACGCGACTGTTGACTATCTTTGACTCGACGTTTTGATCCGAGTTCCAACCAGCGCGTGAGAAGGCGTATAGTTTCATGTCAGCCCAGTCGCACTATAAAGTAGGCTATGGATACTCAGCCGTACTTTACATTTAATGTGACATGATGGCTATTTTAATGTAACTGACTAGCACAGGAATGTTTGAATTTATTTCAAACATTCTCATTTAAGAACATAATACATTCAGTCATAAATGATACCTGCCAGCTGATGTTTAAATCAGCTGTGTTCATTAGTCGAGTTCCTCAGTTGCCGCATACCATCAGCTGACTCGAGTTCGTCTGTTCAGCTGACGTTTGACGTCTTCAGTTGGCAATCAGTATCTGAGATTCCCCCATCATCTGAGCTTCCCCCTTAATTCGATATCCGATTCGTCAGCTCGGATGAATCCTTATCAGCTCGGATGACTCTTCTGCTCGGATGACTCTTTAGCTCGGATGAGTTTTTAGCTCGGATCCAAAAGTCCTAGAAGATCACACAGCATCTTGAACCGGGCTTCAGGAAGAGGTTTGGTGAAGATGTCAGCTCTCTGAATCTCAGTTGGGATCTTCTCCATGGACACATCCTTCTTCTCAATATGGTCTCGGATGAAATGATGACGAATATCGATATGCTTAGTCCGAGAGTGGTGAACAGGGTTTAGAGAGATAGCTATGGCACTCGAGCTATCACAATGAATGGGAACCTGTCCAGTTGAGACTTCATAATCTCTCAGCTGCTGCTTCAGCCATAATACTTGCATGCAACAGCTTCCGGCAGCCATGTACTCTGACTCGGTTGTCGAAGTAGCAACACACGCTTGTTTCTTGGAGAACCATGAAACCAGCTTGCTTCCCATGAATTGACAGTGTCCAGAAGTAGACTTCCTATCCAACCAATCTCCTGCTAGGTCGGCATCTGAGTATCCAGTCAGCTGGATATTGTCATCAGTTGGGTACCACAACCCAACATTGACAGTTCCCTTCAGATATTTAATGATGTTCTTTGCTGCCAACATGTGTGCTTCTCTTGGTTGGACTTGAAAACGAGCACACACTCCAACTGCGTATGAAATGTCTGGTCGGCTGGCAGTTAGATAGAGCAGCGAACCGATGATCCCTCTATACTGGCTGGCATCAATGAGCTTTCCCTCAGCTCCTGGTTCGATCTTCCAGTTCGTGTTCATAGGGATCTTCGTTGTCTTACTTGTCTGCAATCCGAACTTGGTGATGAGCTCTTTTGTATATTTGGACTGGTTGATGAAAATCCCTTCAGGTGACTGCTTCACTTGTAATCCAAGGAAATAATTCATCTCGCCCATCATTGACATCTTGAACTTTTCCTTCATAAGATCGGAGAATTTCTTGCACAGCTCCTCCGACTTGGACCCGAAAATGATGTCATCGACATAAATTTGCACGACAGGTATATCTTCTCCAACTTTAATGGTGAATAGAGTTTTATCAACTGAACCTCGTTTGAACCCCGAGTCCAGAAGAAATCCACAAAGAGTGTCATACCATGCTCTTGGCGCTTGCTTTAGACCATAGATAGCTTTCTTCAGCTTGTACACTCTTCCATCTCCAGTCTCAAAACCAGGAGGTTGTTCAACATATACATCTTCTTTTATATCTCCATTTAGGAATGCACACTTCACATCCATCTGATATACTTTGAACTTGTGATGTGCGGCATAAGCTAGAAAGATCCGGATGGCTTCCAGCCTTGCAACTGGTGCAAAGGAATCTTCAAAGTCAATTCCTTCTTGTTGGCAGTATCCTTGAGCTACCAACCTTGCTTTATTCCTCACAATGAATCCAATGGCGTCTCTCTTGTTTTTGAAAATCCACTTTAATCCAATCACCTTGACACCATTTGGTCTTTCTACCAACTCCCATACACAGTTGCGTAGAAACTCATTCAATTCTTCTTGCATGGCTGTTGTCCAGTGGACACAGTTGAGAGCTTCCCCAACATTCTTCGGTTCTGGAACATCAGCTACAAAGCAAGAAATCATGGCAACATCTCCAGCTTGCTCGAACTCTTCTAGAACTGCCAATTCCTCAGCATATTGGGCATAAGTGTTGGATTCTTCCTCGGTTGATTCTGGATTTGTAACTCTGCTCCGTGTGCGCACACCCTTGGTTGGATCTCCAATGATGTCGTCAGTGGAATGAACTTCATACCATCTTCGGTTGCGTCTTCCTTCTTCTTCCAACTGTGGCTGTTTAGAAATCTGAGTTGGAGTCTTCAGAGCTGGTGATTGATCAGCTGTTGAGTCTGGATCCTCAACATTTACTATAGTTTGAACTGAGCTCGGTTGGGCATCGGATGCTGATGTAGTTGGAGGGGCATCAGCTGAAGTTCCCCCTTGGGACGAGCCAAGGTCTTCGCATTCATCTTCAGAGGAGTATGGATCCTCATCCTCAGTTGCCCATATTAGAGGTTCAGCTCTGTTCTTTTCCCGAAGTGCTTGCGATCTGGTGAGAACTGGTAGAACAGCTGGATCCGCGTGTTGTTCCTTTACCTGTTCCCTGCACTCATAGATAGATTCATCAAAACTAACATGAGGTGTTATTTCCACAACACGAGAGCTGTTGTTGAAAACTCTATATGCCTTGATCCGAGCTGCATATCCAAGAAATATGCCCTTCGAAGCTTTGGCATCAAAAGTTTTCAACTGAGTCTTCCCATTGTTGTGAATATAACACTTAGATCCAAAAATACGAAAATAAGAAATATCTGGCTTTCTGCGTCTCCACAGCTCGTAGGGCGTCATTCCCAACCGCTTGGTGAGAAGAGATCGATTCTGTGTGTAGCATGCTGTGTTGATCGCTTCAGCCCAAAATCTCTTAGGCAGTGCAGAGCTCGCTAACATGGATGTGGCTGCATCCTTCAGAGTTCTATTTCTTCGCTCAGCTACGCCATTCTGTTGTGGAGTACGTGCGGCTGATGTCTGATGGGTTATGCCATTCTTTTCGCAATACTCAATGATGGTTTCATTTAGAAACTCCGTTCCACGATCTGATCGGATAGATATGATCTTTATCTCTTGTTGGTTCGATATCCGATCCATCAGCTTGGGCAGCTCATCTCGGGTTTCACTCTTGTGGCGCATGAAGATGGTCCACGTATATCTTGAGTAGTCATCAGTTACAACCAAAGTATATTCGTTTCCATTAATGCTTTTTGGTGTAACTGGCCCGAAGAGATCCATATGGATCAGCTGCAACACTCGGTTGGTTGAGGGAGTTGACTTCAACCGGAAAGAGGTTCTAGCGAGCTTTCCCAGCTGGCATGCACTGCAGATATGTGCTGTTGAAAACACTCGGTTAGGTATGCCTCTTGCATGTTCTTGTCTGGCGAGTCGGTTCATCGTCTTGAAATTCAGATGGTTGAGCCTTTTGTGCCACATCCAGCTCACTTCCGAACTGTTCTTTGATAACAGGCAAGTGTCAGGGAGGCTGCTGTTTCAATCAGCGTAGTATACATTCCCTGTTGGAGATCGATTTCCCAACAATATCACCTGCTTTGATCCGACATCTTTAACTCTGCAACCCTGTGCATCAAACTTGACAGAGAAACCATTATCACAGAATTGGCTGATGGAGAGCAGGTTATGCTTCAATCCATCAACATAAGAGACATTAGAAATTGAAACATGATTGGTTTCAAGGGTACCGTAACCTCTGGTATAACCTTTTGAGTTATCACCAAAAGTAACTGATGGACCTTCTTTCTCCACTAAACTTCCAAGCAAATCCTTCAGATTTGTCATGTGTTTCGAGCATCCACTATCCATCACCCACATTGTTGTTGACGCCTTCTTCTTCCTCAGCTGTTTCTCCTGTACCTGGAAAGAGAAACTCGCTTAGGTCCCCAATTTCAGTTGGGTCCTGGAGGGTTAGAACCAGTTCCCGCTGGAACTGTGCGTCGCTTTTCCCTGTAAACTAGGATGGATTTATCATTCCAAATTACTTTTCCTTCATCATTAACTATAACAACACCTCGGTTATCCTTAGGCTTGTTGTTAGTAGTGATGTTCTGTTTCTTGGGAGGATTTGGATTTCTCCCATGTTGGGCTTTAGGAGGTGAGGCTTTCCCCCTCTTTTGATGGCGATTCTTATCCTGTTGAGTTTGTCTGTGAGGTCGGACGCCATTGAGGAATCTTCTTGGCTGATTCTGATTCCATTGCCCTGGCTGTTGACGATAGCTGTTCATGCCCGGATGTTGATTCATGTTGTGGCATGAGTAACCATAGCTGTCGTAACTGTTCCACATAGGTTGACTCTGTTGGAACCTCTGGTTGTTGTGGTGATGGAACCGTTGTTGATTATGTCGGTTGAAGCTCGGTCGGTTCTGTTGGTTCCATCTCTGCTGTGGTTGGTTTGTTGGTCGGTTATCACGTCGGTTCTGAGCTTGGTTATGTTGTCGATTTTGAGCTCGGTTCTGATTGCGACTCTGACGTCTCCGGTTCCTCTGTTGAGTCTTGGAACATTCCCCCTCGGTTGTAGACTTAACCGACTGTTTCATTGGTGCTCCATCTGCAGCTCCTTTGCCTTTCTCAGCCGCAGTTGCCTTTGTCGGTTGTGAGGGTGTTTGTTCAGTTGCAGACTCAACTGTGTTAGGTTTGGCAACCATGACTTCCTCAGCCTTGGTGAAGGCAGCTGGTGGAATTCCAGTGTCCTTTGCCACGTTGTATCCGAGTCCAGACACATCATTCGTTTGCCGTCTGTATCTGATGAGATTCTTGATGATCTCAGATGACTGATATAGCTTTGTCAGGTTGTCCTTCTCAGTTTGAATATCCTTGAGAAGACTGGCTATATGCTCGGTCTGGGCATCTGATGTCTTCATCAGCTGGTCGATCTGAGCCTCTTGCTTGTTCAACTGTTCGTTCTGTGCCTTGATCTGTTCCTTCAACTGTTCATCGGTTGAAGCCTCAGTTTGGTTGGCTGTACTCAGTTGACTTTTCAGCTGGTCAATTTCTTCAGCTTGTCTCTTGATCAGATCGTCCTTTTCGGTTAAGGAATCTTCAAGCTTGGCGAACTGGGCTTGAAGACTCTTAAACTCAACCGACTGCTGATGCAGTTCCTCACTGAGTTCTTGAAAATCATTCCATGAGGGTTCCAACTCATCGCTCAGAGATTTCTGCATGTTAGAAGTATTGGAAGAATTTAAGCAAGCAGGATTAGATTGTACCTCAATATCATCTTGGTCGGTTCCAAGTGCCATGAGGCATTGATCCGGACTGATGACTTTGTTGGTAGAGGTTAGATCATCCTCATCTTCAGTGTCTGTGAAGATGTCCATATCGTCAGCTGCCTCTTCTGCTACCATGGCCTTGTTCTTTGCGGTTTGCTTGGCCCTCAGTGCTTCTCTTTCCTTCTTTGAGAGGTCTGGGCAGTCAGCTTTGAAGTGTCCTTCCTTGCCACATTCGAAGCATCCATTGGTGATTGGCTTCGAACTGTCTCGAGTTCGGTTTGATTTATAGAAACGTTTATATTTGCCGAACCGAGTGTCCATGTCGGCTAGTTTCTTTGACAGCGCTGCAATGTTCTGTTGCAGTTCCTCTCTGCTCGGCTCCTTTGCAGTCGTGTCAGCCGATCTGGTTGGCCTTGACGATCTCGACTTTGAGTAGTCAACTCGGAGGGCCACTGACTTTGATGCTGAGCCAACATCCTCAATTCTATTTGTCTGACTTGAGGGCTGCGACCTCCTTCTGTTGACCTTATACTCATTTCCTTTCAAGATTGAGAACAATCTTTCAGTTCCCATTTCACCAAGGTCAGCTCGGCTCTCGTGGATATTTGTGAAAGTATCCCACTCGGCCGGTAGAGCTTGCAACACTTTGAGGTTTATTTCTCTTAGAGTGTATTTTCCTTTCCGGATGGACTGGATTCTTCTGATGATGTCCATAAACCGGAGCTCTAGCTGATCGATGGTCTCATCAGGTCGCAGACTGAAATTGTCGAAATCTTGACATGCATGCGAGAACTTGTTTTCCTTCGTCTCGTCGCTTCCTTCACTTAGCGAAGCCAGGATGTCCCACATCTCTTTTGCAGTCTCACACTCCTCTATCCAGGGCAGATAATCTTGTCCAACCGTGGACATTATTGTGCTCTGAGCCCAGATATCCAGCTGGCTCACTTTGGCCTCTTCCGGAGTGTAGTCTTCTGGCTGTTTCTCCACATACTCCACCACTGCATCTCCATCGTTGGGATTTGTGGGAGTGCGAAGTATTCTGTCTCGTATGACGATTGGTCCAGATGTGAGAACTTGTTGCATCCTATGATGCTTTGACAGAAGTATCTTCTTCATTCGAGTTCTCCATGATGTATAGTTGACAACAGAGAACATGACTACGATCTTGTCCTTGACGTCCATCTGCACAAACAAAAACAGGACAAAAAAACGAGCAAGTATGCACTAGCGTGAAAAGATCTGTTCAGTTGACCACTGAAATAAAATTCTCGAATTCACACCTCGTGAAACAGAGTCAGCAGTCTTTTGAACTACTGCTCTGATACCACTTGATGGTCCCGATACGAGTTACTGGTGTATGGAGGGGGGGGGGGGGGAATACACCAGTTAGGATTTTTCAACTTTTGAAAAACTTAACACTTGAAATCAACTTCAACTGACTACTACTCAATTACAGGAAGAGTACTTGACGACCTGAGTTAACACTTTAGTTTCCGGGCACTAAACAGCCTAAGTCAAGTTTGCGGGTACTTGACGACCTGACTACTCAATTACAGGAAGAGTAATGTCCTAACACACTTTTTAGGGTGTGAGAATGGGTAGGATTTCCAACTACAACTCGATCACGAATGAGAGCTGGATCTAAGGCTTGAACGAATAAACACTCAACCTAAGATCAAAATCAGTTTCGATCTCTAGGAACCCTCAGCTACTAATGTTTTCTCAAATTGGAACTCTCAGCTGCTGATGCTCTTAGATGATGATTTTGTAGATTTGCTTTTTGCTTTGATTTCTCTCGTGAAAGCTCTTGAATTTTCGTCGTCTATCTCTTCTATCTCTCTCGAATGAGAGAATGCCTCTATTTATAGGCAGAGAGAATCAACTAACCGTTGGAGGAGCAGTTGATCTCTGATCGGTTGAAAGCGATGGCTTGTCTCTCATTTCTGCAGACTTTCCCGATATGGCATCTGTGCTCTTCTGCTTTCCATCTGAGACAGCCTTGTGTTGGGCCAGATGGGATAATGACTGAACGGTCAAACCCTCATGTGACTTCCTTTTGAAATTCAAATCTTTGACAGTCAACTTCGGTTTGTCGGTTGAAAGTCTTGGCCTTCATCTGAGTGATCTTCAGCTGATGTTCCGATCTGTCGAGCTCTCAGCTGACTTTAAACTTCAAACAGTTGAACTCCTTGTTCGGTTTCTATAACTGAGGTTCTAAAACTGAACACTCAGTTGTCTTCCTTGTATTTACTCAGTTGGGTTTGAACCCTCAGATGATTTCCTTTTCATCTGATGTTCTCTTCCTTTCAACTGTTTCTCATCTGATGAACGCTTAGTTGGTTTCCTTTTCAACTGATGTTCTGAAGACTTCCCCTTGTTTGCATCTGAACAAATGAACTCTCAGTTGTCTTTCTTCACAACTGATGTTCTGTCTGATTGACACCTTGTTGCCATCTTCAGCTGGAGACCTGTAAAGATAAAATCTTAACTTTGCTCAAACAGCGAGCCTAAATTCTAACATTAGGTTCTAGCAACATCTACTCGGTCGGGGTCAGTCGGTTTTGGAATTCATCAAAACTTATACTAATAAATTTCCCAACAATTTCCCCCTTTTTGATGATGCCAAAACCACTTACAACTTTAAACCACTATTGATCTAATCCTCACTAACTTATCTAAAATCTCAGCTGAAATTCTAGACAGTCTATAAGATAAAACATCAAAGGGTTAGCACAGTTATAACATGGTATTTAAAAGACTTTGTGATTCAGAGCTTAGACAATGAGGGGTTGTTCATCAAGGTGAATCTTATAACTGAATAGTTTTCATTACAACTGATTGTTACAAAAGATAGGCTCAAAAACCGAAAATTACAACAGTTGCTAGAAAAACTAACTGAGCTAGTATTGTAGCCCATACTTGCCAAAGATCCTTACAAAAATTTCCCTCTTAGCAGGTGACTCCTTGGAGATGTCCACTCCATGCTCCTTGCAGACCTGCCTCGCCTCAGATGCAATCTTCTGACGGTTCGGGTTGCTGGAATCCGAGAGAAGAGGTGGCCGATAAGTAACCCTCTTGGGAACTGGAACAGTGTTCAAGTCCAGGTTGGCGTCAATCATGGCCCTCCTGAATTGACTGAACATGCCCGGGTCACCTGAGTGCAACTCAGTCAGCGCCTCTTTGAACGCTCTCCTTGGGTCGTCAGTTGCGTAAACCTTCCTGTAATAGAAGTCGTTCACGAACTCCTGCTTGAACATCTCCCAATCCTCATTCCACTCGGTCGGCATCCACTTGTCGGTATGCCTTAACCGACTCTCAACCTTGGACTTTAGAGGCAACCTTTGTTGCTTCAACCGAGCTTCCGCCTTTGATTGGATTTTGTTGATGCGGCGTCGGCTGCGGGAGGCAACGTTGTGGTCCAGGTTCTGAGAAACCTTCTTCAGCTCAACCTCGAACTGGTTCACCCTCCTTGCCTAGCTGGCGGCAAACTTTCTGATCCAGCTCGGGTTCATGTAGTCCTTCTCCTCTACATCCATAGCCTTGGCCGCTGCAATGCACTCTTCGGTTGTTATCCCGTCGAGTTCAGAATCCAGCTCGGCTGCGATCTCGGCTATGGAGCTGTAGAAAACTCCAATCTTCTTTGCCTGCTCCAAGTCCTTTGACATTTCGGCTCCACCGACTTCGGTTGACTTGGCAGCAGCAGACTTCCTTCTCCTCAGCTGAGATTTAGATGGTTGAGCAGCTGGCACTCCTTCTTATTGGGTCTCTTCTTCTTCCTGTGCTTCATCCTCCGTCTCCTTCTCTTCTCCCTTTTTGGCATCAGCAACAAGGCTTGCTACTGAACCGTCCAGAGAGTTGAGTTTGGCCTCGGTGGATTGAACACGGTTGAAGAGTTCATCGACCGCACACTCCTGTTCGATCTTCTTCGCCAGTTCGGAGTCCTGGCGCTCTTGTTCTGCCTTCTTCAAGACAGAGAGGTTGTCGTTGACCTCTGTCTGAAATGCAACGAACTCAGCCCAACGCGACTCGAATCGGGACTCCCATTCAGCATTCTGCGTCTGTTGGGACTTGGCCAGATTTGAGTCAGCCAAGGACTTGAAGACATCCACTTCCGACTTCAAGCCCAACAGAGTGGATTTCAGTTCCGACACGTCCTGACTGGTGGAGGAGGAGAGATCATTCATCTTCAACTTCCCCCTTTCTAACTCTCGTCTGATGAACGCTCAGTTGTCTTTCTTACAATTGATGTTCTATCCGAGTGAAGCTATGTTGCCGTCTTCAGCTGGAGACCTGTAAAGATAAAATCTTAACATTGCTCAAACAGCGAGCCTAATTGCTAACAATAGGATATGGCAACATCTACTCGGTTGGGGTCAGTTGGTTTTGGAATCAATGAAAACTTTAATAAATTTCCCAACAGAAACAACCTTATTACAGTTGCATGAGAACAAGGGAACATATTGAGATCAAATTCTCGGCATGAACAAGAATGGATCTCCAGATCAACCATAAAAGTTTTCCCACAATTCTTTACACAAAACCGTGTAGGGTTAATGGGTTCCACAACCATTGTAAAGCCTTGTTCAATTCTAACAACTAGTTCGTCTGCAATCCGAGGAGAAAGTTCATGTGTACGGCTTAAAGCTAACTGACGCCTCTCAACAAACCAACTACAAACCATTGAACGGACACAATCAAGTAGAGTGCATACATGTAAGGTCCTAGCCCAACGTAGTGTAGAATTGATATTTTCATACGCATTAGACGTCATTACACCATAACGTCAAACGGGAGCAAAACTGTTTGCCCAACGGGTAGGATCTATCTCTGACAATATACGGTGAGCTTTCGGACACATGTCCTCAATAACATTCATTAGGTGGTAAAAGTCTTCCTTCCTAACACATGATGCTGTTTTTTGGAATGCCTTCACAACATTGACGCCGTATTGGGTAAGATTTTTCTGAATTTGAAAACAACAAAGGCCATGCATTACTCCAGGATATACTGTCTGAATACCTTTGCTAATGCTAACATGTTGATCAGAAACAATCACCAAATCGTTAGGTTGAATAAATGCTTTCTTAACTTCCGACAAAAACCATATCCAGGATCTATCATTCTCCTTATCGCCAATACCAAAGGCAAGGGGAAATATTTATTCATTTGCATCCTTTGACGCAGCTTCAAACATAACTCATTTATACTTACCTTTCAAGTGCATTGCGTCAACACAGATAACAGGACGACATGATGAAGCAAAACCAGAAATAGAAGCACTGAGAGCCATGAATGCAAATTCAAAGATATTATTATTATCAGTCTGCAACGACACAACAGAACCAGGATTACAAGTTTCAGTCGTATGTAAGAATCCAGGCAAACGTCTAAAAGAGTCATAGTTGTCACCGTATATCTGTTGGATCGCACGATTGCGGGCAGCCCATGCAACTGAATATGATATCTATAAACAAAATAAAAGGTACAGCTGATATTTGTGGAAGCACAAAAACTTGGTACAATAATTTTGTTACTGCACAATTTTTTCCTTGATTGGTCAAATATTTTAAATGCCAAGAAATTAAACAATTTGACCAAATACAGTGATAATATTAAATTGTAATATAGAAAGAATGTACCTTAAAACCAAATTCTGATTGGAGAAAGTGAACCATTTCTTTTGGTTGCAAGATAGCACCTCGAATCATTAGACGGGGAGCAAAAAAAGCACCTACAACACTAGAGCACATGGTCCTGTACTTATTGACTCTCAAATCCAACTCACATGTATGGGGTGCTGGCCAATGTGTGATTCTCCAAAAACCATTTGCACAAGGAGCAACAAACCGCATATGAAATTAGCACTTATCAGGGTACTTACAATGCACATAATATTTCGTACCACTTGAACGCTCAATAGAAAACTCATACTTATTGGTCAAATGATAAAGACCAACAGCATACATCAAGCTCGGTTTATCAACATACATAGCACCTAAAGCCAAATCATCGGCACTGAATTTCTTTTCGAAATCACCCTCAATATTACCTTCGGGAAGAGGAATTGCTTTAGACAATGGAGATAGATTCTTGTCTCCTTGTTTGGAATTCTCTTTCTCGGGTAAATACTACGTGGGGGTGAATGAGTGGTCAATGGAGGCACAAAATTCCTGTTGTGAATGAATGGATGGAAAAGAGGAGCAGGATCACCGTCATTATAAAAGGAATCATATTCATAGGCATCGTCTTCATCCGAGCTGTCAGTGCTAACTGCATCATCAACGGGTTCAAAATCATCATCTTCGTCATTGTTGTCCTCTCCAGATTCACAATGATCACCAACATAGGACTCATCAATTGATGACTTATCAGCAAGTTTCCTTTTCAATCTCGTGGCATTTTTTTGAGTGCATGGTTGCATAAGTGACGTGACAGTGACATAGAATTTCCTAACACCATTCTCTAAGGCAAAACTGAGCTCAATATCATTAGTCACATTAAAGCGAACACAAGTACCATCATCTACTGGAGAACCAACCAAGCACGATACTAAACATAATCCCGAAAACTGTTGAACGCCAGCAATGTTTAACTGAATTTTGCTTAGGAAATCTGGAAATGAACGTTCAACATTGGATAATAGCAACAACAACTTGTCACCATCTTGGTACAAGTTATTGATCCAAACACCACCAAAATGAACTACAACTGACGTTAAATCCATCTGATAAAGGCATATTGTAATTGACAAAAAATAATATATTAGATGCTGTTATATAAACAAATAACATGTGTCACAGCGAAAATTGTTTAAATTGAAAGGAATAATAGATTAATTGAGTTAAAAATGGAACAAAGACCCATAAAACGACTGTAGAAGAAGGGCTTTTCTGAAATTTGAAAGTGGATGAAATTTAAAGACCCATGTTTCGACTGTAAAACTAGAAAATGAATGAAAATTCGAATTAGATGAAAACATAAATTTGTATAATAGGATGATTTCGTAAACAAGACATACCTGAAAGATGGAGAACGTATAAAGCTGTATCAACTTATTCGAATAACAGATTTGTAGATGAAGGGGTTTTCAAATTTCAACTTGAAGAAAACCCCCAAATTTCGACTTTGGGGGGTATGAGATATTTTGCTTCTGAACGCATATAAGTAAGATATATAACTCTTATATCGAACAATACATACAATCAAAAACACGATTTCTATTATTGAAAGAAACAATTTATTTTCAATCTCGTATTGTAAGTCGAACAAATATGTATTGTTACTGCTCAAATATTAGGCCACAAAAAGATATATATTAATTTGTTACTACTCAATTATTTATAAATCTTTGTTATTTCTCAAAAAATTTGTTAATATTAAAGTACTTAAAAATTATATTTTGAAGTACTATAAAATACATTTGTTTTTGTTACTACGCTAAAATTCATTACATTTTTTGTACGACTAGGCTTCATGGTTGGATTCAGTAATACTTAAAAAAAAAGAAATGATATAAAATTGTAGGCATATAAACATATGACATGTACAAAATAAAAAAAAAGGAAAAAAAAATATTATATGGTTGTATGTACTATAACAAATTTAACATGAGAATTAGGTAGTCATAACAATTTTTGTTACTGCACATAAAAATTTGGAAGATATTAGTGAATGCGTAATAAGATTGTTATACATTCTACTGTAACAAGATTAACAAAATTATATTCTAAAATTCAGAAAAAATATAGATATAAATAAACACAAATGATAATATACAAGAGACAAGTTGATATAGATAAGAACATTGTTATATTAACTAATAGTACGGTGTCATACTACATATTGAAATATTACAAATACAAGTTCAAAAACTAACGACCAAATACAAAAAGAGAGACCAACAAAGCTGCAATGACATAGTTCTTCCACATAAGCTCAAATTTTTGTGCATGAATTTCCTGGCAGCACTGAAAATGGCTTTGCACAATTTGTCCATAGTCCTCATCAAGCTGTTTGTTAGCTTTTTGGAGTTCACGACACTCAAGCTCCATGGCTTGAAGCTTGTGGTGAAGATCATCAATCTCCTTACGGTAATTCACAATAATTTGTGATGCAACATTTTCTGTTAATTGGAGCCTACGATGCTCTTCCTTAAGCTTCTCAAGCTGCCCTTCATACATATCCCTAGCAATACGAAGCTCTTTGATATATTGACGTTGATGTTCGGTAACATTTGGATCAATCCAATCACAAAATAAACAAACATCTTTCTGTAAAAAAAATGAAAATAGAACAAGCGTCTTAACGTTGCAACAAGTGAAATAAAATAACAATTAACAAAGGAAAAATACAACATATACCTCAATGTTGGGACAACTCAAATACCGCCGTGCATAATCCTCATCAGAATAGGAAGTATTAATAACAGCCTTCAAACCATGCTTACAACACTTATCATCCATGACCTATCGGGTAAAAAAAAAACACACAAAGAAAGGAAAAACACAAAAATCCATGTAGACTCACATCATGCTTTCAGAATAAAAAAAAAACAATGGATGCTAAATAGGGAAGGTATATTTTGTTACAGCACAAAAAAGAAGGGATATTTTATTACAGCACAAATAGGGAAAATGATAAATCCAAGGATAGCTTCGGCCACAAAAAAGAAAGACAAATGGAGAAAAGAAATCAAACAATAAAAACGATGTTATTTAGTAAGTACTATTGGGGGAAACAGAAACATATGTTACTACACAAAAGCAACAAAATTAACAAAAAATAAAATAAAAAATTACAGAATCGAAGATCTAACCAAGAAATGTATAGTCAGATAATAACACAACAAATCGAAACAACAAAATGTATATCATGAAGAAATAAGTAAATAAGGGAAAAGTAATTCAGAATGAGGAGTGGAGTTCAAAAAATAAGAAAAAAAAGAAAAAAAAAACGAAAACTGTATACAGGGGAAAATCTAGCGACAACTACGATTTACCGGAAAAATAGCACCGAATAAGAAGAATGACGACAGACACCAAACCCTAGAAAAAAGCACAAAGTAAAAAGAAACACGAGTTGCCGATGAAGATAAGAAACAGTGATGAAAAGATGAAGATAAAGAAACAGCCAAGAAATTTACCTGAATGATTCATCCCAGAGTCGGAGAGACAAGTCGGAAGTGAATATGAGTTGCAGAGAGAAAACGTCGCTGAGAAGAATCGAGAGAGAAAATGACGATGAGAAGAATAGAGAGAGAAAACGAAGCGGAAGATGTTAAACAGAAAATGAAATGGGGAGGATAAGATGGAAATTACAAAATGTATTTGAGGGTATAAACGAAATAAAATGCTAAAATTTTAAAGAATTAAAAGGAGTGCTAGATTTTAAAAAAACTATAAGAAAAGTGCTACTTTTGGGGATTTTCTCAAGATAAAATGCATTATATGTAAACTTTGAGTTTTAATATTTTTTGTCTGGTTAACAAATATTGTTTCCATTAAATCTTATTTTCCCTTTTGCATAACAATTTGTAATATTAATTCAATAAATATTGAAATGTGTAAAGTAAACTAAGAACATAATTTGGTAAATTGACATAAATGTAGTACTCCCTTCGTCTATGAAGATTGTAGTTAATTTTTTTCTCGTTTGTCTATAAAAATTGTATTCCCTCCGTATCTTTTCATTAAGGCCATTTAGTCGGGCACACATGTTAAGAAAATGAGTTGCTTATAATAAAGTTGAAAAAATAAAGTTATTTTTAAGGGTATTTTTGTCATATCAAGTAGGAGAGAGAATGCAGTCAGTAGCTTTTAGTGGCATATATGGTAATTTATGAGTTATGGTGAGATATTTATCATATGGTGCATTTCCATTTTAGGAAATGAGCTTAATAAATGATACGTCCAAATAAGGTAAAATGTGTTTAATGAAAAGATACGGAGGAAATAGTAGTTAGTTTTCTTTTTTTCCACTTTAGGATATGACTCCACCCACTATATTATTTTTTATCCCTTTCTTTACTCACAATGGTGGGACTCTTTCTCCACTTACTTAACATCTACAACACTTTTATTAAAACATGTGCACAACTGACTTCTTTTACTGAGGGTCAGCTGTGTAATTCTGATTGAGGTTTTAAAGAGTTTTGCAATGCGGAAGTTGGTGGAAATTAAACTCGTTACTTAAACTGAAATCTTTTAAGAGGAAGGTCAAGTTCCCAAACACTTAGTGCAATTTCGGAAGACAATTTTATGCAAAGTCAGTTGGTTAGGAAAACTGAAGGTAAATACTGAAAATAAAGAATACAGTATTTTTACGTGGTTTGGAGATTGACCTCCTACATCCACAACTTCCTTTTTGGGAAGTAATCAATTAGATAAGCTTACGCGTGCGTATCAACGTTCCGTTTGGATTACAGGTACCAAACAACCTAACCAGTTCGAATATGGGTTTGAACAAGACCTTACAACACTTTTCCGGGTAAGTGTACGTCATATCTTAGATTGTGGGTTCTAAGGGACCTATACTTTTTGATTACGGGTTCAAAGAAATAGCTAAGGCCTAAGGGTGGGGTTGGTATTTTTCCAACTATGAAGCCTTCAACACTTAGAAAAGTTGAGGCTTCTTCCTAAGGCTTAGAGACTCGATCTTTTTCAGAGAATCTTCTTAGATACAACAAGATCTGGACTTCTAGACTCGATCAAAGAATGAGAATTCTGAGAGGCTAGAAGGAAGCGAATGAGGAGGACTGGATACTCTCTGCAACTTGGCTTCTCACTCTTGGATGTTCTTGCTGGGAAGAATACTACTCTCTCGAATTTGCTTGAATGCTTGTGCGCGTGAATATTTTCATTAGTCTTCTCGTATTTGTGTAGATCTCTATTTATAAGAGAGGAAAATCAATTAGTCGTTGGAAAGAGCCGTTTGACCTCTGCCAAAAAGAATGATACTCCACCTACTCTTGTGTAATCTTTCCTAAAATGGTAACTGCAACCCTTGCTTTATGCAAGTCTCTGTGGTCGGTCCATTTATGGAAAGATACATGTTGTCTTGTACTTCTGAGTAGATTTGAATTTGAATATGAACTCTTCTTTTTTCAACGTCTTCCAAGTCTTCACTTCTCGACTTTGAGACGTCTGACTTCGACACAACTGCTCGACATGCATGAGTTGCATGAATAAGTTCTGAAGTCAGTCGAGTTCTAGTCTGACTGAATAAGTTAATTATGAAGTATCTTCTTCAGTTTGGCTGACTTCTTCTGCTTGAAATCCTGTAAAGATAAAATCCCTACGCTCAAACAGTGAGCTCTAGCTAAGTTAAGATTGATGGCTTCTTTTACTCGGTTGTGATCAGTTGGGTTTTGATATAAATTAAAATATTTACTAATTTTTCCAACAACAACAACAACAAAATAAATAAATAATAATAATAATATTATTATTATTATTGTTATTATTATTATTATTATTATTATTATTATTATTATTATTATTATTAGTGTCATTCCAACTACCCTCCCTAATAATTAGGGGTGGAAATCGGTTCGGTTACGTGTTAACCGCAGAAAATCGAAATAACCGATAACTGTTTAACATATTTTTTCCTACCGATAACCAAACCGTAATTATTTTCGGTTAACCAATAACCGCTGCGGTTATTTCGGTTTGGTTTTCGGTTAACCTATTTTAACCGAATATAATTATGGAAAGTAAAAACAAAGAATAAAACATAAAATTGTTATGCAAGCCACAAAATATAAATCCAACGAATCTGACAACCAACTACGAATCATAATTCAAAAGTTATACATATCAAAATAAGGCATAAAAGTCTGCTCAATCTCATCCTCTCTTAAATAAAACAAAACAACAATAGATTTTATCCAAAATTGTATTATTGTTGAAATATACGATACCTAATTAATTGCATTGCATTATAGTATATGATTGATTATGTTAAAATGTAAAACCAGTATTAGTAAATAATAACAATATTATGCTATGAAAGTAGAGTACTATATAAAATATATTAGTAGTAATATCAAGATATAAGATGAGAGTATTTTCAGTTAAATCGGTTATTAACCGATTAACCGAAACTGAATTTTCACCCCTACTAATAATAACATATCCAACTAAACAAATAAGGGGGTGGAATAAGAACTCATATAATTGAAGAAATGTTTTTAATCGTGTAGCATGTTACAAATTAAAGTAAAATTCGTAATTTAATTGGTATATTTAAGCAATAATTTAATACCACATTATGCCATTAATAACCCAATTAAAAAAAAGTTGTTGACCCGGTAAACAAATTAATTCTGTGCAAATAAATTAGTAAATATCTTGAATTTGAAACACATGCGTACAATGTCCACAAATATTATGCTCCTAGAACAGTTGTGAAAATAGGGCCTACTCTTAAAGTCCAACTCGAGAATGCAAAAGAGGTTTAAAGATGTGTAAATTGAACAATGTAAAAGTTATATTATCAATTAATTTTGTGCATTTATCTGTTCAATTGAATTATATCAAGAATAGGCAGTAGAATGCGCTCCATTTATGTTTCTGATGGTCCCGATAACGAGTAGTATCTGGTGTATAAGGAGGAATACACCAGTAGCAATTATTGCTTTAAAATATCTTTTCACTGAGTTAACTGCTCAGGTCAGTTTGCTCAATAATTGTGAATCTCAGTTGGAGAGGCTCTACAACTGAGATGGTTAGTTGGAGTTGTTCACACAGTTGGGTGCACAACTGACTTTTTTGACTGAGGGTCAGCTGTGTATTCCAACTAAGGTTTCAAAGAGTTAAGCGTTTGCGGAAGTTGGTAAAAATTAAAGCTCGTTACTTAAACTGAAACCTTAATGAAAATAGGGAAGGTCAAGTTCCCAAAACTTAGTGCAGTTTATATGTTAGTAAGTTGGTTAGGTAACTGAAAGTAAAATACTGAATGTAAAGGACACAATATTTTAATCTGGCTCAGAGATTGACCTCCTACATCCACGACTTTCTTTTTAGGAAAATAATCCACTAGATAAGCTTAGGTGTGCTTATTAAACATTCCATTTGGTTTACGGGTACCAAACAACCTAACCAATTCGATTACGGGTTTGAACAAGACCTTACAACACTTTTGCGAGCAAGTGTACAACTTGTGCTTAGATTACGGGTTATAAAGGGACCTAGTCTTAGATTGCGGGTTCTAAGGGACCTAATCTTTGATTACGGATTCAAAGGGACATGGTCTTTGATTGCTGGTTCAAAGGGACCTAGTGACTTTGATTGTGGGTTCAAAGTCAGACCTAAGGTTTGGAGGTTTTTTCAACTAAGAAGCCTTATACACAGAGAGAAGTGGAGGCTTCGTCCAGATCTATTGGGAGAGAGTCGCTTGGACATAAAATTATGTAAGAACCTATACTTTAGACTCGATCAAAGAATGAGCTTTCTGACAGGCTAGATAGAAGAACATGAGGAGGTGTGAACACTCAACTTCTACTAGACTTCAGCTGAGGTCTTCTTGCTGGAGAGTGGGATATTCTGCTGCTTCTTCAGCGCTGATGATTTTCTCTCTTCTATCTTTCTGCTCACTCCCAAAACTCTCACTCTTCAATTGCGGAGACCTCTATTTATAGAGGAAGATCTAATTAGCCGTTAGAAAGAACCGTTTGATCTCTGCCAAAAGTATAGCACTCCATCTGCTTTACTGGAAAATTTCCTAAAATGGTAACTGCGACCTTCGCTTTTTGCGCGTCGCTGTTGTCAGTCCATTTATAGTAAGTTTTCCAGCTGACTTGTGCTTCCGAGTAGATTTGAATTTGGACTTCAACTCTTCTGCCTTCAGTGTCTTCAAAATCTTCTCTTCAGCTGATCTGTTGTTGTCCAACTGAGTCCGTGATTCAGCTGAGGTTGAGGTTTAGCTGAGTGTGAGTCTCAATTGAGTTCTTCACAAACTACCTACTTTAGTCCGAGTGTCTTTTTCTGCTTGAAACCTGTAAAGATAAAATCCCTACTCTCGAACAGTGAGCTCTAGCTAAGTTCAGACTGATGACTTTCATCTACTCGGTTAGAGTCAGTTGGGTTTTGGGATAAATCAAAATTTTTACTAAATTTCCCAACAGTCTCCTTTTGAATTCGTTCTGCCATTTTAAGTTTTTCACCAGTTACTTGGGCTTACCTGTATATATATAATACTAGGAGATTGAGACTCAATAGAAAATTTCTTATTCTAAATGTGTGTAAATACAAAAGAAACTACATAGAAGCAACAAAATTATGATTTATATATCAACTTCACCAGAGAGAGAAGAGAGAATTATACCAGATGCTTTTTTTTTTTTAAAAAAAAAAAATCAGAATAGACTGCGCAAATATGCAGATAGGTTCAATAGGAGACTCTCTGTAACGCTGCTGCAAGAAATAAAAAAAATATGGTGTATGTGAATTTGGGGATAACAGCCACGGCTAAGAAATAAAGAAATATGGAGTGATTTGGTTGTGTTTGATGTTATTATACTGTTTTATAAGGAAGCAGTTAACAAAGGCGATACAGCGCAACTTTTCAGCGGAAACAAATATATGAATTTATGATACTTTTGGTATCAATGGCGGAGCTATTCGAGCAGCTCAAACTCCAGAAACGGGGGAAAGTAGGAAAGATAACGGCTATTCGAGTCGCCGGAACTCCATTGCAAAGAAGAAGAAAACTTTAATTCATTTCATTCATGATCTGCAATAACAAAGCTTTACATATTTATACTTAGCTAATTCTTTATTCTTCTTAATATAATGAGCTAATGGACTTAAATAATAACTGAGCCAGAGGAATTATTAGGTTGGACCTGAGCGTATTAATTTATCCGTAGCACTCCTAATCTTTAAAAGTAAATAATAAAATAATAATGAGAATTAACAAGAACAGTTTCAATATTTTCATAAATTTTCAGTATTTTTTTTTTGGACCCTTCGATAAGATTGAAACTGTGTTTTAATAAGAAGCAGATACTATGAAGGCATAATGTTACTAATGTTCATCAATCCTACCAATATCTATTTTTCTCAATCTCTTTATGATTGTTGATACTCAACTTCCCTAATTTTTTAACAATAAAATCTTTCATTTTTTTGTTTCATAGTTTCTTCTAAGCATTTTGTCAGTATTGAAAAAAACCATTAAACATGAAATCCACAAATTCTACACATATTAATCCAATTGTTCATTTTCAAGAAAAAAAAAAATCCAATTGCTCCATAAATTTCATTGATATATTCTAACGTGTCATAAATTCAAAGAAACATGAACTAATATACCAACCATAAGGTGATGGTTGGTACATATGAATGGAACGAAGTGAGAATGGAATGACCTTGATAATGGAATGAAGATGGGAATGGAATGACCTTGATAATGATGTTTCTATAGTTGGTAAGCCTGGTATACATAAGGAATGGAATGATTTTTTTTAATTATATATTTTTCATAATTAATACAATTAGTTTAATAATAATTATAATATTAAATAAATAATAATATATTATTATTTTAATATTATTTATTATGTTAATAATATATATGTATAATAATATTGATAATAGTAATAGTAATATTTTTTTGCTAACTACAATAATAACAATGATAATATATAATAATAACAATAACAAATATTATTTATTATTGATTTAATATTATTATAATACCTTAACAGTTAATTAGTATAATAATCTTAATATTATTAAAATTATAATTAAATAATATTAGTATTATTATTTGATATTATTATTTAATATAATATTAATATTATTTTTTAATATGATTAATTATAATCATTAGAATTATTTTTTAATATTAATAATAATAATAATAATAATAATAATAATAATAATAATAATAATAATAATAATAATAATAATAAATTTATTTCCTGAAGATGTGGAATAGCTAATACCAGGGGGAAGAGAAGGAATAGCTAAACCCAAACTCATGGGATTAGTCATTCCTTAAGGAATGGTCATTCCCTACGGAAAAAATATACCAGCCGGGAGATTAGGAATAGAAGCAGTAATCACCATTCCATTCTCATTATATTTCAACGTACCAACCACACCTAAAAGTTTTAGCAGCAAAAGTGAGTGTTCTATACTCCCTCCGTCCAAATGTAAGTGTCCCATTTGGTCGGGGTATGGAGATTAAGAAAACTGAAAAATGTGTTTTGAGTGGTGTAAAAGTTAAGGAGTAGAGGTAGTAGTAATACAATAATTAGTGAAGCTAATCTTTGTTGACTTTTTGTTGGATTTATTTATTTTCTTTTTTGTTACACTTGAACTCTTTTTTTTTATCGACTTCTAATGTTATCGACGTGTTGGCTTCGTTTTTTTTTTCGACTTGATTTTACTGCTTATGCTTTGTTTTTTTTTTCGACTTATGCCTTGGTTTTTTAATTTCGACTTCATTGTACAGCTTCTTGCCTTTGTTTTTTTTCTTAATTCGTTTGCCTTTTTTTTCGAATTGATTATAATTGCATCGAAACATAATGATAATGAACAACACAAAATGTAATTCCAGCAACGAGAAACAGAAAATTGAACAAAGAAAAGGAAATGAATAAACTTTGGAAATTGGGATTACATTGGAGGCAAAAAGTTACACTTTTGAAGCCAAATCTTTCAAAAGTTAACTTTTGGCACACTAAATAAGCATAAAATACAGTTGATTTGATCAAAATCTATGGAGGAAATTTCAAGTGCAACCTAACATCAAATTTCACCATAAATACGGCTATCTACCCTCATTTCTCCTCAGCTAACACCATAAATACAACAACAAAAACAGCAGGAATGGCAGAAACAGTGAAGAAGCCTCATTTAAGTAATGAGGAAAAAAACAGAGTTGCTCAGTGGCTCGTACAAGACAACAAATCAGGCAAACTGGACCATGGAGCAAAGAAGATGGCAGCTGAAATCTTCCACATCAATATAAGGACCATATTTCGCATATGGAAGGCAGCCCTTACTCAGCAAGCTCTTGGTAAGCCCGTTTATCTTGTAAATCTGAAAAAGGGGTCAGTCAACAAGAAAAAAAAGGAACTTGATGTGGAGAAAGTTAAGAAATTATCAGTCTTAGAAAAGAGCTCACTTAGGAAGTTGACAGAAATCTTAGGTGTTAGTAAATCCTTGTTACACAAGTGGATCAAAGAGAAGAAACTGAGGAAACACACAAATGCAATCAAGCCTTTTCTCAGCCCTCAGAACATGATAAATAGATTCACTTGGAGCCTTAGTCAACTCAGTCCAATCATTGCGGATGGGAAAATTCCATTTCAGAAAATGTACAACACAATTCATGTTGATGAGAAATGGTTTTACTTATCCAAAGTGGCAGGGAGGTACTATCTGTTACCAGATGAAATAGAACCACATAGGACTGCTCAATCCAAAAGATTCATAGAGAAGATCATGTTTTTATGTGTTGTGTCAAGGCCAATAATAGACAACAATGGAACAGTGTTATTTGATGGAAAAATTGGCATTTATCCATTCATATGCACTGAACATGCCTTAAGAAACTCAAAGAATAGGCAGAAGGGTACCATGCAAACAAAAGCGATTCAATCCATCATACAAGAAGTCACCAAAGCATGCTTCATCAACTGAGTAAATTTCACAAACAGTTATTCTATCAGAATTGCACATATTCATCATTTAGTTGTTGTGAATTAACCCATTGTTTCATGTAGCTGGTTCCAACTGTAAAGGCAAAGTGGCCTGAGTTTCTAAGCATGGATATATGGATACAGCATGACAATGCCAAACCACATATGAAGACTGATGATCGAGAATTCATAGAGGCTGCAACAAGTGATGGATTTAACATACAGTTAGTGAACCAACCAGCTCAGTCACCAGACACTAATGTGTGTGATTTAGGATTCTTTAGAGCAATTCAGTCATTTAAGGACAAGAAGCAGGCTCAGAATGTGGGTGATATGTGCAAGAATGTCATAAAGGCATTTGATGAGTTTCCAGCATGGAAACTGAACAATGTATTCCTAACTCTATAAGGCTGCCACATAGAAATCATGATGAAGAAAGGGAACAACAACTACAGAATCCCACACATGAACAAAGAAAGGCTTATAAGGCTTGGAATACTACCAGAATGTCTTCAAGTAGAAGAGCAGCTAGTGAATGAGAGCCTGGATTATCTCAAACAGCAAGAAGTAAAAGCAAGCTCAAGATTCAATTTGTACAATCTAGTGGAGGGACTGCAGCAGTTTTCAATGGATAACATAGTGCAAGGATTCCAGCATTGGGTTTTAGAAGATTAGAGTAATGGAGGGACAACTTTTTGGCTAGCGTTTACATGGACTAACAAGACACACATGTTTTGGTCTTGTTTGGAATGTAAACATCTTTTGTTTGTCTCAGCTTTTTTGAAATGAAAGAACAATTGCTTCATTGACAGTGAATGTTGTTTAGCCTTCCTAAGTAGGTTCAAATTGAGGCCTACTGGTTGCTCTAACAACAGACATTAATCCCCAGACTCATGCAAATGCAACAAGTGTAGCATGCATCAGTTCATTATCACCATAAATCAAGTGCATAAATCACAATAAACTGAAATGAGGCATCACCAGCCCACCCACAGAGAACCAAAAGCAGAAAACATCAAGTGTAGTATCATAATCAAGTGTTCATAATCAGAAATAAATCTGAATCAGAAATCACTATAAACACAAATGAGGCATCAACAGCTCACCCACAGATAGCCACAGACTCAGCAAACATCAAGTGTAGTGATACGAACGGAGGACCCGTTGGATAAAAGATCCAAGAACCCTTCGTATAAGAGGTAGGCAGCGGTTTCCCTAGATCGAGAATCCAGTTTGATCACCTCCTAGAGCGAAGAAAACCTCGACCCGTTGGCTATATAATCAGCCAAGAACCTCGGTATGGTTGAACGCCACAAGACTTTGCTCACTAGTCTTGATAAGTTCGGAACAAGTGAAAACTCTACAAGAGAGAAATTCAACTCACAAAGGCAAAACCAATTTTCGTTTATAACTCAAGGTGTCCTCTTACAAGTGATTTACAAGTCTATTTATAGGCTAGGAAAGGATTCTTGGTATCCTATCATTGATAACACTAATTAAACTCATAAATAGACTTATTTAACACTCATTACATCACTTATTAAGTACCTATGACCCTTGGACTCAAAAGTCACTTATTTAAGTCATAATAAAGAAACTAACATGACTCTTTATTTGCCCTCTTGAACATGCACGAAAATATGCATCTTTATTCCTCATCTTGGGCCTCCAAATCTGATTTGTAAATAGCCCATTCTTCAAGTTGGATTCAGCCCACCGACTTGTATAAGATTCACCATTTGGCCCAACGTAGATTGCTCTTGGACTTGGGCTTTCATTTCAGCTATAATCAACACCATGGCCTCCTTTATCTTCTTAGCTCTAGCTCTTGTAACCGGCCCACCATGAATGATCAAGGGATCTCTATTGTTGTCGTTGGTTAACTTGGATGCAGCCCCATCATTCCCTTCTTCTTCAAAATGATTCGTCCTCGAATCTAAATCACCAAAATAAGGAGACAAATCAGCAACATTGAAAGTAGCACTTACATTATACTCACCCGGTAGGTCTAGTTTGTAAGCATTATCATTCACTCGTGCAATGACTTGAAATGGTCCATCTCCTCTTGGTTGCAACTTGGACTTCCTTTTGGATGGAAACCTCTCCTTTCTCAAGTGTAGCCAAACCCAATCTCCCGGCTCAAAGATGACTTGCTTTCGGCCCTTGTTTGCTTGCTTGATGTATTGCTCCGTCCTCTTCTCAATGTTTTGCTTCACCTTCTCATGCAACTTTTTCACCATTTCTGCCTTAGCTTTACCATCAAGACTAGCTCGTTCCTCAATTGGAATTGGAATAAGATCAAGTGGACTCAATGGATTAAAGCCATAAACAACTTCAAATGGAGAAAAGTTAGTAGCAGAATGAACACTTCGATTATAAGCAAATTCAGCAAAAGGTAAGCAATCCTCCCAACTTTTCAAGTTCCTTTGAATCAATGTTCGAAGCAATTGAGATAAAGTCCTATTAACTACTTCGGTTTGTCCATCGGTTTGGGGATGACAAGTAGTAGAAAACAGAAGTTTAGTTCCCAATTTATTCCATAACACACGCCAAAAATGACTCAAAAACTTCACATCTCGATCACTAACAATGCTTCTTGGAATTCCATGCAAACGCACAATTTCTTTAAAGAACAAATCAGCAATATGAGTAGCATCATCACTCTTATGACATGGTATGAAATGTGCCATTTTTGAAAATCTATCAACAACAACAAATACAGAATCCTTACCCCTACTTGTTCTAGGCAAACCCAAAACAAAGTCCATAGAAATGTTCTCCCAAGGTGCATTAGGAATAGGTAAAGGTGTATACAAACCATGTGGATGTGATTTGGATTTAGCTTGCATGCAAGTTATACATCTACCACAAATTCTTTCAACATCAACACGCATTTTAGGCCAATAAAAATGTTCATGCAAAACATCCAAAGTCTTATGAACTCCAAAATGCCCCATTAACCCACCACCATGAGCTTCACGAACAAGCAACTCACGCATGGAACACTTAGGAATGCACAACTTAGACTCTCTAAACAAGTAGCCCTCATGCCTATAAAACTTATCAAATGCAGCATGCTCACAAGCTAGATATATCGAAGCAAAATCAGAATCATTAGTATACATCTCCTTAATTGACTCAAAACCAAGAAGTTTAGAACTCAAAGTAGAGATTAAAGAATACCTCCGAGACAACGCATCAGCCACAATATTCTCCTTGCCCTTCTTATACTTGATCACATAAGGAAATGATTCAATGAATTCCACCCACTTAACATGCCTCTTGCTAAGCTTTCCTTGACCTTTAAGGTATTTGAGAGATTCATGATCCGTGTGAACAACGAACTCTTTAGGCCACAAGTAATGCTGCCACGTTTCAAAAGCTCTCACCAAAGCATACAACTCCTTGTCGTAGGTTGGATAATTCAATTGAGCGCCCTTCAACTTCTCGCTAAAGTAAGCAATTGGCTTTCCATCCTGCAACAAAACAGCTCCTACACCCACTCCGGATGCATCACATTCAAGCTCAAAAGTTTTATCGAAGTTAGGCAATGCAAGAATAGGAGCACTAGTTAGTTTCTCTTTAAGAAGATTAAAAGCATGTTCTTGTTTCTCTCCCCAATGAAAACCAACATCTTTTTTCACAATCTCATTCAAAGGTGCAGCAATTGTGCTAAAATCTTTAACAAACCTCCTATAAAAACTTGCAAGACCATGAAAACTTCTTACTTGAGCAATGTTTTGAGGAGTTGGCCACTGTAAGATAGCTTGCACTTTTTCCCTCTCCATTTCAATCCCATTAGCACTTACAACAAAACCAAGAAAAACAACTTTATCCATGCAAAAAGAACACTTCTTAAGATTAGCATACAATGATTCCTTTCTTAAGGTGTCTAAAACAGCACGCACATGGTTAAGATGTTCATCCACATTTTTGCTATAGATCAAAATATCATCAAAGTAAACAACCACAAATTTCCCAATGAAACTTCGCAAAACATGATGCATCAATCTCATGAAAGTACTAGGTGCATTAGTTAAACCAAAAGGCATTACTAACCACTCATAAAGACCATACTTTGTTTTAAAAGCAGTTTTCCACTCATCTCCTTCTCGAATTCGAATTTGATGATAACCACTTTTCAAATCAATCTTAGTAAACACAACAGCCCCATGCAACTCATCAAGCATATCGTCTAACCTAGGAATAGGATAGCGATACTTTACCGTGATCTTATTGATTGCTCGACAATCGGTGCACATCCTCCATGATCCATCTTTCTTGGATACAACGATCACCGGTACGGCACATGGACTCATGCTCTCACGAACTCTTCCCTTCTCCATCAAGTCTTCCACTTGCCTTTGGATCAAAACCGACTCTTTAATAAAAGTTGCAATCGCATAATCAAGAAGGCATCAAATTGTCCTCCGCCGCAAACATTATCCTCACCAAAGTGAATGGCCACAGGCCTTATTGAAGGACTTTATCTCCAACAGTATATGTCAATCGATTCCATCCATCTTGAGTATGAGAATTGACGACATTGGATGCAGTGATAGTTATGGTGGTCATCTTCGACGGCATCCGCTCGCTGCCTGCCTTAATAATCAGCTTTCGGTACTAATAAGGGCTTATATATTTATGGGTTAATTATCACTTATGGCCCGACCTTTCACCTCGTAGTGATTTTATGGCATGATCTTACGAAATATTCAAAAATGGCGCAACCTTTTTTCCTTTATGACACTTATGGCAAGGGATCAAAAATCTGGCGACATAATGATGACTAGGATCGTCGGATGCTCATGTGTATATTCCACACAATTAATTTTTTTTTCTTTGTTTTCCATGTGGACACATCCACCTCTCTCCCTCTATAATCTCCCAAAAATGGCTGGTTGCCGAAATCTACACAAATCTCTCCATCCTGTTGGAAAATTGGTTTTGAATAACCATTTTGTGATAATAATTATTGGATGTTAATCTATGTCGTAAGTAGATGAACGAAGTAAACTCATGTTCACAAAACTGATTTTCGGTGAGTGAGAAATGAAATATCAAAGATGGGTGTGGTGTAGAGATGGCGCCGACGATGCCGACTTGACAATTGTTGTTTGGTCTTGGCCCAATAAAAATAAGTTGGGGCTAAATCCGTTTGGCCCAGCAGGTGGTGTGCATCTTGGTCGAGTGACACCTTTGGCCAAACAGATGGTTCAGTTTGTCTGTAACATCTACAATTAAGTTTTAAAAACGAAACTAACAAAATTGATGAGCCTTGATAGTGGTCAAGGTGTAACACCCGAATTTGAATGTGTGGTTAATGACATTTTATGTTATAACCTACGTAACATCCATTTTGCCTAGTTATTACACTTTATTGTGTATTAATCCCTCCATATTGGTCTAGCCTATAAATAACATATCATTTGCATTGTTTTAAGATGGGAAAAATATTGCATATCTTCCTACACGAAATTTGCATAACATAATGGTCTAGCTCAGTTCTTGATTCTCGTTCAGTTCGCCGAAGCTCGTCGGACTTGTGGTGCTACATCCGTCGAGATGAAGCCGTTTTACCTTTGGGGAAGGACCGCCAAACCGAGAGCACTATCGGGGCATTTTTCTTCTTGCGGGCAGAGATTCTATCTCGACTCGGCTATCATATAGAGTTTGATTATTTGTTTTGTTCAATATTATTATCATTCCTTGTAATTTCTGATTTCTCTATTCTCTAGTTTAACTTTTGTTTTGTTGTAAAGTTTATGCACGAGTACGCCGGTTCTAACACATCCTTCTTCCTCACACCTACGCTACCACCGCCATACACTGACCTTAACATCCCATACTTAACTAATAGCCAAATACCACAACCAAATCTGGAAAAAGATCTCACCCAAACAATCTAAACTATATTTTTGTGCTTACAGATATTTGTTGATTTGGGGCTTCTACTTACGGATTGTTGTAGACTTGAGATGAATTCAAACCTGGAGAAGTGCAAAACCTTCTCATCAACCTTGAACCAAACAGCAGAAGAATCATACTGAGGGAATGACTCCACCTGACGGAGCACCATATAATGTATGGCTTTGTCGGACCGCGTGTTGTAGTCCTGCATCCCCATAAAGTAACCCAAGCAGGACTGTTTCAGCTTCTCCAACACAGATTTATCATATTGTTTGAGGCATTCTCGGATATCAGCAATAAGTGACTCATAACCATGAGTCATCACCTTGTTTTTCAAGGTGCTGAGGTCAATCCTCTTGTATGTCCAGTTATGCTGCAATAAGATAAAAAGCAATTCAATAACAAATTCATATTCACTGTTTAGTCATAATTTGCTTGGTACAAGTGGTAAACATTTACAAATACATACTAAGTTTACTTGTAAATTAGGTACGCATTGGCAAAGACGTACTAAAAAAAAATCAAATTACTGGTACACTCGATACATTTTTGCTAATGTGTATCGAGTGTACTTGTAATGTAGGTACGCATTTGTAAATATGTACTAGCAAACATCATATTACTGGTACACTCGCTACGTTTTTTACAATGCGTACCAAGTGTACCATTAAAGTATGTACATTTTTGCAATTACGTACTAGCAAAAATCAAATTACCAATACAGTCGGTACATATTTGCAAATGCATTCCAATTTACCAGATACACACTAGTTATGCTGGTACATTTTTGCAAATGCTTACCGAGTTGCAACTTATATGTTGCGGAACTGGGTATGCATTTACAAAATCGTACCAATTTTAATCATACAATGACAAATACACATCAACCAAATGCAAAATTCATCATACATAATCTCAGAAATTCCAGAAATTACAAATCTGTGTGTACCGGTAAGTATTGCACAAAACGTACCGAGTGTACCAGTACAATTTTTTCCTAATTTATGTGTACCCTAATTTACATTCTACTCAACAAACTAGATACGCAATGGACATTCAAAACATAGTAAACCCGCAAAATCGAAGAAATCAAGTGATAATCAAACATGCAACGAGCCCTAACTTTCAGATTTGTATTTTACAAATTAAAAAATGCAAAAACTTACCGGCAAATCTGCAAATGGATCTTCAGCATCCTCAACGGCGGTTTCTTGGTCTTCGGTCTCATTTGGCGGCGAGGATGGGGCTTCTTCCAGGGGCAGCGACTGCTCTTGCTCCGATTCTCTTTGTACAATCTCTTCTTCGGTGGCGGAGACTGGTTGTGTTGGCGGAGACGGAGGCGGAGGTGGTTTGGTGCGTTTACTCTTGCTCTTCGCTGCGGCGGTTTTTGGCTTCGTCTCGGCGGTTTTATCCATCGCCGCCGGGTTTGGTGCTTCGCTCATCATCGCGGCTGTGGTTTTCTCCTTCGCCGCCATTGTTGCTGCTTCGTTCGTCGTCGCGGCGGTTGTTTTTTCTGTCGCCATCTAGGTTGGTGGTTTCAAGAGATTGACGGGAGTGACGACGAAGAGAGGCGGAGAGGCGGAGGGAAGAGGAAGCGTCGCAGAGAAGTTTTGGAAGAGAGGGAATAACGGGAAAAGAGAATGAGGGGGAAGGGAGAGAAAATTGATTAATAAATGTTTTTTGAATTATAACCGTACAACCCTATCTATAAGGGTTATTCAGTCAAATAGGGTACAATATTACCCAATTTTTGTCAAAGTGAACTTTTGACAAAATTTGATAAAAACATGTACCCTAATACTATATTACCATTTGCCTCTTTTATTTATTTAATTTCATGTCATTTAAAAACTATTTGAGAGTCCACATTTTAATATCCGGCTATCCTTGTCATCTTTCCGTCATTGGAGTTTTGCACTTGTGTATAAGTGTCACATAAGGACAAAGATCAGGCCATTATTGAATATTTTAGAAGGTCGTGTCGTAAGTGATAATTAACCCTATATTTATAGATGCATTGATAAGCACCTTTCACGAATAGGTGTGAATATGTGAAACACGGTTTATTTGAAAAAATATGTTCAATGGATAAGATCAAAAACTCTGTTTAATATAGATACAGATATAGATATAAATTCAACGTTCTAAATATTTATCTATTAACCAACCTCGGCCAATTTGTTAAGGGAAATTATAAATACAACTCCGTTTTACTCTATATAACCCCTGATAAAAAATAATAATAAATTTAATTATAAGTATACTATAATACCCTTAAAACCACCAAAATCCAAATAAAATTGTTATTCCCATTATTTTATAGCTACCGCCAATCACTTCTCACTTATCGAAACCTTGAGCCATAGCCTGTGGTGAAACTCTCACTATCTCCATAGTCAATTTAATAATTAAAATTTTAAATAGTGATAAAAAATAGAATGAATTGTATAGCACCAAGCAAAATGCATGAGTTTTGCAAGTTAAATAGCATAACCTCAAAATTCCCAATTCCATAAATTGCAGCCTACAAATAATACATATGCATCTCGTAGTTGTAGATATCTCATATCATTATCATTTTTAAGGCGGAGTCATCTAATTCTTGCAGAATGTTGGCCTTTGCATCTGAAATTCTAATCAAGACGTCAGCGTCGACAATGTCGTGTCGCGCCCGGCGAGGATGAAGTTGATGATAATGTCTTGAAGAAACGAAGTTTGCTCTTGTGAAATATGAATCCTAATAGCAAGTCTTATTCTTCCTCTTTTTTTCTCTATCTAGAGGTCGCCTTTGGTGTTAGATTCTGGCGATGAGGAAGTATTGGAGGAAAAATCTGATTGATCGAGTATCGTTACTAGTGTGTGTATCAAAAAAATTGATCAGGACACTTTTATAAATTTATCACGTACACTTATCAGCACTTAATTTACTATGTCGTTCACATTGCCGTACTAGTTTGCAAATTAAAACTTATCAACGCACTTTCTTCCTTAATTATTCATATTATCCCTTGGTACATGATATCCTTGCCACATTATAGATTATACAATTTTTAAAAAATTGGTGGGTAATTGTGAGCGGAGTATTGATTGGTCGTGCTTTAGTGATATATTTTGGAGTATTTTTATGGCGTTGTGGCTTTTAATATTTATATAATCATGTTTATAGAATTAATTGGATATTTCTTGATCTATTGTAGGTGTTGATCTTAATTTGGAGGAATAAGCATGATTATAGAGGATTTTTGAAGTCTTAAAGATGTTGAGAGGAAGTTCTGGCACGTACGAGAGTCAAGCGGTATGAGCATACCGCCCAGCATGTACTGAAGCTGAAGTTGAGCATTTCGAGATATTATTGGAAGGTTGATTTGCACGTGATTATTAGATTGTGCACGGGATTACTCCATATTTTTAGGCCCAACTCGTATTTTATAGGATTTATTATCATTATTAAATTTTATTAATTAATTTCCTAGTTAGATTACAATTACATATTTTATTTCCTTATTATTATAAGTTTTATTATATATATATATATATAATATGTGAGAATGCTATCTTAGGTGAGAAATGAGAATAAATCTCGACCCTTGATTTTTGTTGATCAATGGCTCAAATTTAATGATGCATTATGTTGTAGTAATTTATGTATTACAATGTTTATGCATTAGGTTTCTGCAGTTTATGCATTAGAATGTGTATGCATTACATTTCTGCAATATATGCATTACCAATATGATAAAAATGTATTCAAATGTACCATTCTCACGTTTTCATATAAAATTCATTCTCACCGATATATTATATATATATATATATATATATATATATATATATATATATACTCCTTGTAGGAGCAAACATACGATAGAATAGGTTCTACGTTTTCCTTCTCTTCTCTCCAGCGACATGAACATGAATTTTAGATTGAATTTGTCTATGAATTCAAGCTAAACACTTTCATTCCGGTGAAGATTGATGAAGCCTTAGCGTGATTTTCTGTGAGATCGAATTTGTTTTCTCCTTTAATTCTTATGTAAGCATCTCTGATTCTCTGTGTTTAATGTTGTTAATTGTTTTGATTATTTTAGATAGTTGCAAATATTTAGTAGTTCGGAATTAATTAATAGCCAATTAAATTGGTCATCCGTAATTGTGGTTTAGTTTTAATTTGTGGTACATTGATTCTTCAGAATCAGGGGAAGAGCAGTCTTAATTCGATAATCGTGTGTCAGAGTTTATTGGTTTTAAATCGGGTCTCTCTCGTTGTTAATGTTGTTGCCTCATTAAATCTATAAAGTGTCTCTTACGGTTGTCAGTCGATTAGGGAAATAACTGGTGAAGTGTCTTCCCAATTATCGAACAGTTAAAAAGATGATAAGATCGCGTCAGAAGTGTCTTCGGTGGTCATAACTGATTTGTTTGGAGGAGTTAAAGTTATCATTGCATCGAGGAATGGAATAATCAAGTTAGGGTGGAGTTAATTGGAAACAGGAATCTTTATTATCTTTGTTTAATTCTAATTTCTTGTTCATTAGTTAATTTAATGTCTTTGTTTATAAACTCCCAAATTTGTCATTTAATTTTGTTTAGTTTAAGTATTTTGTAGATTGGAAATTAGGAGAATTCTCACCGGTCCTTTGGGAGACAATCTTGCTTACCACTGTAGTGTGCAGTGTGGGCATACCGACTGTCTGTTGGATTATTTTTGTTGAAAAATGACACACCAAATTTTGGCGCTGTTGCCGGGGACTGGTTTCTAAGCAGTAATTTTTTAATTTTTCGTTTTTTTTTTTAGTTTTATGTTTGTTAGTGATCTTACTGCTCAAAGTGACATAGCATTGATAAGGGAGTTGGGATGTCATAGAAGTATTCGCCTGCTATGCATTGTGCTGCCCATGATTAATCAAAATGCTGAAATCCAACCTGAATTCGTTCAAGTTTTTCCCTAATTCAGCAATACACCTGGAGAGAGTGCACATAAACATCTTTATGAATTTATTTAGTCTGCTCTACTTTACGCCCACAAGGTTTTACTCAAGATAATTTGAGATGACTGACTTTTTCTCATACATTACATGGCAAAGCTAGAGATTGGTTGTTTGATCTTCCCTCCGCATCAATTTGAACTTGGAATGATTTAGAGGAGTAGTTCTTCCCGAATCTAAGGCAACGAGAGAGCTTGACTGACTATTGGGAGAGATTTCAATAATTGTGTCGTCAATATCCATACCATGGATTTTCTGATTATCAATTGTTCACTAATTATTTTTGACGTGGCTTGTCTTATTTTGATAGAAAAATTGTTGATGCTGCTTGTGGAGGCTCATTGAGCAACAAGACTTTGGATGATGCAAGACAGCTCATTATGAATATGGTATATAATGGCCAACAATATGAAGACGAGGACGTTGAAAGATACATATCTATGAATGGAGTAGAAGAAACATATAGTTTGTGTGTGGACGATAAGATTGACGCTCTAACTTCTCTAGTCAGAAGCTTTGGTACAACTCAAACCCAAAGGCATTTATATTCTAAAGAGTCGAGCTATGGTTATGGCTATACACAATTTGATTTTCAACAACAGAGACACTATGACCATTCTCGAATATAACACTGGATTGGGAAATCAGTCCAATTTTAGTTGGAGTCAGGACGAAGGGCCAGGAATGTATGCTCATGATCAGCCGCAGGCTGGGCAGTATGCCCATACTGACTGTTCAGAACCAAGTATGAGCGACATACTTAAGAGCCTTGCCGAGAGCAGTGAGATTCTTCATAATCTGGTGCAAAGTCAGCAGATTTTCCAGCAAGAGACACAAGCTACATTGGGCAGTATAGGCACACAGATCACCTAACTTGCTACTCAGATGAATACACTGCAAGCTAATCAATGCAGACTTCCATCCGAGACGGAAGTAAATCCTATAGCGCATGTCTATGCTATGTCTTCAATGAGTGAAATAGAGTTTGTTGAGCCAAATCCCGAGAAAGATGAAAAGGGAAAGGAAGAGCGAGAAATTGCTCAAAAAGATGAAGTTGATCAACAGGCGCAACAATCTGAAAAACTCTTTTCTTTCATGAACAAGAAAGAAGAAGTAGAGAATGATATTCTCGAGCTATTCAAGGAGATAGAGGTCAACTTGCCTTTGATTGGGGAAATTAAGCAGGTTCCTACGCAAGATCAACTTGAGCAGATTCTATTCAACAAGTTGGTGGATAAGGATGTACCAAGAGAGGGTGATGATGAAGTTAGAAAGGATATCATGCAGATTTACTACATGAGAGAAGTTCTTGCTCCGTGTTTGTCAAGCAGGATGCCCATACTGACTGACTCTGAACGGTTTGTACGGTCTACTGTGAAACTCCCAAAGCGAAAGTTGAAGCCTCCTGACAATTGATGCAGTTTCAGGAAAGTTTATTCTTTTAGTTTGTTTTATTGTATTTCATTTTATTATATTTTCATTATTTTTATGCATCTTATTATGTTTTATGTCTGTTTACTTCTTAGCCTTCACACAGTGAGGACACCGTGTCGTCCAAGTGTGGTGGGAGAAGTTGGTTATCTGTTAAGGTTTCTTTTGTTGATAAAGAAAAGTTATTTTTTGTCTTTTGAGTTATTGGCAACTTGGAGATGGACGATTTGAATAGAGGGAACTAAGATATTATTTTGGAACGAACGGTTATTTTGTCTTATGATAATATTGTGCATATGCTCGTATGTGTTCTTGGATGAGGAAAAAATGCAAAATTGATCAAATATTTTGAAGCCTTCGACATTGTGAGAATTGAGCCTTATGAGCATAATTTAAGAAAGCTCTATTATTTCTTTGTTGAGTGTATCGGACTTGTACGCTTGACTTCTGGTTTGCCCGATTTCCATAATCGAAATTACTTTTGAGATTCGTGCATGAAAATGATTAAGACATTTAGGATTAACCACTTTTTTTTGCTTGAATAATTTATCCGTGACCCTAAATTCTCCACTAGTGAGCTCGTTTGTGCCTGATCTTTTCTTTCTTGATTATTAATCACCACTAAATAATTGAGCCTAAGCCTGTTTAGCCTAGTTTTGTCCCTTGAAAACATGTGAGTTATATTGAACTGTGTTGAGATGAGCTTGAGTTCTTTTCTAGGTTATTATGTGCTTGGGAGCTACAAAGTTGGAGTTCATTTTTGTTCTTTTGGTATAAAAAAAAGAAAGAGAAAAAAAAGAAAAAAAAAAGAAAAAAGAAAAAAGAGAGAAGAAATTGAAGGAACCTGGGAATGGAAGGGTTGCTGTTATTGGTTTGATTTTTCTGATGCCTGTATTATTGGAAATCAGCACGAGTTTTTGTGGTACATTTATGGGAATTTGTTGATGAAGTTAATTTTGGATGTTCTGATATACTTGCATGTTTTCATTCATATTAGCCGTTCTATCCTTTCATCCTACCTATGCACTCTAGCCCCGTTACAACCCGCTAAAAAGACATTTTGATTTATGTATGTATTTCATATTCGTGGTAGAGATAGTGACATTTGATCATGACTATGATTTTTGTCCATTGAATTGTTGCCAAGTTTTTGTCTTACTGTTTTGTGTCTTGATTACTGTCAGTTTGTTTTTCTTGTTTTTTAATAAATATGCTCGAGGGCGAGCATTGCCTAAGTGTGGGGGAGATTCGATTGGTCGTGCTTTAGTGATATATTTTGGATTATTTTTATGGTGTTGTGGCTTTTAATATTTATATAATCATGCTTATAGAGTTAATTGAATATTTCTTGATCTATTGTAGGTGTTGATCTTAATTTGGAAGAATAAGCACGATTATAGAGAATTTTTGAAGTCTTAAAGATATTGAGAGGAAGTTCTGGCATGTACGAGAATCAAGTGGTATGGGCATACCGCACAACATGTACTGAAGTTGAAGTTGAGCGTTTGGAGATATTATTGGAAGGTTGATTTGCACGTGATTATTGGATTGTGCACGTGATTACACCATATTTTTAGGCCGAACTCGTATTCTATAGGATTTATTATCATTATTAGAGTTTATTTAATTAATTTCCTAGTTAGATTCGAATTAGATATTTTATTTCCTTATTATTATAAGTTTTATTATATATATATATATACTTCTTTTAGGAACGATAGAATAGGTTTTATGTTTTTCTTTTCTTCTCTCCAGCGACATGAACATGAGTTTTAGCTTGAATTTTGTCTATGAATTCAAGCTAAACACTTTTATTCCGGTGAAGATTGAAGAAGTCCTAGCGTGATTTTCTGTGAGATTGAATTTGTTTTCTCCTTTAATTCTTATGCAAGCATCTGTGATTCTCTGTGTTTAATGTTGTTAATTGTTTTGATTCTATTATATAGTTGCAAATATTTAGTAGTTCGTAATTAATTAGTAGCCAATTAAATCGACCATCCGTAATTGTGGTTTAGGTTTAATTTGTGGTACATTGATTCTTCAGAATCAAGGGAAGAGCAGTCTTAATTCGATAATCTTGTGTCAGAGTTTATTGATTTTTTTGAATCGGGTCTCTCTCATTGTTAATGTTGTCGACTCATTAAATTTATAGAGTGTCTCTTACGGTTGTCAGTCGATTAGGGAAATAACTGGTGAAGTGTCTTTTCAATTATCGAACAGTTAAGGAGAGATAAGATAGCGTCAGAAGTGTCTTCGGTGGTCATAACTGATTTATTTGCAGGAGTTAAAGTTATCATTGCATCGAGGATCGGAATAATCAAGTTAGGGTGGAGTTAATTGGAAACTAGAATCTTTATTATCTTTGTTTAATTCTAATTTCTTTTTCATTAGTTAATTTAATGTCTTTGTTTATAAACTCCCAAATTTGTCATTTAGTTTCGTTTAGTTTAAGTAATTTGCAGATTGGAAATTAGGAGAATTCTCACCGGTTCTTTGGGAGACGATCTTGCTTACCACTATATTGTGCAGTGTGGGCATACCGATTGCGTGTCGGATTATTTTTGGTGAAAAAAAACGTACCAAGTTTTGATCTCATTGTAAATAATAGAGGATATAAAATTAAAAATATGATGTGTTATGTGAACCTTATTACTAAATATAGAATTGACAAGTATATTGTGGATAGACTAAAATGACAAAAATCACAAGGATAACATAGATATGGAGTAGTATAATATAAAATTTTGAACTTCTTTTTTCTTAGTTGCAACTTGGTATATATATAATACAGTATCAAATAAATCACTACACACCATAAAGTAAGACCTCATATACGACATAAATGTGTGACCATCACACCACCACGCATTGTGTGACTACTACACTAGCATATAAAGTGAAAATCGTATTGAACCTCAGACCTTTTGCTGAGAAGCGTTTTGGATGCTTCAACTTTATCATTAGCTAGACCTCGTTACCTAAAATTTTGAAGTTAAGTTACTACAATGGGCAAAAATAGGGGATATATGAATTTTAGAAATGAAGGCCGTAGTATTAGTTCATGTTATGTTATTGTTGGAGAGGAAAATTATATGGATCGGGTCAGCCCACATAGCAAAGCGGATCCTCCTAAAACAATTCATTCCAGCCGCCAACAAACGTTAGCTCAGAGATCTTTTCCGATCGAAATTTCTACCAAATCTTGCTTCCTCCTGCCGCCATTGCTTCCCTTTCACAATCCTCATCCTTTTTAATGGCCGCGCTATGGCTTTTCATTTAAGAAACTCAAGAATTCCCCGTCACAATCTCGCCGCCGCTCGAAATGACGGACTCTTCACCGCCGCCGCCGCATCCGCTCTCCGGGAAGTCCCGTTACGACACCGGAGAGAAGCTCAAGGAAAGCAAGTTGGCGGTAGCTCTCTGCCCATGTATTTTCTGCTTCATTCTTTTGCTCGTTGTCGCATCAATTGTGCTCACCGTCAAATTCCGTCTCTACTGCCACACACCATTTCACTCTCTCCTCTTCAAGAAAGCCTGCCATTAGGGTTAAAGTTCGAAACTTTTTTATCTCGCTTTGCTAGATTTAGGCCCTTTTGTAAGTATGCTGGCTCTGATAGTTCTGATTCTGAAATTGAGATCGATGGTGATAATGGGTCTTTTGCTGGTGATAGTACCAAAATTGAGGCTGATGGGGAGGAGCTGGAGAGGGTTTGTGAGGTGATTGATGAAACTTTTGCTTTAGATAGGAATATGGAGGCTGTCTTGGACGAATGTGGGATTGATCTCAGTCATGAGTTGGTGTTGTGTGTGTTGCATAGGTTTAAGCATGCTCGAAAGCCTGCATTTCGATTCTTTAGCTGGGCCGGTGAGCAGCCCGGCTATGCTCATGATTGTAGAACTTACAATGCAATGGTGGATGTTCTGGGAAAGGGTAGGCAGTTTGAGAGCATGATTTCAATGATTGAAGAGATGGGGGAGAAGGGGTTGTTGTCGATGGAGACGTTAATCATTTGTATCAAAGCTTTTGCCTCTGCCAGAGAGAGGAGAAACACGATTGGGGTTCTTGATTTGATGAAGAGGTATAGGTTTAAAATTGGTGTGGAGGCGATCAATTGCTTGCTCGATGCATTGGGGAGGGCGGGGCTCGGGAAGGAAGCTCAGGAGGTGTTTGAAAGTTTCAAGCATAGATTCACTCCGGATTTGAAGACGTATACCATTTTGCTTAGCGGTTGGTGTAAGGTGAGGAATCTGATGGAAGCTGGAAGGGTATGGAATAGGATGATTGATAGTGGTTTAAAACCTGATATTGTTGCACACAACATTATGCTTGAAGGGTTGTTGAGGGGTAGAAAAAGGAATGATGCAATCAAGCTGTTTGAGGCGATGAAATCTAGGATTCCGTTTCCTAATGTTAGGAGCTACACAATCTTGATTAATGATCTTTGCAAACATGGTGAGACGACAGAAGCTATGAGCTACTTGAATGATATGCTCGGCTCCGGGTGTGAACCGGATGCTGCTGTCTACACTTGTTTGATGATAGGGTTTGGTAACCAGAAGAAGATGGATGTGGTGTATCGGCTATTGAAGGAGATGAAGGAGAGAGGATGCCTGCCTGATGGGAGGGCGTATAATGGTTTGATCAAGATGATGACGAACCAGAAGATGCCGGATGATGCAGTTAAGGTATACAAGAAGATGATCCAAAGCGGCATAAAGCCGTCCATCCACACTTATAACATGATCATGAAGTCGTACTTTATGACAAGTAATGCTGAAATGGGGTGTGCAGTTTGGGAAGAGATGAAGAGAAAGGGCTGTTGTCCTGATGAGAACTCTTACACAGTTTTGATTGGAGGACTTATACGGCAGGGAAGATCAAACGAGGCGTTTAAGTATTTGGAAGAAATGGTCGACAAAGGAATGAAGGCTCCTCTGCTTGATTACAAGAAGATTGCAGCTTATTTTAGTGGACGTAGGAGAAATGCTTTGGATGTTTTTGCTGAAAAGGCAAGATTTTCAGGAAACTCAGAGGTGGCAACTCTCTTTGCCAACTGGCCGAGACGATGAGGACAATCTTGTAAGTTTAGTGTTCCTAGAGAAGTTGTGTGAATTACCACCACATTTTAAACCATTCTGATTTTGGTATGAAGAGCATTAGAATCTGTAGTATGGCTGTTTGTAAAAGTTTGTGACTTCTTTATTTGACATTAAGTTGATGCGTTATCAGTTTATCCAAAGTTTGTACTTCTGTATTGAAAATTGTACATTTTTTGGTGTTCCTTGAATCCCAGAGCCATAGCTTAAACAAAATTGATGAATTTTGGCTGATAGTCTATTTGGTATGGCTGTAGCTTGAAATATGAATGAGTTGAGCTGAGTTGAATGTTTAGAAACTATTCACTTATTATTAAGAATAGTATTTAAAAATTCAAGATTGATTCATTAACTGACAGTCAGACACAAGCAAATTTAGTTAGGCCTAGTCAAGATTAAGAACACTTTTTAGTACATCAAAAAATAAAATTTAATTATATAGAGTATAACTTAATAGATAAAGTTGACATATTAACCAAGACATGTATAGTTGGGGGTATTGTTTAGCGAGTATTCTTGCACGTTCAACAATTTGAAAACCAATCTAATTTTAGAACTTTTAGCATAATTTGAAATAAAATTAAGATCCACACTTGCTATATTCTAAACTAAATTCGACTTACATAACTTAAAACATTTCATCAGCATAGCTGCAATTTATGCATAAATAAAGCAATGTTTTGAGAGCAAGGGTGCGAGCAGGAAAGAGAGTATCTAATCACACAATGCGGCTCCAATTATGGGAAGCAAAGCATGTATCGAGTGCTTGTATCAGTTGCTATATATTTCATATGGAAGGAGAGGAATGGAAGGTGATTTCAGCAGCAAAGGAATAATGAGGAGATCGTCATTCGACAATGTTAGATTCACGTTGCTTTGGCAAGCAGTAAGGACAAGAAGCTCGCTCATTTCATGCAGAATTAGAGAGCCTTATTTAGAGTTGTTGGAAGTTTTGTAGTTTTGAGAAGTTGTACTTTCTTTGCTACGGTTGAAATAAAATTTCACTTAACCAAAAGATAAAAAAAAGCAATGTTCTCAAATCCTTAAGCAGCATGCAACATAATCATGAGATTCCATCCAACCATCCCTTGTGCTTCGTTACCATTAAACTTCCTACATGCATACAGAATGTACACAGTTGTGCGCGTTTTGTATGCATGATACGCAATCCAACATATTCAAATAAATTACACAAGGTTGGAAAGGCTGAAATTTGATTGCTCGGAAATTAAAATACAATACAAAGATACAGTCATGCTTGATGCTGAAGAGTAATCGCGATTTGAAAGGTGCAGCTCCACAACAGATCTTCCCGGAAGAGAACAAGCTGCATCGGTCACTATCCACAATGCTCCCCAACTGGAAGACATGGCTTCTAGTCCTTCCCAAAATCAGTATTATAATGGGAGCTCGATTCTAGCTTCTTAGCTTCATTCAGCTTTCTCACAGCCTGGCATATTTTGACAAATGAAAAATCAAGTTATTTGCGAAAATATGGAAAAAAAATAAAAATAAAAATAAAATGGTTGTATATGGAGGATGCAATACATACAATTTGTCTCATCCATGAACAGGTTATGTCAACAAGAAAGAGAATGTCTATTGTCCTTAGTAGTTTTACTGTATATAAAGTTCATAACAAGAAATGGCTAAACCCAAGTAAATGTAAAACGTAGATAAGCAGAGATTTGCAGACATCCTTCCAAATTATTCACATTTAATAATAAATGACCCCGATTCCAATAAGAAGTTCATGCAGAGTTTAAATCTAATTGCATGAATATCTCTGTCTTGATTTAGCGTCATATGTCAAATTCAAATAATTTACCTTCATAAAGTCTTCATGGATGACGTAATCACGCTCTGCACGAATTGCTGACATACCAGCTTCCGTACAGATATTCCTTAAGTCAGCTCCATTGAAACCCTGTAAAGGACAGAATGTCAGGAAAAAAAATTACAACTTTTTGGCATATGTCAAATAATCATTTATAGCTTTACCTCAGCAAGCTTAACAACAGCTTCATAATCAATCTCTCCATGTTTGGCTATTCCAGACGCATGAATTTTGAGAATTTCCATTCGGGACTGCTCATTTGGCAATGGGATTTCTATTTTCCGATCTAATCTTCCAGGACGAAGAAGTGCAGGGTCCAGAACATCAGGCCTGTTTGTTGCCATTATCATTTTAACCTGCATACAATGCACCCCTTAAATACTGAACAGTCAATTCTATGCAAATACATGCATTCAAGATTACAAATAGAACTAGACCTTTCCGAGCTGGTCAAACCCATCAAGCTGGTTTAGTAACTCCATCAGAGTCCTTTGAATTTCCCGATCGGCACTAGTTCCTTCACTAAATCGGCGCCCACCAATGGCATCGATCTCATCCATAAATATGATGCAAGGCTTCACAAGAAAAGGAAGGTGGTCTTGAATGCAAATTCTTTGTTTAATCAATCAATCCTATGTGCAGGCAACATATTATAAATATTGAATACGTACTTGGTGATCGCGAGCATAACCAAACATTTCCCTGATCAACCTTGCACTCTCACCTATATATTTATCAATAATTGCACTGGACACAACCTGCATAACTACAAATTGTGAGAAGTTGATCAAAATATGACAACTATAGTATAGAGGGTTTGGATAATCCCACCTTTAAGAAATTGGCATCTATGTTACTGGCAATAGCTCTGGCAAGCAATGTCTTCCCAGTTCCAGGAGGCCCATAAAGAAGTACACCCTGAAATAAGCAAACAGGGAAATCATGAAAATATAAGCCAGCGACCAACAAAGACAATTGTGTTCTTGAAAGAGAGTCAGTTACCTTGGGTGGTTTGATGCCAACTCTAACGAAGAGTTCGGGATTCATCAGAGGTAATTCTATAGATTCCCTCAATTCTCGGATTTGATCTGACAGACCACCAACAGCAGAATAACTAACATTTCCTGGATCTTCATGAAGCATATTATAGACAACTGGATCTACCTGCAACATACATCAAAATTATAAGAGCCAAGAAAATTCAGATTGAACCATCAGCAACAAGTCTAAAAGTCACGTAAGTATAGTTTTCGAGCACATATTTGTACCTCACGGGGTAGAGCTCGCATAATTGTTAGAGTTGTCATGTCAAGCACCACCCTAGTGCCTGCTGTAAGTTTATCTTTGTCCACCTTACTGCGGCAACCTACCACATATCTTGGGCCACTGCTTGCTTTGACTATCACTGCAATATAATAATAAAGTTATCCTCCCTAGTAAATAAATCCATATCTAACACCATGGACAATATACTGACAAATTATGATCTCAAAATTGACCTAGCCTATCTATTGAAATCATAGATCTTATGGAAACTGTTCAAGCACATCCAAATTGACACTAGTATACTGTATAACCCAATGTTTAAGACATTGAAATCATGCAATTTCTAAATTCTAAATTCCAAAATGCAAATGCTTCTAAAGCATGCCTAAAACATGAACAAAGGCCAACAGAATTGAATAATATAGAGGCACATCTTGAAGAAAATTAAAAGCTGAAAGTAACAAGGATGTCTTACAGCGTTCATTGTCCAGCGGTCTGAGCACTTCACCTATAATCTGTCCAACACTTTGGAGGGATTTCAGATCATCTTCTGTTTTAGCATACTCCTTCTTTACAGCTCTCAAATTATCCCTCACTACAATTAAAAAATGGAGAAGCATAAATAAGCAAACTATTATATAGTAGTATATTAATGCATGTATGTATGTATGTAACATATAAATAGTTCAGACAGATGCCAATAATCAAAGCAAACTGAACAAGTAGTTTCTTGGACTTCTTTCGACATGATCACTACTTCACCCCAAACATGTAAATCTAAGAGTATATATAGGCAATGAAAGTTTCAGCACCATTAATAGAACCCAAATCAGAAATGCCTCTGCTCATGTCTTTTTAAAAAAAAAAATAAGAATTAACACAAACCGCAATGCCTCAGCTCATGTCTCTGAAAGTCTGACCATCACTCTGAGCACCACAATTGATTAAGAGTCACAGAGAATGTTCGTAGAACCCTAAATAAATCACAATGGGTAAAAAAAACCCTATAATAATTCCAAAAGCCCATAACTTCATATCACACCATCTCCCTATCCAACCAAACACTGCAAATATGACATTACAACAAAAGGCACCCCATGAATTCCTCGTCTTATTTCTTAGCTCATCGTATACTTATCGATCTAAACACTACCAATTCAACTTTTTAAGGAGATGCAAGAAATGATTCGAAAAATTGTACGATTGAATAAGTATATTGAGTAAAACAGCGACTTTTTCATATATGTGATAAATGAAATTAGTAAAAATTTAGGGTTTAAGAAATGGAAACCAGATCGAACGCGGCCCTCGAGTTCTTTATGGTTGAGAAGCTTTTTCCGGTAATCTGAGATGGCCGATTTGCGGCGGACGGCTTCTTCGCTCTCAGTAGACATTGCTTCTTCTTTCAGAGAGATAATGAAAGAAAAAGAAATTCTAAGCTCTGCCTGCACCTCTAAATGTTTTTACTCGTCTTCCTGCGCAAGAAAGAGGGAGGTGTTTCCATTTCTTTTCTTTGTCTTTTTTCATATACTTTATATTTTATTTTTTATTTCTCTCTTTTATGAGATCTAGGGCTCAGAATTTTTTAAGGGACATTTAAGCGGACGGTTTTAGTCTGTAAAATACTGAGTATTTTAGGATTAAACCTCATCTCTTCAAGTTAGCGGTTTACGAGTTTTTCTGAATTATTTAGTAGAGTTTTTAAAGTAAAATAAAATGGATAAAGAGAGAATGAATAACGAAATAAAGTAGTAAATTAAAATAAAGTGGGTAGAGAGAGGGTGAATAGTGAAAAAAAAGTTGAATAAAGTGAGTAGGGAGAGAAAGAGAATAGTGAATGTCATAGAAAATGATATGAAAAAATATGATGAAAGGTGTAAAATGGATTGTTTAGCAAATTAATTATCTTCTAATTATTTCTAAAAAAGAAAACAAAATAAGAATAATGGGACAACCCGAAAAGAAAAATATGCTAAGAATAACTGGATAGAGGGAGTACTAGTTTTACAATTTCAATCGTTTATGCCTTTTTCTCAATAAATCACATTTTTTTATTTTATTTGGCAAATTTATTTCCTTCATCTTCATATAAAAAAGTTGTTGTATTTATTTGTTCGAGGAATAATGACATAATAGTTTTACAATCTCACTCGCTTACACTTTTTTCTCGATAAGTCACATTCTTTTTGGGGAATTTATTTGCAGTATTCAATAAATTTTCGATAATTTATGTTGGTTCAAATTATGACATTGAAATTTACGTTGCATATTATTTTTATATGTTTAAACATACGTGCGCATCAAATATAGCGGCTACGAATTTCCATGAATTAAAAAAAAAAGAAAAAAAATACACGTATAATATAGAAAAGTATTTGGAATTTTCACATATTGAGCTACTACGTAGATATTATATGATGTTGGAAATTTAACCTCATAAAATTGTTGAATAAATATTGTGTCTAAAATTATAACTTATGATATTGGAAATAGGTCGAACATGGTTACGTTTATATTCCTTCTATCCATGAAATGATTGTCACTTTTTGTCATTTAAGTTTGTCCACGAAATGGTTGCCACTTTCATTTATAGTAGTAGGGCCTACATAATACATTATATTTAACCTTATATTTCTCACTACTTCACTCACAACAATACTCACTATTATCCACTACTACCTACCATTTTCTTAAAACTCATGTCGTCACATGACATGGACGTCATACGTATCTATAACAACTTATCATTGCTTAATATGACACCAAAACATCATATTTTACCATTAAAATGACGTCTTTTGAATATCACGTCACTCTTATTTACATATATTAGAATCCAACTCAGCATTTCCTGTCTTCCGAAATTCTACTCATGACATAATTATTGAAATATTAATTATCATTGCCAAAAATTGTAATTTTGTTTGGATTCTGATACAATTGTGAAAAGTCAGATAGTTTTAACTGTTAAATTACAATTTTGCCTATTAAAACTAACAATAATCATACCAACAACTACAAATCTAAAAACTACTCCCTCCGTCCATAAAAAAGATGTACACTTTGCCATTTTTGGGTGTCCACGAAAAAAATGCATACTCCATTTTTAGTAAGTTTTTATTTAACATTTACCCTTCACTTTATCATTTATTTACTGAATTGCCATCGTTGGGCCCACCAAAAAAAATTAGGCAGACTTACTTAACATTAAGAAAAAAAATCCATTTATACTTAATACTAATTCAAATAACACTAACCTACCAGAAGCTTAAATCATTTGCCCCCCTCCACCAGCCTAAAAATCATATCGCGACCCTACCCTCAGAATTCCCCCAATTTCTTCATTGTCTTCTCCGCAAAAACCTACCTTCAATTTTATCTCTGTAACGGGTGGCTCTAGTGCGCCGATGTGGTCAGAACCAATTCATTTTAATTCATTGGATTAGACTTCCACCGAATCTTTAAAGGTAGAGTTGGAATTTAGATCGCAAATGGTAATGGAATCAGATTCTACAATCGACTTCTCTGATTCAATCATCACGACAACTTCTCTTGCTCATGATGAAATGGTGGAGCCGAAGACACCATCGGAGATTTATGTACTGGATACACCACCAGAGCAGTGGTTTGTTGCCCCCAACACCGATATCTATGCTGCTAAACATGCACGTGTTGTTCGCAGCCTGTGGAGTGATGAAAGGGATTATATTTTGTGGCTCGGGCAATTTTTCCCTGCAGTGCTGAGGCTTCCAGAACCAGGTGAGGTGATTAAATTCTTATTTTGAACCTGATGCCTTATTGATGCCTCAATTGATACCTTAATGATGACTATGATGATTAATCTATGATTATGATTCTTGAGGTGGAGACTTCTCCGATTCAGTCATCACCACAACTTTTCCTGTTAATGATGCAACGGTGGTGCCGAAGACACCATCACAGATGTATGTACCGAATACACCATCGGAGTAGTAGTTTATTAACTTTGATGCCGACTTCTATGTTGTTAAACATGCACCTATTGTTCGCGGTCTTTGGAATGATGAAAGGGATTATCTTCTGTGGCTCAGACAATTTTTCCATGCAGTGCTGATGCTTCTTGAACCAGGTGATTGTGTTCTTATTTTAAACCTGATGCCTTATTGATGCATGTTTTGACTAAATTTATCCTAAAGTCGCTCGCAATTAAACTAGATCAAAGTAGCATAAATTAATCAACTCAAGTCGTCTCTCAAGGAAAACTTAACAGGGAAATTATTCGTATTGCAAAAAGACTAGAAAAAGAAAGCAGTAAAAAGTAGGGTTTTGATTTGTTTATAGCTAGGCGAAAAGATAAATCAAGCATAAACTAAACCTAGGCAAGAATGAAAATCTAATCTAATGAAAACAATAAGAACAACAAAATTAAACATCAAGCCAAAGAATTTAATTACATGGAGAAATTGAAATAGCAAGAATAAATAAATTCATAAACTTAACTTGAATTGAAAGAAATCTGAAATCGCAATTGAATCCGTGATGGTTGATATTCTTCAATCCGGAATAAAATCACTAATCTATGAAAGCAATAAACTAATAACAATCTTAAAGTGTTTTGGTGCTCAAAAACTGGAGAAAATCGCGAAAAGATGGGAGGAGAGGCGGAAGGAATAAATCTGTCTTATTTATAGCAGGTTTCACGCCTTCACGCCGCCATGTGCCAAGCGATCGCTTAGAGGGTCAAGCGATCGCTTGGCCCTGTTCTCTATCTGCCCGAAGCACTCCGTCAAGCGATCGCTTAGAGGGTCAAGCGATCGCTTGGCCCTGCCTCGTGCGCCCTTTTTGTTTCGATTATATCTCTCTTTCGAACTCCGATTTGCGCACGGTTTTAGCCTACGAACTCGTATCGAGACATACTTCAATCCTTTCAAGTTCAACTCCTCAAATATTTATCACATCATTTCTCATTTTCGTCCATCTCTCGTCTATTCTTGCGCAATTCTTACAAAATCAACATGTTAGTGAGATTAACTAGAACCAATGAATTTAACAATAAAATCCGACAAAATAGTGATGAGAAGGATCACTTGACACATACATACACATCAAAATGAAGCACCAAATAAGGTGAAACAATGCCTTAATGATGGTTATGATGATTAATTTAAGATTCTGATTCTTGAAGTTGAGCCTCTATGATTGCCGTATATGATTGTTGTTGTTAGTTGTGCTGTGGAAATTATGGGATTATCAGATTATGAGTTTCTAAAGCTTCTGGATACTACACTTGATCATGATGTTATTGTTGGTTGTGTTGTGGAATTGATGTCTCTATTCTATGATACTACACTTAATTTGTGTGATTCTTTTCTGGGAATTGGTTATATATATGCTTTTGTGGTTTAAATATGCAACAAATGATGATCTTTTCTGATGTTAATGGTGATATATGCCTTCGCCTTATTAATGCCACCACTAGGTATAAAAGATCCTAATTTGGAGGTTGAAATTAGGTAGTAAGTGTGTGAAATTGCCACTGTTGGACCCTTTCATGATCATAGAATTGTTCATTTTTTGAGTCAATGATGCAAAATGAAAAAACCTTCATTGCTGAGACATTAAATGACAAAATATGATACCAAATTTTGGTTTACGTTCTAAACAACAACTTGTTAAGTAAAAGTCAGTTGCTTATACTGTAAACATAGCAAAAAAATGACCCTAGAGTCTGTTATACTCTAAAATGTTGTAGTTATCTTCAGCTGCATTTCCATGTATGTTGTGATGTTCTAGACAGTCTCTTACAAGCTGCTCATCCACTTTTAGGCATTCTGGAAGAGTCTCCTCTCTAATGTGTTTTTTCTTTTTCATATGTGGAATTTTGTAGTTGTTGCCTTCACTCACCTTCATAATTTCAGTGTAGCAACCTTGAAGGGTGAGGAAAACATTGTTTAATTTAAATGTTTCAATTTCTTCAAGTGCATTAGTGACATTCTTCAATAACTCATCCACCCCCCTTTGCCATCTTTCTGTCTTTGAGTGTTTGTATTGATCTAAAGAATCCAAGATCATTGATATTTGTGTCTGGTGAGTTTGCTGGTTGACAAACCAATTCAATGTGGAATCCTTGTGAATTTGCAGCCTTTATAAAGCCTGGGTCTGTGGGCTTGATATGGGTTTGGAATTGTCTTGTTGAATTATGATATGTTTGCTTGCAGTCAGTGGCCATTTTCTTATAATGGTTGGATGTATCTGCATAAAAATTAAGTGATGAATGAGTAAATCAAACATTCTGATAGTACAAAAGATAAATAATCGCCTTGTTTATTACCAAGTCATTTATAACTGGATGATTGATAGATTGAATGGCTTTGTTCTCTAGTGTGCCCTTCTTTCTGTTTTTGGAATTTCTTTGTGCTAACTCTAATGTAATAAAGGGAAACATCCCTATTTTTCCATCAAAAAGGCATGTACTATCTTCTGAAAATTGTGGTATGCTAACAACGGACATGAACACAATTTTTTCTATGAACCTATTAGACTTGCATGTTCTGTATGGTTCCTCCCCATCTGCCACCAAGTAATACCTATCTGTAGTCTTCATGAGCCAAAACCATTTCTCATCAATGTGTATCACGATGTACATCTTCTTGAATTTGAATTTTCCATTTGAAATTATTGGATCCAATTGATGCAGACTCCATTGCAGTCTAATAAACTTGTTTTGCTGTGTCAATGTTGGTTCGATTGCTGAGGCGTGTGGCCTTGTTTTTTTTTGCTTTACCCATGTTCCAACCAAAGTTTTGTTGACATTCAACTTCTGTGCAAGAATCGTGTGTGAAGATCTTTCTAGGACCGATAGAGATTTCATCTTTTACACATCCAATTATTTTCTTATCTTTATGACATGTGCATTTCTTCTTTAAAATTAATTTGACAGAGCTTTCTAATACCAGCTGTTGACGAGCTATCTTCCAATTTTAATCCAAGTCATGAGAAACAATCACACAAGTAATTACACTCCACCTCTCGATGAGAATGCAAAAGTCGATTAATCAAAGACTCTCTCCGGTTAGGACTCGAGACAATCAACTAACTCCAAAAAAAACATGAAGATAATAAGCTCCTATGCTTGCAAATATCACCACTTAGTCTCAATTGCATGCATATTGATAGTTCTTGCATTCATAGCATATAAATCAGCTAGGATTTTATACGAACACTTGGCATGTATAGAAAAGTGGCCTACTATTCTAACATGAAAATCAAGTACCAAGAACCACAATCATGAAATGGAAGGTAAAATATAATCAATAGATTAAAACCATCATCATCTATGAGTTTCAACAATTCCCCAGAACTAGGGGTGAGCAAAACCCGAACCGAATTAAAAAATCAAACCGCACCAAACTGTAATTAGCAGTTTGGTTTGGTTTTCTTCAATATAATGGTTCAGTTCGGTTTGAGAAATTGAAACCTAAAATTATTTCGGTTTGGTTCGGGTTGAGCCGAAAAATTTGGTCTATAACCGAAAACCGAAATATATTTATATGTTTTAGTATATTTTATTATATCTATATACTAATGTTAAAAAGTAATTCAAACTTTATGAGTGAAATTGTGATAATATAACTGTCACTTATACACACTATGTGCCAAATCATAAAGCCATATTTCCATCCCAAATAACCCACCTTCAACTGCAGTGTCGCGTGCGGCACATATCATTACCAATGTTGTTTGACTTTGGTTGAACCAATAAAATAACTATGTTTTGTGCAAATCTATTACTCCCTATGTGCAAATGTTAAGAAAAATATGTTGGCCATTATGCATCATAATTTAGTTTCGAAGCTGTGAAACCGAATTTAACTGAACCGAAACCTCAAATTATGGTTTGAATTCAGTTTGGTAACACATATAAAACGGTTTGGTTTGATTTGAAAAATAAAATGTAATTTGGTTCGGTTAATTTTGGTTCGGTTCGGGTTGGGCCCGAACCACCCGAATGCTCAGCCCTATCTAGAACAATGAAATTTAGCCAACCATTCTCATGTTCAACACAAATTCCAAATCAAGAGAAAACATACTTAAAGATACAAAGAGTAATAAGAGATAAGTGACAAATCCTATAAACTTTGTAGTCTTCAAGCTTGAATCCTTGATTCCCCTTTCTTCAACTTTCAACAATGGTAGAAATGATGTAGTATGTGGAAAAATGTGAAATTGTGTGTAGGAGGTGGGTCTGCATCTAGATGGATGGCTAGAGTTTGAGTTTAGAGAGGTATATATAGTGTTGGTAGTGGAGAACAAGTTGAGGAAGTTCAAAAATTTGAAAATATGAGGAAATAATGGAATAAATCGTGTTTTGGAGAAAGGAAATGCACCGCAAGCGCGTGCTCATGCAGGTTGCTTATGGACTTCACAAAAATAACTCTCAGAAGCAGGTGGATAAGCGGGTGCTTATGACAACCAAGCAACTTGCTCAAAATGACCATTTTTCTTCTTTGTTCGAGCGCTTGCGCTCACGTTGCTTATGGTTATGCGACCTTTTTATTTTGGCTCGTTCTCTCTCATCCGAACTCCGATTTGCCTCCCGTTTTTTCCTACGAACTCGTAATGAACTCCTATTCAATGCATCATGGTTCTTTCACTCCAACTTGGTCTTAATTTTCCTGAAATTTGAACGAAACAAGCAACCAAGCGTAACATCTTCACAATAACAACACTTATGCAAAAATACTCAAACAAAACATGATTTTCTTGAAATAAATGGAATCAATTACACTCTTAAAGCGTAGAAAAATCATGTTTGTCAATGATATTGGAAAATATCATTGTTGTTACTCAAACAAGCATGAAACACATGCTTGCATATTCGTCCATAGATCAAATTGGATATGTAATTATTGGAATAATTGTTGGGGACTCAAATAATGGATATGCAAGCGTGATAACTTATATGTTGTTCTATATCTCCATGATGTAGGAGCTTTTGCTTGCATTGTATTATTTGGTCTACGTATCGGAACTGATAACATTCGAGATTATGCAAGATTATACACGAAAGATCCTTTTTTGGCTCTCTCTTTAGCCCTATGTCTCTTATCCCTAGGAGGTCTTCCTCCACTAGCAGTTTTTTTTGGAAAACTCTATTTATTCTGGTGTGGGTGGCGGGCAGGACTATATTCCTTGGTTTTAATAGGACTTTTTACAAGCGTTGTTTCTATCTACTATTATCTAAAAGTAATCAAGTTATTAATGACTGGACGAAACCAAGAAATCACCCCTCACGTGCGAAATTATAGATCTCCTTTAAGATCAAACAATTCCATTGAATTGAGTATGATTGTATGTGTGATATCATCTACTGTACTAGGAATATCAATGAACCCGATTATTGCAATTGCTCAGGATACCCTTTTTTTAGCTTCTAGGATCTATTTCTTAGTTCAAGACTCCTCTTACTAACTGGAATAAAATAAAAAAAATTAGTAGATGTGTTCCGACCAAAATGGGAATGGGCTAGGGTTATGAACTTATAATCTGATGATCGAGTCGATTCCACGATTATAAGTTCATCCCATACCGGACCAAGCCGGAATATGGTTATATACATTACTATGTTTACATATGGATCCCTGCGTCGTTTCGATGTCCAACTCGGGCCTATATGACCGATCAATAGAAATACTCCACCTTTGTCATATATTCCATACATCATAATAGATAGATATCATATTCATGGAATAGAATGCACTTTTAAGATGCCTTGGTGGTGAAATGGTAGACACGCGAGACTCAAAATCTTGTGCTAAAGAGCGTGGAGGTTCGAGTCATCTTCAAGGCATAATATTGAGAATGCTCGTTGAATAAGCAATTCAATAAGAGAGCTCGGATCTAATTGGTATTGATATATCGACCTGCACCCGCCCCAGAGTATATGCTTCAATAGGAATCACACAAGGGTAGATTAGAAACCTCTGGTAAAATGCCCATCCGTCACCCAGCGGAAAAAGTACATTAGATAGTCCAAAATTTGGCAACTTGCCCATTCAGTGACTTTGGCATTGGACGTTCCCAAAACGGGTACTTTCGGGTCAGGTCCGGTCTATTCAATAATAGACGCATGTTGGCATTTCACCCTTTCTTCTCCTTTTAGGGCCTATCCGAAAGAGAATCCAGTACTTCTTGGTCGTAAATATCTGAACTGGTTGTTCGATGTTCAAGAATTCTTGTTTGGGCAGTTCATACCATCCATACATAGTGTTTTGATCTAAGATTTCAATTCTTTCGTGTTTCAGCAGTAACATATTGTTCCATGGAGGTAAGGTCCAAAATATGGAAGAAAGAAGCATTTCCACCACTCTACCACCTAGTCAATTCTGTTCCACTTAATCCCTCTTTCATAGCCGCATATCAGCTAAGGAATGGGAAATCTTTCTCCTGTTACATGAATCCAATTTTCATTTCATCCTGGAAAAGCCATCATTTTCTTAACAATGTCTTTGTTATTTGATCTAATAGCGTTCCGTTAGATAGGAACAAAGTTGATAAATACTGATAACTCTCGGATAGAGTATTAGAATGGAAAGATCCATTAGATAATGAACTATTGGGTCTAAGCCATCTCTGATGATTAATCAACAATTCGAAGTATTTTTCTTGTGTATTCTTGATAAACCAGCATTTATATATAGATGTAGGAGGATCCATTTGGGAAGTAAGAAGCCCTTTTGACATCTCTTCATCTGCAAATAATTCTTGATGTGAAAACACAGAGCCAGGGGGCTGATAGAAAAAAGAGCGGATCTGCAGGGTCCCAAATGAATTAGCTTATTCGAAAAAGGCTTTGTTCTTTAAAAGATCTATCTCGTGTCTGGTACTACGTGGTTCCACTCTGCAAGAAACTTCTCTCTTGATCAACACACTCATGAAGACCCTTCAACATGTGCGTTTCCCAAGAGGCATTAATTTCTTTTAGATCCAAATCAGCCAAGAGATGCCCAAGACATCGATTGCTCTCCAATACTTATTATCTATTCGAGCACAAGAGACACTCTCGTTTTGACATCGACTCTATTGATGATCTAGACTCATTAACTTATTGGTGATCAAGTAATTAGTTATCTTGTCCAAATCTAACATTAAGTCCTAAGCATTTCGGGAATAAAAGAACATGATTTATTTAGCACACTTTGGCCTCACGAGTAATCAAAGTATTAATTATCACGTCATCTCATCCAATCCAAGTTTAAGGAATTAACTAGACATATTAATAAATGAAAACAAAGAAAAAGAAATTAAAGCAAATATAATTGAAACTTAAAATAAGAACTATATTATCAAAAGCAAAGTAGATCGTGTCTTGGCCAGAACGCCAACAGAAAACGTAAAGCAGTAAGTAAGAACTAAAACTAAAGGTTTGCCCGTAGGACTTGTTTTTTTTTCTCCTCTCAAAACTCTCTCAAGATAGAATTTAAAACTATGCTAGGGTTGAACGAGGATGATTTTGCAGAGTACTTGCATCCATATATATAGGCATCAAGATTAGGTTAAGTCGGTTCCCTTCATAGGCTGGACTCCTTTGTTTCTTGGCCTTGTTTCCTTATTTAGCTTGGCATCGACAGAATTGGATTTCCTTCCTTGTTGAGTCTGGCTTTGACCAGTCTCTTCTCGATAAGGATGGAAGTTTCCTTCCTTATTCTCTTCTTTGACGCTCAAGTCTCATCCACTGCCCACTACTTCATCCTTCTGTCTTGATCATATCAACTTCAGTCTTGCTCTCAACGCACACTAATCTGGGTACACTGCTGCTTTGGCCATAAGATTATGGGAAGGTACTCTTTCGCCTGTAGCTTTGCTCAAGATATGCCTTTTCATTTCCAACTACAGACTTCAGCCCTATGCATATATTGCATCGTATCGTTGCCCAATGCCAGAAAAGCAGTTTTACACCAGATTAAGCCCACAATCGCACCTCTTCTGCCATGCACCCACTTTCTCCTACTTGTGTCCTCCCGAACACATAAATACACGAAAAAAGACACAAAAGACACAACAAAACAATACGAAAAAATGAACACAAACTCGTTTTGGTCATAATCCTCTTGATACTCATCTTCTTCATTAATTTCTTCAATTTCCTCCAGAGTATTGGCCGCTTCCATATTCTGTTCGAGCAAGCAGAGGCTATTCACAGTTTCTTTTTCTTCATGCTTGTTTTGCCTATAGGCATCAAACTCCACTACTTCACCTCCTACTTCGACAGTCAGTTTCTCGGACTCACAATTGACTTCGTTCTTGCTGTCTTCAAGAATCGTCTTCCGAGCAAAATTATAGGGTTCTTGATAGTCTGCCTTCCCATATCTAACATGTAGAAATCAGCGGGGAATATAAGGTCTCCCACCTTGACCAAGACATCTTCCAGAATTACATTAGGGTAAACCATTGAGAGGTCCGCCAATTGAATAACAACATGTGTTGGGGTCAAAGGTCCAAACCTCATCTCATTGAACATGGCGTTGGGCATGACGTTGATCGATGCTCCTAGATCAAGCATTGCCCTGGGTATCATGGTTGTGCCTATCGTGCATGGAATGGCAAACATCCCTCGATCTCTTTGCTTGATGGGCAAGTGTGGATTCATGATTGCTGAAATATTAGACATGTGGAACTTGGCATCATCAGGGTGTTTTGTCTTTTTTGTACACATCTCCCTCAAGAACATGGCACACTTGGGCATTGAGCGTAATGCCATTAACAAAGGAAGATTTATCTCTACTTTTCGAAAAACTTGAAGCATTTCGTTTATCTCTTGTTGCTCTCTCTCTCTCTGGCAAATCTTCTTGGATATGGTGGGGGTAGACCATTGGGCTTAGTTCTGGTCCTCTTAGCCAATAACATTGCTTTTCTTTCAGCTTTAAAGGACTTGAGCAACACTTCATCCTCCTTCGAACTAAAAACGGAATTCTCCTTGGCCATATTGGTTTCTTTACACTTCGCTTCCAACTCATGGTACATCTCATCTAAGTCACCTGAACCCATCTTGGTCTCCTCTAGCTTCTCAGATTCCACTGCTGGCACCTTGGGCACAACCTTAGGCAAAGCTTTTCAGCTCATTAAGGCCACTGATCTGCTTCTTATTGATCTCCACTTGGGCAGAAAATCGCCCACTCTTTTCCTCTACAAGCTTCGATAATGTTTGCATGATGTGGGTCAATTGAGCTTGAAGGTTGTTAGACGTCCCCCTACTTTCTATCTGAAAATTTTCAAAATCCTTCCGAAAACGATCAAGGGTGTCCTTCATGAATTCCCCCCTGTTTTGGTCACGATGATGGGGAACATATGGTTGTTGCTAATGTTGGGCAGGTTGTTGAGGTTGCTGATGTGGAGGCGGCACCTGGTAATGGATATTGACATACCTCAAATTCTCATTTTGGCAATACCCAAAGTTGTTATTTTGCCCAAAACCGAATCTCTGTTGCCCAGGGGCTCCTTGCTGATTCTGCTCTATTGCTTTGACTTCTTTTTCATCAATTAACCAATTAGGACAGTCTGAGGTGATGTGGGTCGAGGCTTGACACACTCACACTTTTTAATATCCTTCCTTATAGTAACTTCTTTCTCATCCACTTTCTGGCTCAAAGCTTCCATCTTATCATCCATTTTGACCATGAATTCCTTCATCATGTTGACCAGAGCATCCTTATTTCCACTGTGGTCATGGGTGCCCCCTCTGGGAATATCATCTTCATCTCTTGATTGCTCGGCCATAGCAGCTATCTTCTTGAACACTTCAGCTGGAGATTGATCGACAATTCCTCCTCCACAAGCGGTTATAATCCATTTTCTCTCCGAAGCTCGCAATCCATGCATGAAATACTCAACGAGGTCGATCTCCTCAATCCTGTGTTGTGGGCAACACGACAACATCTTCTTGAATCTTTCATAGTACTCGTATAGTGTCTCATGCGTTCCCATCTTGACTGAAGAAATTGCATTTTTCACGCTTTGGATACCAATGAGAAAATACCTGTCTAGGAATGCGTGGTGCATCTTCTTCCATGTGTACATACTTCCCTCGGGCAAGGTATAAAGCCACTCATGTGCCCCATCAAGTGGTGAAAAGGGGAATGTGAGCAACCTTACGTAATCCTCGAATCTCTCATGAGGGTCAGTGACCCTTACAGTGCTGCATGCCATCTCAAAATTCTGAAGGTGAGTTTGTCGATCCTCCCCTGGATGATTGTTGAACTTGGGCAAGATCTGTATTAATGAATGCTTAAGCTCCCTGTTTCCAGTGATTTCGGGTAGCTTGATGCTCGAGGGCTTAATGCCCTTGTTGTCAGGGAACATGATTTCCCTGATGGTTCTTTCCGCCATCTTTTCTGCTGGTATGAATTCTTCACTCTCTTGGTCAGAGTAAGAATCGTCTTGCTCAACACTCTCCTTGCATGACAAGCTAAGATCTTTTTCAGGTTCGTATACTCCGCTTGCCAAAGTCTCTTTCCTCTTCTGAGCTTGTAATGTGTCACAACCCGAATTCTGGCGTATAAAGACGACTAGAATTCATTGGACAGTGAGGTGAAACGTCGAATATAAAACATAACTCGACAAGGGATCATGCTCGGGAACAAGGGAATATAGATTGAAAGCGATAACAAATAGAACATGTTTTCAATTCTAAACTCAAATAAACGAGCATTGAAATATAAATCAAGTGTCGAAGGCAATTAAACTGTCTCAATCCAAGTTAAGTAGAATAAAATAGAAATAGGAAATAGTTTCGAGCATCTAGCTCATTGTATCTGTTGGGAAATTTATTAAAGTTTTGATTGATTCCAAAACCAACTGACCCCAACCAAGTAGATGTTGCCAGATCCTAATGTTAGTAGTTAGGCTCGCCGTTTGAGCATTGTTAAGATTTTATATTTACAGGACTCCAGCTGAAGACGGCAACAAGGCTTCACTCGGATAGAACATCAGTTGTGAGGAAGACAACTGAGCGTTCATCAGATGAGAAGTAGAAAAGGGGAAGAGAACATCAGATGAAAGAAAGTCATCTGAGCGTTCAAACCTAACTGATCAGATACAAGGAAGACAACTGAGCGTTCAGTTTCAGAACATCAATTGTAGGACCTGAACCAAGAAGATCAACAGCTTGAAGTTCAAAGTCAGCTGAGAGTTCACATGTTCAGATAGAACATCAGCTGAAGACCAATCAGATGAAGATCAGACGACTCAACCGACTATCAAGTGTTGGAGGTCAAAGGTTAAGATTTGAATTTCAAACAAGGAAGTCACGTGAAGGTTTGACTCTCTGTCATTACCTCATATGGCCCAACACAAGGCTGTCTCAGATGGAAAGCAGAAGCATGCAGTTGCCAAATCCGGAAAGTATGCAGAGATGAGAGACAAGCCATCGCTTTCAAAGAACAGAGATCAACAGCTCTTCCAACGGCTAGTTGATTCTCTCCACCTATAAATAGAGGCATTCATTCATTCAGAAGACACACACGAGACAAGACAGACAAGTGCAAAGAGCGAAAGAAAGAACCAAATTCCTCACACAAGCTGAACTACATTCATTCTCTTAGAACATCATTAGTTGAGAGTTCTAGAGTTATATATTCTGTCTTAGTGTCTTTTGATCCAACCTTGAGAACATCACTTGTTGAGAGTTCGTAGAGTGTTAGATCTTAGCTCACTTCTTGTTCGAGCTATTTAGTTGGAACCCCACCCTTTCTTTCACCTGAAAAGCTTTTAGGATCCTACTCTTCCCGTAACTGAGTAGATAAGTTATTTAGTACCCGAAAACTAAACTGTAAGGTTGATAAGTACCCGTAAACTTATCTCAACGGTTGCAAAGCCCGCGTAAGCTTTGTGGTTTGTCCAGAAGAACTTGGACTGAGTTGTGTGGACTCACAACTCCCCGTGGACGTAGGAGTTCTCTCCGAACCACGTTAAATCTTGTGTGTTGTGTTTATTTTCAGTTATCTTATTGCATATTCAACTGACTATCTAACCTGCATACAAACTGCATTCTTTCTCAACTGTCTTGGTTCTTGACCGACCCTGCATAAAAGCGTGAGTTGATTTTATACGAGTAATTTTCCACCACATTCCGCACAGCACTTCACTTCCAACCGAGGGTTTCTTACTCGGTTGTGATTCCAACTGAGTTGCATTACTCGGTTGCGTTATTTTTAGGGGGTTGTTTTAAAAAAAATTATCTGGTGTATTCCCCCCCCCCCCATACACCAGAACTCGTATCGGGACCATCAGTATCGACACAATCATCAGAGTATTAGTTTAAGAATTCAAATAAACACAGTTGTTTATAGCAGTGGAATAATAATCTCAAGTCCCACAATTACATATATGAAGATATGCAATTGCAAGCTTAAACCAAAAGAGCGACTCTACTTCAAACACACAACACATCGCCTAGCAACTTCCGCCACCGTCATCCATGCTAACCTGCACGTTTAGAAATACATGCATGGCTAAGTACTTCGTACTCAGTGAATACATGCCAAAATAATTTAAAACTTTGCTCGATAAAGCTATATAATTGAACTTGCCTTGCCACTGCATCACAAGTGTTAGTACAGTTTAAAACGTTTTACTTGTGCATGCAAAAATCATTATCATTTCTTGAAACGACTGCGCAGTCAACATATATAATATAATTACAACATGTATGAATAAATCTACCACATAATCTATTGTGTCGAGAAGTAGGCCTCCTTCTCAAACACTGTGACCGGCCTAACAGAAGCAAGGCTCACAGTCATGTCAAACAATTAACAACACGTGTGTTCCTGTCTCACACAGGATATTAATAACACAAGTAGATGATTAAACATACCAAAACTCAAATAATATGGCAAGTCAATTAATTTAAAATCTCACATAATATGATAATAATAATAATCACATTCATCACTTTGTTTTGGTTAAAAAGCCCACCTGATTGCAAAAGGGTTTGTCGCGTTAGCTGCTTTCTTCTTTTGCTCTCACTTCTCGGTCCCGCTCGTTCCTTCAAGAATAACATAGACGAGTCTAATTTCTAAAAACGAAAACGAGTTCTAATGCTCGGCTGAAGGACTTCTACTTGACTCGGGTTTCTTAGCTTATCTTGACTTATCTAACTCAATCTTTCTCGGTTTCTCAGTTCTATCCACGTACTAAACCAACAGACTTTCAGACTCGGGTACTTGACTCAGTAATATCCAGATATTTTAATAATTAAATAATCCATAAATATCAAGAAATCACTATTCACATCACAAGTCTCGTTTTTTCTCAATTTCTCGAGTTAAACGAACTCAGAAAATTACCAGATTAATTTTCGGGTTCTAATATCGCAAATCATTCACAAACAAACTTTCACATCAAGAATCAGACGTTCACAAACAGATAAATGATCGACTTTGATAAATAGATGGAAAAAGAAAAATTTTCCAAATATAATAAAATACTCTAGAAAAATACTAGAAAGTCATATTAATTCACTTAATCACAAATGTTCACTTGGAAACTCATTCAAGACTCGGTTATTAACTTATGCTGACTCGACTCTACTCGGTTTATAACTTTTGAAAATAAAAGTTTGTCACAGCCCCAAATCCCGAGGGACGGCAGAAGCCGGGGTGCGACTGGGGTTGGATTAAAGAAGCGGGGAAGAAGGGGGATAACTAACTAAACATACATGAAAAAGGCATCGATAAAACATAAACTAGACTTGAAAATAAAAGAAAGAGTTAATCCCTAAGGATTACTCGACAAAAGTACAAAAAGAAAATTAAGGTCATTTTTACAAACTTAGACTACTGAGTATTGTTCAAAAGTACATCTAAAAAAGAAATTTCAAAGTTTGGCAGCGGAAGTGTTCTAACTAGCATCCTATCCTTTAACTCAACATCAACCGTCGCCGCTCACCGTCGCTTCAACCTGCACATTTAGAAAACAATGCAGGGCTAAGTACAAAGGTACTTAGTGGGCACGATGCCGAAATCATAGTCATAAGTATAAATAATCTGGCATTTTATAACCGTAGCGCATCGGGGTTTTGTTGAAAAGGTCCGTGCCTACTAAACATTTTCTGACTGATTTGTAATAAAGCAGCTTGCGCAAGCATTTTTAGAGTATGTTATGTTCAATCTTGACCAAAGCTAATTCACCGTGGCTGGCTACCCCTCAACAGGATACCACATACACCACAGGTTACAAAGTGCACTAACTCTGGAAAGCACTTAGCAGCTAACTCAGAGCCGATTGTTAGTTAACCTAGTTAGATTAACTCTAAAAGTCTGGAAAACCCAAAGGTTAACTCAGAAATCTGGTAAACCCGAAGGTTAACTCAGATAGGTACAAGAGAACTCACATAAAATAGTTGAAACAGTTAATGCCAAGATTATCACGTTGAAAACACAATTATCAAAGCGATAAATAATACTTTTGAGTTGTGGAAAAACCCACATTTTATTTGATATAGATAAAAGCCAACCTTTGTTTTACAGAACTTATAAGCAAAAGCTTCCAACTTTGGATTTTTCGTCCTTTCTTTACGGCTGGCTTCCTCCTTCATCGTAAAATAAAATATACTTAAAAACGGTTCGCAAAAGATAATCGAAGAAAGAGAATCGGAGAAAGTTTTAGTTATTTTATTCTTTTGGGCATTTGCACGCTTACTAAATTCGTTTTACTTGAACGGGAAACGAAACTCGTACCAATCTCGTTTAGAACTCGGAAGATCTCTTACTCGACTCTCGGGTCAGAAGAGAAGGTAGTCGATGTCTTAAAACGATTTTAAAGATTTAAAAGAAACTAAGTTGGAAAAAAATCAACTTAGGCGATTTTTGCTTTAGCTCATTTCACGACTTATGAAAGTTCTCGTTTATTACTTCTTTAATGAAAGGATAAAAGATACGATCTCGACTGGTTTTCATCATTAAAGGTCCTATACTTGACTCTAGGGTCAGTAGGGATATGTTCGTTAGATAAAAACGGTTTAAACGATTGAAAGAAGCTAAGTTGTGAACTAAACAACTTAGAAAACAAGGAACTGAAATTTCACTGCACAGTCCAGTAACTCTGGAGGCTGTCCAGAACAGAGGATTTAGAAACAGGGGGTGAGCCCTGTACCATTAGAAAGCTTAGGAAGTCTAGTTCGCGCTCCAATTTACGGATCACAAATCCGATAAACGAACTGGAAGTTATTACAGTTTCCGGTGAGGGTCGCAAAACTGCCGTGGAAACCCTAATTGATTGCTAAGTTCGACGTATAACGTTTTAGGTTCGTTTTAAATTCTCGTGTTCAACTTTTTTAGAAACTGGACTCTCAAGGCAGTCATCACGTATCTCCGTACGTGACAAACTCCTTCTCAACTCGCTCAAAAGCACGACGTTCTAATGTCGGATTTCAACTAACAAGTACTATACCAACAAAAACTTCAAACGTGTTCTAGTTCTCGATTATCACTATAGCCCATATTAGATTAACTCAAAAACTTATGACGTCAACTAGAAAAATGTTCTAAATTTCATTATAAACAATAATATCAACTTAGAATTTTTATCCGACTTCTCGATCATTAGTTACAACTAGATATTCGTCTCTTACGCGATTTTTCAACGTTGTCGGATTTCGTTCAAATTTTACGACGTTAAACTACGTCTAACGTGCATCATTTTTATGCATGCAAACACATCTTAACATCATTATAACTCAATTTATATGGTGATCTTTATCTCTTATGTTTCACTAAACATTTTTAGAAAATTCTCATTTAATTTCTATTATTAACTAACATGATTTGCAACATAAATCAACTAACAAATCATCACTTATGTCTAACATGTGAAAACTCCTAATTATTCTATAAATTTCTGGTTTTATATAAATATTAAGGGGATGATTTTCTTCTCAAATTAACAACATTTATTTACTAATCAACCTATTATAACAACCATTAATCAATTGCAATTCCAAAATCAACTAACATACAAAAATCCCTAAATTCAATTCAAAACCCTAAATTAGATTTCACAAACACATAGGGCTTTTGATCCCTTTTCATTCCATACACTAATTAAACACCTATTAAGCATGAATCCATGATCAAAAGAAGAAAAACAAAAATCCTACAATTTCCCAAAAAAAATTCTGCATTTACACAAAAGATAAGGTTCTTGGTTTTGATCAATTTTAATCCCTAATTATCATATCTAATACATCCAATTACATTATTCTAAGATCATTTCATCCATTCCAATACCTTAAAAATTCGAACAAGAAAGAAAAAAGAAAAGAAAAGAAAATTAATTGGATGAAGTTGTGGAGAAGATCATTACCTAGAGAATTAACAAAGGATGTATGGTGTTTGAATGGATGGATTGAGGACTTGTGTGATTTCTTCAAGCTTTGAGAGGTCTTCAATGGTGGTGAAGAAGTGAAGAAGATGAAGTTTAAGAGTGTGTGTGTATGCAGCCGATGTGTGTGTGTGTTGTGGGAGGAAAAGATTGTTTTGATTTTTGTCAACATACTTGTTATAATGAAAAGGTTGAATTTGTGTAAAGTGTAGACTTAGGTGTCATGTACTTAGGAAATAATAACATGCATGCTCCCCACTAAACATGGTGAGGTGTCGGCTGCCATGCAAGGATTAGGAGGGTTACGGGTGTTTCCGGCGCGATCCGACGTTACGGAGAAACGAACGACGAAAAACGTTGTTCGGTAGAAAAATCGTCGCGATTCGATTTAATCTTAAATTCTAACGTATGAACTTACTTGGAAAATAAATTTATAAAATTTATTTTGACAAAAACTCGGAACGACACAGTCCGAGTTTCGTCCGGAAAAACATAAATACAAACTTTCTCGGCGTGTTCGTATTGCGATTTTGTAAACGTAAAAATTAGACGGTTTTCCGTTCTTAGTTTACAAACTAAGAATTTTTCGTACGCTCTAACCCTAAATACAGTTGTCGTCTAGCAGACTTCTGTAATTTATTTTTAATAACGGATTCGACCGTTAGCCGTAGAATTAAGAAGTTGTAAACTTAGGCGTGCAAAACCATCTATTTAATTAACCTTAAATTTTAAGAACGTAAGGAATTTACGGGGCATTACAAAGTTATTAGATTTAAATGAAATTAGTTTCATTTTTCTTAAAATAAAAACAAGACTTTAAACTTGGTGTCGGATTTGAAATCCGAAACTCTTAATAAAATTTTACGGAATAAAGTTTACGTCGTTTTTCTCGTAAAACGTGCATAGGCTCGGAAAATTACCAAATTTGGCAAAATGACTCAAAATAATTCTAATTAATTATTAACTCGATTAATTATACTTAATCTCATTTTTAACTTAGAAAAACTCGATTTTTTATTCTTAACTTTAATAATCGATAACTTTCACATGCTAACTCGGATTTAAGAATTTCAAAAAGTTACTTTAGTTATTTTTATTCCAATTTCATCGTCAAATCATTAAACATCTCAAACAACATCAAGAACTCAAATTTTCAACTTAAATTCTCACATGGATCGACTATTTTGGCATTTGGTGCAAAATTTGTCCAATTTTAAAAATTCAAGATCCTATATTACTTAGAAAATTTTCATTTGGTCGATTTTTCAATCAAATTACTCAAACGAACTCAAATACAAGAATTCTTTTTCTTAAGCTTATATTGTTCGACTTTCATAGGGTTTTTCTCATAGGAATCTGATTTTGTCGATTTTAAATTCTAATGTACTCCAAATAATCTCAATAATGCTAATCTAACCTTATTTCATAACTTAAGAACACATAACGATCAAAATCACAAATTTTTCTTCCTTATTTGGTTCAAATTTTTCATGTTCTTGAGCAAATAAATTTCTTTCTTCTATTCCTTTAAAACTTAGGCTCATAGTCCATTCTATTTCATTCATCATGCATCAAACTTAACAATATCAACATATGACATCAAAATCATCACTTATACTCATTTTTGGTTCGACTTTTTCCAACAAAAATAGCAAAATAACTCATTTCTTTATCTTAATCACATAACATGCATGAATCATCATATTACCATCATTCTATCATCAATATCCTCAAGATCATCACAAAACACCAAATACACATATATATACTCATCAAATATTTCAAGAAAAATAATAGAAATTTCATACTCTTTAGTTCCTCATTTTCTCATGCATCATATCACTCAAAATTCATCAAATTTTTCCTCGAAACTAAAATGAGAACTTAGACATACAAATCACTAAATTTTATTAAAAATTTTCGGTAGTTAAAAAAAAATGACCACAGTTTCTAACTTATTTTTCATACATCTAAACCACTCAAAATCATTATACTCAAATTATCATCTCATTCATCAATCTTCCTAACAAAATTTCTTCTTTTCCTCTTCTTATTTCCTTCGATTTTCAAGAAGAAAATTAGGGAAAAAAACTCTTCTCCTTTAACTAGTTATCTCTTAACTCTTAGATTAATTCCTAAAGCTCATTTCTATCATCTAAATCATGCTTAGTTCATCATCACAAAAATTCCTAAAAATACCCTATCATTTTGGCACATATAGGAATTAAACATGCATGATTTTTGCTTCATCTTTTCACACACATATATACATACATGAATCATAGATATTAAGCTTAAAGCAAAAATAGAAACTCCTCCACCCTAGCCTTCATCATCGACGGTCAAGAGAGGAAAGAAGGGATTCGACTTTAAACTCCTACTTTCCAAGAACAAACCTTACAAAGCTTCAACTCCTAGGCCTCAAGATCAAGCTAAAATCAAGCTCCTTCCATGGCACAAAGCTGCCGAAAAATGAAAAAAAGAAAGGAGGATGAATCCTAGTCTCAAATCGATCACAAAGATGAGAGGATTACGAATACCTTAACGGTTTAGTCGTTGGATGATCGAAAGTGATCTTTCTGCGATTTGAGAGAGATGGTGTGTGTGTCTGTGTGTGTACCGAGAGAGAGAGAGAGAGAGAGAGAGAGAGAGAGTGATGAGAGAGGGAGGGAGGTCGGTGGAAGAGAGAATTGGAGAGAGAGAGATGATTAAGAGAGAGAGTGCGTGAGGGAGAGTGAGAGGTTGTGAGAGTAGAGTAGGATTTAATAGAGTTTTAGTTGCACCCGGTGATCAAAAAAGCGATATAAATTTCGCCGGAAGAAAAAGTTATCCGGTGCAATTTATCCCTACTTTTTCATTAAACTCTTAAATGATACGACTCTTTTTCGATGTCAGAAAACTCTCTACTTCGTCTCAAACTTCACTAAATAAATCAAGGAATCCAGAAATCAAGTTTTCAGATTAAAATTTCAAGAAACGAAGAAAAAGTTGGAATTTCACTATTCATATTAGGGTTTTCTGGACCTTGAAGTGAATTTCTCTCAGATGATCTCTGACTAATCTCAAACCTATCTAAAAGTTTCTAGAATCATTTTTAGACTCGAAAGACACTAATTAGATGAAATTTGGAAAAGTTTGATGAATAGTAAAAACTCGAAAAAAATTACTATTCATCAAAAAATGAAACTTCTCATAATTTTCCGAAATTCAAACTTAAACTTAAACTCAAACTCATATAATCATGCTCAATCAATTTATCATACAATCAATTCGGATAACCGAAATGATACAAATCACGTAAAGGCACTTAAGGGCATTTTAGTAATTTCACGAGAAAATAACTTTTCTCGGAAATTTTTATCACACAAAGGCACATAATTAAGGCACATAAGCTCAGTTAAGATGAACTTAAAGACTTATAAAAGATCGGGGTATTACATAATGCCCTAGCTTCACACTCAAGATCCTCAACGTAGATCAATTGTCCTTCCGTCGCTCTAGTCTTGGGCATAAGCCGAACTCAAAACTTGAAGATTAACTATCTTGGAACCAATTCCCCGGCAACGATAACAATTTGACGAAGCTATCGTTTGCACTTGGCACAAATAAATTTGCAATCTCATATGCCCACAGTAGGCAATAGCTAGCGGTAAGCAGTGTCGTGCCCAAGGGAATTAGTGTAGTCTCTCTTCCACAAACTGTTGTCACAAAAGGGTATTGGTCTGAACTTTGCTTGTCTTGGTCAACAAACACTAAAAACTATAACTGAAACTGAAAGTAGATTTAATCAATAATAAAATAGACTTGGACTAGATTTCGAATCAATGACTATTAATACTTTCTACTCGATCATGGGCACAATGATTTTCAATCGTATACTTCTACTATTCGGTTTAAAGGAAAAAACTCCTCTCTTGATCAACACACTTACAAAGACCCTTCAACAGATGTATTGCCCAAGAGGCATTAATTTCTTTTAGACCCAAATCAGCCAAGAGATGCCCAAGACATCGACTGCTCTCTAATACTTATTATCTATTCGAGCACAAGAGACACTCTCGTGTTGACCTCGACTCTATTGATGATCTAGACTTCTTAACTTATTGGTGATCAAGCAATTAGTTATCTTGCCCAAATCTAACATTAGGTCCTAAGTATTTCGGGAATAAAAGAACATGATTTATTTAGCACACTTTGGCCTCACGAGTAATCAAAGTATTAATTAATCACGTCATCTCATCCGATTCAAGTTTAAGGAATTAGCTAGACATATTAATAAACGAAAACAAAGTAAAAGAAATTAAAGCAAATATAATTGAAACTTAAAATAAGAACTATATTACCAAAAGCAAAGTAGATCGTGTCTTGGCCAGAATGCCAACAGAAAACATAAAGCAGTAAGTAAAAACAGAAACTAAAGCTTTGTCCTTAGGACTTGTTTTTTTTTTTCTCCTCACCAAACTCTCTCAAGACAAAATTTAAAACTATGCTAGGGTTGAACGAAGATGATTTTGCATAGTACATGCATCCATATATATAGGCATCAAGATTAGGTTTAGTCGGTTCCCTTCATGTGCTGGACTCCTTCCTTCCTTGGCCTTGTTTCCTTCTTTAGCTTGGCATCAGCATAGTTGGATTTCCTTCCTTGTTGAGTCCGGCTTTGACCAGTCTCTTCTCTATAAGGATGGAAGTTTCCTTCCTTATCCTCTTCCTTGACGCTCAAGTCTCATCCGCTGCCCACTGCTTCATCCTTCTGTCTTGATCATATCAACTTCAGTCTTGCCCTCAACGCGCACTAATCTGGGTACTCTGCTGCTTTGGCCATAAGATTATGGAAAGGTACTCCTTCGCTTGTAGCTTTGCTCAAGATATGTCTATCATTCCCAGCTACAAACTTCAGTTCTATGCCCATATTGCATCGTATCGTTGCCCAATGCCAGAAAAACAGTTTTCCACCAGATTATGCCTACAATCGCACTTGTTCTACCCTGCACCCACTTCCTCCTACTTTTGTCCTCCCAGACACATAAATACACGACAAAGACACAAAAGACACAACAAAACAACACGGAAAAATAAACACAAATATGAGTTCATCAACACTCTACCCATTTTATTAAACCTCGTGTCATTCCCAACTATGCGTTTTTTTCATGGACGGAGGAGTAGTATGCTTGAAAAATATAAGTACCTATTTTTAGCCCGATACAACTTTGTACATAGATCAACCCATAGTCCCATAATCATTGTACCGAACTCATGATGATGATATAGAAATTAAAAATCCCTGCATAATCTTGTATCTTAAAGAATTTTGTTGATATGATATTTAAAATCAGATTTTTTTTTACATAAAGACAGTGACAATTTATTGTATTAGGCCAATGTGGCAAAAGCTTAGGGCTTCCAAATTTAAAGGGCCCTGATGAGTCCATATTTTATGTCTATTTTGTGTCTGTTTTAGGTAGTTTAGATTGAGTCTGTGTATTTATTTTGTCTAGTTTTAGTGTCTTAGAGGACATATTCTGGGCAGGAGGAGGTCAGTTGCTCTTACTTATTTTAATAAAGACAATGATCGTTTTTGTTTGTGTTTTTGTTCGTACTATTTCGGATCGGCACTTTTGGCCGGATTTACTTTATCTTACTTAGTAAGTTTTTAATATAGTTCTTATTATGAGTTTCTCAATTTATTGTATTCGATATTTTACATTCATGTCTAGCTAAGTTTTTATACTTGATCCGGGCAAGATAGTTAAGTGAATACTTAAGCTTGAGAGGTCTAATTGATAATTACATGCATGTGTTCCCAATATGTTAATGAGCTTGTTCCAATATGGTGTAATACGATTAAAGGATTAATAGGCCGTTAATCACTTAAGACATATTAGATCACTAATCAATTGGGAAGTAGGAGTGTTTTCCATAACTTATCTCAATTAAGAACGATTAACATTAGAGGAAGGTGTCTATCCTGTTGGGCTAGACGTGATGATTCCCTGTTGGGCCTTTCTAGTAATTAATTCTCATTAGGCAAGAAACTGAACGATGACTCCGACAGAGGTATTGCCCAAGGTAGGGAGCCGGCAGTGCGTCGCCAACTAAGTAAGGATAGGTCAGGGAAGGGTTTGTTGGGAGCGTGATGAGTAAAAAAGGGATCTCAGCATTCAAGTCCTATAACCAACGATGCATGCATGTGATGAATATATTTGCACCAATGACAAAGCTAGGGTTTTCACTTAACAATGTCTTTGTCCAGATCAAGTCATTTTTGTTATTGATCAAGTTATTTGTTTTCTTTTCAGTATTTGTTTAAGTTCTCGAATTGGGCAAGAGAGCCCTAGTGACCAAAATACCAGAACCAAACTTTTCTTATAAGGTGGAGGAGGTTTCAAGAGATAGTAACAATCAACTCCTTGTGGATCGATCATGTACTTACTTGTTAATTATATAGCTGTGAGGATAGGCTACAAATTCATTTTGATAGTGCGAACAACAGCCTCGTCAAAATTGGCGTTGTTGCCGGGGAGTTGATTTTGTAATTGTTCTCTTGAGGGAGAGACCCTGTACATGTTTGGCTCCGACCCTATTTGGATTGACGGTGAATTGAAGTATCATCCTGAACCAGAGAAGTACATCAAGAAGCAGAAGAGACTAAAAAAGGAAGCTGAAAAACGAGCACGAGAAGAGGAACTGGCGAGTGACGAGGAGATGTCACCACCACAAACTTCAGATAGTGAACAATCTGACGAAGAGGAGATGGCGCGACAGCAAGCTGATCCTGAAAGGACTCTGAAGGAAATCATGTTTCCAACAGATGTCAATTTGAATCCAGCAGGCATCACTTTGCCTGCTATTACTGGAAGTAGGGAGCTGAAACGCTCTTTGATACAGATCTTGCCCAAGTTTAGTGACTAGCCCGGAGACGATCCATAGCGCCACTTATAGGATTTTGAGATGACAATGCGAACTGTGCACATAACTGCCACACAGAACACACTGAGGGAATATATTCGCCTCCTGACGTTCCCATTTTCACTACAAGATGGGGCAAGGGAATGGTTGTACCAACTACCTCAAGGCAGCATAACATCTTGGCAACAAATGCAATAGAAGTTTCTTGAGCAATACTACCCTTTTGCCCGGATTCAAAACGCAAGAGCAGCGATTTAGAACATCAAGATGGGCAATGGAGAGTCTATCTATGATTACCACTCTATGTACAAGAAGCTGATTTCAAGGTGTCCTCAACATGGTTTGGGTGACAAGGACTTGATTAATGCCTTCATGAATGGATTGAGACAGTATCAACGAGATTGGATAGATGCAGCCTGTGGAGGCAATGTCATCAACAAACCACCAAGTGAAATATTTAAACTATTCGCTGAGATGGCAGATAGAAAAAGAAACCAAGATGAGACCATCGTGCCCAGAACGCATGAGCCGACCAGCAGCGATCCCGAATCCGATATCTTGTTATCTATGATGAAGGAGATGATGAATCACAACAAGAGTAATGCTGTTGGGAATGAGAATCCCGGTCCAATCTTAAAGAAAGGAGTCATGAAGTGTGAGCTTTGTGCTGCTAACACTCATCCCACTGATAGGTGCCCATCGTTATATGAAGATGAGAAAATTAATGTTGTTGGGCAACAGTGCCAGTAGGGAGATATTGGGCAACGAAAGAACTTTAACAATGGACCCTGGAGGCCTAATGATGATTTGAGATATGAGAATAACAACTATCTGAATGCACCTCAACAAGGGCAACTACTACATCATCCTTATGTACCCCTGCATAATAGAGATCAACCAAGAGACACCCTGAGAAGCAAAGTGGAAAGGCTTGCAGCTGAACAAAGAAAGGGGTACTAAGAGTTGGACAGTTTTTGTATGGAGACAAGGAGAGGAATGAGAGATATTAATGGAACATTGAGCCACTTGATAGAGTCAATATCTCAGATTAAGTCCATGCTGAATGAAGGAAAAGGAGAACTACCATCTCAAGTTGAGATTAAGAAGGCCCAAGTGAATGCTATCACGCTGCGTAGTGGAGCAAAGTTACCTGAAGTAAGAATGCCTGATCATTATGTACCTCAATGAGCATTTCCTAGGCAACAACAGTCTACTGGACACAGTGCAGATGTTGAGCAAGAGGAGGAGGTTGAGCCAGAGAAGTATGAAGAGGCGCTCATGGGATCAGGTGATTTTGAGGAGTTATGGCAAGAGTTATCAGTTGGAAAAAAGGCACAGATTGAAAGGGAAGCAACAGAAATTAGGAAGAAAGCTAAGCTCGACGTAGCTGAAATCAGAGCTAAAGCAATGAAAGATGCTGAGAAAACAAAGAAGTCCAAACCTTATGAGCCAAAGGCCCCTTACCCAAGTAGATTTGCAAAGGATAACGAAGCACAAAAGATGAAGAAATTGACCAATATGTTTCAGAAGGTAAAGGTCAACATACCCCTCTTGACCGCTTTGCAATCCATGCCCAAATGCGCTAAATTCTTGAAGGAGTTATGTACAAGAAAGGTCAAGTACACAAGTGATGCAAGATTTTAATTCAGTGAGAACGTATCTGCAGTGTTGCAAGACACCCCTATGCCAACCAAGTGCATTAACCCAGGGATGTTCTATATTCCCTGCATTATTGGGGATATGAAGATTGAAAAGGTTATGTTGGATTTTGGGACTTCAATCAATGTCATGCGCAAGTCGATGTACGATGATCTAAGGATGGGTCCACTCAAACCTACAAGGGTGGCTATCCAATTGGCAGATAGGTCAACTGTATGGCCTGAGGGAATTCTAGAGGATGTCTTGGTCAGGGTGAGGGACCTCATCTTTCCAGTTGATTTCTACATTCTGGATATGGGGAGATCGTCACAAAAGGCACCAGTAATATTGTTGGGCAGACCATTTTTGAAGACCCCTCGCACAAGATTCAACTGCGATACGGAAAAGTTAACATGTGAGTTCGGAGAAGAAGTGGTGTCATTCGACATTTACAACACAATGAAGTAGCCTAGTGACACAGAGCTGGTGCACAGTATTGACTTGATTGACCAAATGGTGGATGAGTTCTGGCCACAAATAACAATTGAAGATAAGCTGGATGTAGTTCTCCAAATTAGTCTAACCGAGGTTGTTGCCCAAGATGGATCCGTTGAGCTGATCGAAGTAGTGCATTACCTGAGGTCGGATATAGAACCCTTATGGAGGGTAGAACCATTAGTGATACCCACATTGAAGCAGGAAGACAGATTGATGCCATCAATAGAAAAAGGCATCAAAATTGGAATTGAAGTCATTATTTAGCCACTTGAAATACATCTATTTGGGAGAAAACGAGATGTTACCGGTGATAATAAGTGCTGAGCTGTCTATTGAGAAAGAGGAGCGAGTAAAAGAAGTCCTAGTGAAATATAAGCTGGCCATTGGATGGACACTGGCCGATATAAGGGGCATTAACCCTACTGTGTGCAGGCATCACATCTTACTCGAGGAAGATGCCGTGCCCATTAGGGACCTTTAAAGAAGACTAAATCCAGCAATGAAGGAGGTAGTGATGAAAGAAATCTTAAAGCTGTTGGATCTAGGGATTACCTACCCAGTTTCTGACAGTAGATGGGTTAGTCCAGTGCATGTCGTGCCCAAGAAGTCCGGTAACCAAGTGGTAGAAAATGAGCAGAGAAAGATGGTGGCCACGAGGCTACAAACAGGTTGGCGAGTATGCATCAACTACATGAAGCTGAACCAGAAGACCAAGAAAGACCATTTTCCGTTACCTTTCATTGATGAGATGCTCGAGAGGTTAGCAGGCAACAAGTATTTCTGCTTTCTCGATGGTTACTTGGGCTATATGCAGATCTGGGTCACGGAGGAAGACCGGGGCAAGACTACTTTCACTTGCCCATTCGACACGTTTGCGTATAGAAGGATGCCTTTTGGTCTATGCAACGCACCTGGCTCATTCCAAAGGTGCATAATGAGCATATTCTCAGATTTACTTGAAACATGCATAGAGGTGTTCATGGACGACTTTACTGTCTATGGATCGGATTTCGACATGTGTCTAAGTAACTTGGAAATGGTGCTAAAAAGATGTGTTGATAAGAGTCTGATGCTGAACTACGAGAAATGCCACTTCATGGTCAAGAAAGGCATAGTCTTGGGGTATGTTATATCAGAACGAGGGATAGAGGTCGACAAGGCCAAGATCGATATCCTAGCCAAGTTGCCCTACCCTAGCAACGTGAAACAGCTGTGTGGTTTCATTGGACACGCTGGATTTTACAGAAGATTTGTCAAAGACTTTGCTAAGATCGCGCATCCTATGACTAGGCTATTACAAGGAGAAGTGGAATGGAATTTCGAAGAGGACTGCAAGAAGGCTTTCCATACATTGAAGAAGATCTTAGTGTCAGCACCCATCATTCAACCACCAGATTGGGGGACGTCATTTGAGATGATGTGCAATGCGAGTGGCTACGTCGTGGGAGCTATTCTTGGGCAAAAGAGAGGTAAGGTAAACTATACTATGCATCTAAGACTCTAAATCCTGCCCAATGCAATTATTCAACCACGGAGAAGGAATTGTTAGCCGTAGTGTTTGCCTTTGAAAAGTTTCGATCATACCTGCTCGGGGGCAAGACCATAGTCTACACTGATCACTCTGCCCTGAAGTTCCTCATGGCCAAGAAGGAGACAAAACCCAGATTGATAAGGTGGATCTTGTTACTCCAGGAATTCGATGTAAAAATTAAGGACAAGCCTGAAGCTCAAAATTTAGTGGCTAACCATTTGAGCCGCATCATCCAACAAGAAGAGGCTGAGCCGATCAAGGAGACCTTCCCGGATGAACACTTGGCACTTGCCCAAGACAATCATGATCCGTGGTATGCTGACTTATGTAATTATATTGTCTTGGGACGACTACCAGGAAACCTCAGTTCGTATCAAAAGAACAAGCTCAAGGTGGAGAGTCGATATTACATATGGGATGAACCTTACCTGTGGAAGATGTGTACTGACCAAGTTATTCGTAGATGTGTTGATGAGAAAGAACAAGCAAGTATCCTTGCAAACTGCCATTCAAAAGTGTGTGGGGGACATTTTGGACCAAAAAGGACGGCAAGGAAGATATTGGATTGTGGGTTTTATTGGCCCAATGTATTCAAAGACAGCTTTGAATGGTGCAAACATTGCGCTCATTGCCAAAAGGTGGGTAACATCAGTAAGAGGAATAAGATGCACATGACCCCAGTCATGCCTGTGGAAGTCTTTGATATATGGGGAATGGACTTCATGGGACCATTGTTCAACTCAAGAGGAAATCTATATATACTGTTAGCAGTTGATTATGTGTCTAAATAGGTGGAAGCCAAGGCAACATCAACGAATGATCGAAGGTAGTAGTGGAATTCCTCAAGGGCAACATCTTTAGCCAATTTGGTATGCCCAGGGCAATCATAAGCGACCAAGGAACGCACTTTTGCAATTGAGCTGTGAAAAGGTTAATGAGCAGGTACGTAGTTCATCATAGGATTTCAAATGCTTATCATCCTCAGGCAAATGGTCAAGCAGAGTTGTCCAATCGCATTGTGAAGGCTATCTTGAGGAAGACAGTTAGCCCAACTGGGAAGGATTGGAGTTTGCATCTTGAGGATGCATTATGGACATACAAGACAACATTTAAAACCCGTTTGGGATGTCGCCCTACAGAATGGTCTTTGGCAAGATGTGCCACCTACCTATGGAAATTGAACATCGCGCGTATTGGGCAATTCAGAAAATGTATGATTGGGACGAGGCTGGCCAAGTCAGGAAGCTCAAGCTGCAGGAACTTGAGAAAATCCGACTCAATTCGTATGATAGTTCTGTTTTGTACAAAAAAAAAGATGAAGAAAGCTCATGATGCCTTGATCAAAGTCAAGAAGTTTGAACCTGAGCAACAGGTGCTGTTATATCAATCCAAGTTCAAACTTATGTCGGGGAAACTGTCAACCAAGTGGATTGGCCCGTTTAAAGTGCAAGCTACATATCCGAATGGGGCTGTGGAGGTAATGAATGCAAACACGGGAAAAATTTTCAAGGTTAATAGAGAAAGGTTGAAGGCTTTCTTCGGCCAAGTTATGGAGAAACCAGAGGAATGCCTGAAATTCCTCTGTGATATGGAGCCCTAACTTGGCCAAAGAGGACGTCGTGCCCACGACGATAACTGGGGCGTTGGCTAGGAGACAACCTAGCATGTTTATTCGTAACCTGCAGGGAACAGGTGTTGGGCAAAGGAAGAAGAAGGATTTAACACTTTTCTTTGAGCAAAGTGTGTGCGCAAGAGGGCAAGTGCGGCGCTCTGGGCTAAGCGATGGACTTGGAAAACAATGCTAACAGGACAATAACTGCCACATCACGTGTGATGTGACAGTTGCACTCAAAACCTACCCCTAGCCCTATAACCGTCTGCCACCCTACCACGTCTAATCCCTCTAACCCTTCCACTTCCACACGTAAACTCTCAATTCAAAAACTACCATAATTCACTTTCCATCCTCAACCCCCTCACTCCCTCCAATTTTGGCCATCAATGATTTTCTTCCCCAAATTAAAACCCTAGAAAACTCAATAAAATCCCTCACGGAATGCACATCAATCTTTCCGACCACGAGTCACCACAGTTGAAAACCTCTCTACACGAAGCAGATCCCACTTCTTGGGTGGTGTCGTACCCCCTTACTGTTAAGGCGGAGAAAATCATCAGCGAAGCTCTTACTGAAACTATGGTAGTACCAGGCGAAGAGGAAGTAATGTCAGGCGAAGGTGCTCTGGTAGTTGGAACTTCTTCCACATCGGAGAAGCCTGCTGAGAAAGCTGTGCTGGAAAACTCGCCGTCCAAGAAAGAGGGAGTACAAAAGAAGCAGGATGAAGATGTGGTCATGAAGGTGGTAGACGACGTGGAAAAAGATCAAAGAGACAAAAAAGAGTCTAAGGATTCCTTCGACAAACTGTGTGCAAAGGTGAAGAGGGATGCGGAGAAAAGAAAAGATAAGAGGAAATAGGGCCAACTGGAGAAGGGGGCCAAGAAAAAGACAAAGGTAGCTAGTTCTGAAGCCGCTTCATCGCTGGGTGGAGAATCCTCTACGGAGGAGAAGAAGGTTGCTACGCCTTCTTCCAAAGGCCAAGGGATGAAACAAAAATTGGTGGAGTCTAATGAGGACGACGATGTCCAGATCATGAGAGAGAGGATAACACGGTCTGCTGCTCAAAAAATCAAAAAGAAAGAATCTGAGTCGCGAGGGAAAAAGAAAAAAAAGAAAGCTGAGGATTTGGCAGCCAGGAAGGTGTTTGTGCCCAGGGAGGTCGACTTCATTGACCTGGACTCCTTGGGCATTGCGATGGAAGTGAGGGCTCTATTTGATGGGTGTGGCTGGGGAAGATTCCTGACGCTACCCTGCCACATCTATGAGGATTTGATGAGAGAAGTGTATGGGTCCATGGAGTTTGTGCTGGATGGAGAAGGGAACTCGTCTTCTATCGAGTTCGTGTTGAATGGGCAACCTTTGGTGGCTGGGTTAAATGATTTGAACCAAATCCTGGGGTTCGCCACAATGATGGAGCTGTAGAGGCCGGAGTTCAGGAAGGCAGGGAAGAAAGTGCCATTGGACCTGCCCATGGAGGAATGGATCTGAATGTGGAAAGAAGTCAGTGTGGGGACAGAGTTTAAGTCGGGAGATAACAAGGCGTCAGACTTGAAGATGCTAGCCCTCCGCATTGCTTATAGGATCATTGCTTACAACATGTTTGGCAAGGGAGATAGCGGGAACTCGCTGGCCAACAAGGATGTCTACATACTATTCTGTACGTTGACTAAGAAAAGGCTGAATTTTGGGGCCTTCTTGATGGAGCAGTTGAGGGCAGTCATGGGCAAGACGGGTCAGAAGTACTCGTGTGGGCATTTCGTTACTGCCTATATCGAGGGTTTGGAGCTTCAGGATAATGTGAAGAAATTTGAGGTGACACCGGCTGATGTGCTCAACATGGAGTGGTTGAGCAGGAAGAAGGAGGTTGTGAAGAGCGGTAAAGGATGGCGTCTTTTGGAGGCGCATGAGAATGATCAACCAACATCAGCACGTTTGCCGCCCAAGAAGTCAGCCAAGTTGGCTAAGAATACGGTGATCGATGAGGAAGAGGATGAGGAGGAGGAAGAAGTTGAGTCTTCCTCTGCTCATATGAAGGAAGTCTTGGAGAGGATGGGCAAGACCGAGGAGTTGCTCAAGGAGCTGCGAGATGGGCAGCTGATCATGCAGGCTACTCTCAACAGCCTTGCCCGCCACCTGAAATTGGGGTCAGTACCTGATCCTTCTACTTGATTATATCATCCTTTGTGTTTTAGTTTAGTTTAGTTTTTTTTTAGTGTGTCTTTTTCTTTTTCTTTTTAATGTTAGAGTCTATGGAGTCATCGAATACCTCACCCACATTTTGCTATGCAAAGTGTGTGGTGAGGAAGGCGAATGACTCATTTTGTTTGGTGTTTGAGTCTTGTCCTCTTTGCTCTGCAAAATGTGTGCGTAGGGAGGCCAAATGTTTGTCAGTTAGTTTGTTGAGTCCAAGGTTGAGGCCTCCATGGATGGACTTTGCTATAAGCAAAGTGTGGGTGTAGGGTGTCTGTGCCGTATGTTTTTTATTTCTAAGTAGTTGTGTTGATCAACATAGAGTAGTTGGGCAAGGTGGTATGATGATTTTTGTGCTTAATTGCTGCTTGTTGAACAGTATTACGTTTATGCATGCTAGAAGATGACTTGTATGATGGATTGAGTTGTGAGCCTACCCTGTGAGGATTTGAGCTTAATTGAATTTATTCTTTGTTTGTGATTAAAGACATCTTGATTAGGAAGAACTAGAACTTGCCTGCACTTTGATTTATGTTGATAACCTCTGAGCTTAGATGATTTAGGCAGTTTTTTCATTAGCCAATTGAGCTTAAATTGACTACAAGATATGATTATCCTTTGATAAGCTCCTTTGAACTGAATTGATTTTTTCTATCACTTAAATATTGCCCCATGAAAAATTGAGTTTATTTGGTTATGGGAACCTAGGCAATAAAAGAAGAAAAGGGCAGGAAGGATAGGGGTACATCTTAGGCAAGATGGTTGGGTTCTACACAGTTTAAAAAAAAATGAAGGAATTAGGGGAACAGAAAAACTAAGAAAAGAAAATGAAAAAAATCACGAGTTCCCTAGAAAAAAGTTGAAGCTTAAGCCTGGTTGATTAAGGCGAGTAATTGAGAAGAAGCTGGGAACCCCTGTTGCCCAACACGAGTTTAAATGACCATTAGCCAAAGATTTAAATACTTCCTACTTTTTACCTTAAGCTAATTCAACCTAAAAAGACCTAATGATGAGTTCTGAGGTTTAGAATAAGAGCTTTAGATTTAAAGGGTAGGCAAGCCTATGGTGATACCAGAGTCAAGATGATCTATGAGCGTGAAAATGAACTTAAACACAAGAATGATGAGTGTGGAAAGTAGGGTGTAAATGAGCCGAGTCGAACCGAGTATTGGCGTGCTCAAGCTCGAGCTTGACCCATATGTATGAAGCTCGAGCTCGAGCTCGACTCGACCGAGTTTTATATTTTTGAGCTCGAGATTGACTCGATTACAAACTCGATAAGCTCGAGCTCGACTCGGTTGGGCTCGACAGTTGAATCTTGATCGAGCTTGAACTCAAACTTGAGCTCGTTTAAGCTCATCAGCAAACTGAATAGAGTTAGAAATCATTCCATTGCAACAAATCTTTCTCCAAATCAAATATAACATCTAAACATTTAAGTCAAATAAAATATCCAAAACAAATAAAACATAAACAGCTACACATTTTCATAAATGTGAAATCGAGCATAAAACTAAGCAGGCTAAACAAACAAATAAAAATTCAATATTTTCAATTTTTTTTCAAGTATAATCCCCAAAACTAAAAAAGAAACGAGTTGTTGCAATTTACTAGAATAAACCCTAATTCTATCTCCAATTTCTTCTTCCCAGCACCGCCAAAAAATATAAGTCAGGTAGTGGCATGGGTAGGCGGGTGAGGGATGAATCCAGCTGTGGTTGAGAGAGAGAATAGGATTTGAGAGCGGTACGGTTGTCGGAATCGGCGCCTACGACCATCGAGATTGGCGGCTGCAGCACCGGCGAGGTTGGACAAGATTTTTACTTTTCACTTTGGGGGTAGAGAAGACAAACGAGATTAGAGAGAGACAACAAATGCGACTACCCTAATTTCTATTCCTTATTTTATACTATGGGCTATATTTGTAATTAAGTAATGTTATAAGGGTAACATTGTAAAATGTTATTACTAAGCTCGATAAAGTTATTACTAAGCTCGATTAGGCTCGCGAGCCTATCGAGCCGAGTATAGTGAAACTCGAACTCGAGCTCGAGCTCGACTTGAGTAGTACCGAGTTGATTATGAGTATTTTTCGAGTCGATCCCGAGTAGCTCGCGAGCTAGCTCGACTCACTTACACCCCTAGTGGAAAGAATATCCTAGAGCTCACAATTATGTCTTGACTTGTTTGATGGCATTGCTTTTTCTTTTCCCTTCACCTGCAGAATTCTTTTAGAGATTGTTGTATTATTTTGACTAACTCTTCAGTGTTGATCTTGTTTGTAGTTCTCTGTTTTTGTTCTTTTGTTTTTCTATTTGTGTCGTGGACAAGTTGTTTGTGCACACTTGAGGACAAGTGTGGGTTAAGTGTATGCTCATGATGAGTCCATATTTTGTGTCTGTTTTGTGTCTGTTTTAGGTAGTTTAGATCGAGTCTGTGTATTTGTTTTGTCTAGTTTTAGTGTCTTGGAGGACATATTCTGGGTAGGAGGAGGTCTATTGCTCTGCAGGTAGATTCTGAGCAAAATAGGGATGGAAAGCTGCATTTCTGGAAGCAGGCAGGGTAGGATGGAATTGGTCAAGATAGGCGGAGTGTGTTGGTCAACTGGCATTGTTTCTCTCCTAGGTCTAGAAGGATAAGGAAAAGATGATCTAACTTAAATATCTTTCCTTATCCGACTAGATTTAGGATCCGCAAGGGATCTTTTGAAGATAGATGTGACATGTCACGTTGGGGTCGTGCTTATCAAGTATTTACTTGCATCCCAAGGTACCTCGTGGATTTCCTTCCATGTTAAGGACCGGGGACCCAAACCCTAGCACTTGCCTATAAATATTGAAGCCTAGCTGCTGTGAAGACACGCCGTTTTTATGCTTTCATCCTTGTTTACTTTGAGAGATTGTGAGGAAAAGAACAAGTCCTGCGGACAACATTTTATTTGTGTTTTTGTTCGTACTATTTCTGATCAGCACTTTTGGCCGGATTTACTTTCTCTTACTTAGTAAGTTTTTAATATAGTTCTTATTATGAGTTTTTCAATTTATTGTGTTCGATATTTTACATTCATGTCTAGCTAAGTATTTATACTTAATCTGGGCAAGATAGTTAAGTGAATACTTAAGAATAAGAGGTTTAATTGTGCTTGATAATTACATGCATGTGTTCCCGATATGTTAATGATCTTGTTCTAATATGGTGTAATACGATTAAGGGGTTAATAGGCCGTTAATCACTTAAGACATATTAGATCACTAATCAATTAGAAAGTATGAGTGTTTTCCATAACTTATCTCAATTAAGATCGATTAAAATTAGAGAAAGGTGTCTACCCTGTTGGGCTAGACGTGATGATTCCTTGTTTGGGCCTTTCTAGTAATAAATGCTCCTTGGGCAAGAAACTGAACGATGACTCCGACAGAGGTATTGCCCAAGTTAGGGAGCCAGCAGTGCGTCGCTAACTAAGTAAGGATAGGTCACGGAAGGGTTTGTTGGGAGCATGACGAGTAAAAGAGATCTCAACATTCAAGTCCTATAACCAACGATGCATGCATGTGATGAATATATTTGCACCAATGACCAAGCTAGGGTTTTCACTTAACGATGTCTTAGTCCAGATCAAGTCGTTTTTGTTATTGATCAAGTTATTTGTTTTCTTTTCAATATTTATTTAAGTTCTCGAATTGGGCAAGAGAGCCCTAGTGACCAAGATACCAAAATCAAACTTTCTTGTCAGGTGGAGGAGGTTTCAAGAGATAGTAACAATCAACTCTTTGTGGATCGATCCTGTACTTACTTGCTAACTATATAGCTGTGAGGATAGGCTACAAATTCATTTTGAAAGTGCGAACAACAGCCTCGTCAGCTTTAAAGTTTATAACAAAACCCCATTCATATTAGTAAAAGAAAGGATTTATCTGCTTCAAGTGGAAAAAGTCTGCAATGGCCAAGAAAATAAGTAGTACACTTTATATGTTTCACTTTTTTGCTCTCAATTTTCACACAGTCACAGTGCTTTCTTTTCTACTCTCAAAATTTCTTTTCTTACTATTTGTTTCTTTCTCTCTTTCTCTCAATCACGAGTCAATTAACCACCAGTCACCAATCACCACCAGATCAAATTCTCTCTCATTTTTTGATTATTTTGCTTTTTAAAATGCTACAAATCTAAAGTATTGCATTAATTACAATATCATTTTTTTTAGGTTTATTTGAGCTAGATGCAATTTTCGGATTGTAACCTTTTCATTTTTGAGAAACAAACTTTTTTGTACAGTTTGCAATAAGTGGACCGTAACGTTTTTTTTTTCTTGCATTCCCAATCCAATTTGCGGCCCAAATTCTTTTATTTTGGGCTTTTTTTTTGTTTGGATGCGGGGAAGATGTTTGCTGAAATGCCCTAAAGAGACCTTGTATGGAAGTTTGCTAATAATGTGGGAAGGGGTGTAGCTAAATTGTAGTGGATGATCAAATCTATAAATTTGGCATTGGAGATCAAATCTTACCACAACTTTATATATATATATATATATATATATATATATATATATATATATATATATTCAAATCTATCCAAACTTTTGAAGTTTATTGATTTTATCCCACTGAATTACTCGACCATAGAACGTCCGATGAAAAATTTGCAACTTCGACGGAAAATTTAAAAACCAATATGCTTCCGATGATAGAATTGATAAACATTAAAATTGTCGCAGACTCGCAGTATAAATTTTAAAGGTCGGAATGGAATTGAACATAACATATAAAAATACGATAGAAAATACTAAAAGAAAAATAAATGTGGAAAAAATGATTATTACTAATCAATCTGCCATATAATTTAAGTGCTTACTATTATTCATTTGAAACTGCTAATAGCTTGTAATCAATATTTTAATTTAACAAGATCTAAATTATTAATTGATCTTGTGGGCGTCAATGGATCCAATACTAAATAATTAAGAAAAAAAGAAATAATTAAGTATCTAATTTAGATGAACCTTGTTAGACTTGGAAAAAGAGATAGCTCTGACAGCGGATGTCATGGAGGCGGAAGTAGAATTGAGGGCGGCATCGATATATTTATTGGAGGCGAACGTGGTGGCTTTCTCCAAAGTCTTCCCCATTTTACGAGCGAATTATTTTTGGGGCATTTTATCAAATAACTTCCCTGCATCCAAAACCCAAATTAAGCCCAAAAAAATTTAAGTTGGATCCAAAATTGGCTTGGGAACGCAAGAATTATGGTCTACTTATTGCAAGAAAAAAAAGTTATGGTTCATATATTGCCGACCCGTACAAAAAGTCCGTTTTCTTAAAAATGGAAAAGTTACGGTCTGGAAATTGCCTCTAGCTCAGTTTATTTTAGATGTAATATATTGATGTTTTTAGTTTTTTTATTTTTAGTTTGTATTGTAGTTACGCAAGCATCAAATAATAAAAAGGGTGAATTTCTTTTCGCCTAGGACCTTCAGAATGTCAGGTTGATCCTACTTGTTAAATCGATCTTGGCATATCATCAACTGGGCTCACCAAGGTGAGTAAAATACTACTCTAATTACATGGTCGTGTATGACAGATCCTAAAGGATCGTATTTGTTAGCTCGAATACGAGACATAACTATAGTACCGCTACATTAGTTATACCTATCTCAAATAGTTCTACACAAGGTTTTCCACCAATAAAAAGGGACGAGCATATATAATTGTTGGTTATTCCTTTTTTTTTTTTTTTGATATCGTGGAAATCCGCAGCCGCTACCTTCGGTGTGCACTGAGTAAATCCTTACGTTAAAAATATTACTGCGAAAAGAAAGCACCATAATTTTTCTTTAATTTTAAATTAAGAAATATCCGTTTGATCTAACAATGATTGTATTTTTTCGTATTCGTGCACGACCCCTAAATTCGGAAACTCCTTGTCAAATTGGATTATGTTCTAGTTGGAATACCTTAATTTCGCGTTACTGGAAAATAAACTGAAGTTGGTTTAAATTTTGGTTTAATTTCTCATATGATAAAGGTTTAATTTCGTTAGGAGTAGAGGCACATGCTAAAATAATAGTTGTATGTAAAAAAAATTAGAGCTGTTATGAAATGAAAGTTCGTTACAGAAATCTCTAAAATTAGAAGTCGATAAAATTGAAAGAAAAAGAAAAATGCATTTTTAACCATTATGGTTAAAATCTTATCTTCGTGATAGTGTCGGTTCTCAAACCAGAAGTTACTTTCCTCCTAAAAAATAAACACTTAAATATACTATGTGATAATTACGTAACTGAATTAAAATAAAAAGATATAAACTTGAAATAAGATACACAAGTTAGAAAGAAGAAAAGAAAAAAAAAAAAAAAAAAAAAAAAAAAAAAGTCAAATGTAATGTAACTGATAAAATACAGTAGAATACAAGTTTCGGTTGTCAACCCGGGAAGGTCGGAGTCCGAAAATGAAGTGAGGCGCAAACATGAATTTTCGGTAACTGAAAGAAAGAGAAAAAGAAAACAAACCAAATCTGCAGAATGTTTATAATTTTTGTGTCACACATTCACCCAACGGAACTCCCCTGCTTTCTCTCACATCCTCTCTCACCTCTTATTCCCGCCCTCACCACCACGAGGACCAGTTGGAGACATGGAAGAGACACCTCCACGGCGTCTCCGCCGTTCAGCGCTCCCCACCCTCCTGGTCCTCACACTACTATCATTCGCCGTAGTCCCTACCTCCGCCGCAGTAATCAACGCCCCCGCCAACTCTGCCGCCTTCACGCCGCCGGACAACTACCTCTTCGACTGCGGTAACCCTACCTCCACCACCACCCCGGGCAACCGCGTCTACCTCGGCGATCCCGACACCGGCAAATTCTTATCCTACAGCGGCCCCGCCGTCGCCGCCGCCGCGCCGCAGCCCGATCCCACCGTCCCCTCGCCGATCTACAACACCGCCAGCGTCTTCGCCACCGTCGCCACCTACACCTTCCACGCCGCCCGACCCGGATGGCACTGGATCCGGCTCCACTTCGCGCCCGTTCAGAACAACGCCGGCAAGGATCTGAAGACCGCCAAGTTTAAGGTGACGACGGAGCGCCTCGTGCTGGTGCAGGATTTCGAGATCCCGCCCAATGCCACGTGGAGCATGAGGGAATTCCTCGTCAACGTCACCACGGAACGCTTCTCCGTTACCTTCTCCCCCAACACCGGCAGCTTCGCCTATATCAACGCGATCGAGTTCGTTTCGGCGCCGGATACTTTGCTCGGTGACGTCGCCGTCGCTATCTCCCCCAGAGGAGATTATTCCGGTATGGCGAGCGTAGCGTACCAGACGGCGTACCGCCTCAACGCCGGCGGCCCCGTAATCTCGGCGCAGAACGATACCCTAGGGAGGAATTGGGAGCCCGATCAGCCTTACCTCGACCCCAAATTCATGGGGACCACCGCCTCCGTACAACCTAATGTCATTACCTATCCCGAAGGCAACTCACCGCTCATCGCGCCGCCGCTTGTTTACGCCACCGCCGTCGAGATGGCGGACCCCAACACTCCGGTGACCTTTCTATTGTTCATACTCTATAAATTTTCTATATTAATTGATTTATGATATACTATTTATTTATTGCACGAATGAATGAATGAATTAATATTGCAGGTTCCGAGTTTCAACATTACCTGGAGAATGAAGGTGGATCAATCATTCCAATATTTCATCCGCCTTCACTTCGCCGACATCGTGAGCAAAGCCATGAACGATCTCTACTTCAACGTTTACATCAACGGGAGATCCGCCATCAGCGGTCTGGACTTATCGACGGTGGCCGGTGGCCTAAGCGCGGCCTACTTCGCCGATTTCGTGCTGAACTCAACCATGGTGACAGGCCTGGATCCATTGACCGTTCAAGTGGGGCCCATTAACCAAAACGCTGGCACCAAGAATGGGCTTCTCAACGGCATTGAGGTGTTCAAGATGAACAATTCCGTAGGCAGTTTGGATGGAGAGTTTGGCGTCAATGGTGAAAGGCTCGACGGCAGCGGCGTCAACGGCACCGTTGCTGCCGTCGGCTTCGCTATGATGTTCGGAGCGTTCGTCGGGTTAGGCGCCATGGCGGTCAAGTGGAAGAAGAGGCCTCAAGACTGGCAGAAGAGGAATAGCTTCTCTTCGTGGCTGCTCCCCATTCACGCCGGCGATGCCAGCTTCTTGTCCGGCAGCAAAACTTCTTTAGGCTCGAGAAAAAGCCAGGTTTTCTCTTCCACTATGGGACTGGGCAGATATTTCTCCTTCACTGAGCTGCAGGAGGCTACCAACAACTGGGAAGCCGCCGGCATCATCGGCGTTGGCGGCTTCGGGAACGTCTATCTCGGAACGATCGACGACGGGATCAAAGTGGCGGTGAAACGAGGTAATCCGCAGTCGGAGCAAGGGATCAACGAGTTTCAGACAGAGATCCAGATCCTGTCCAAACTCAGGCATCGCCATCTCGTCTCACTAATTGGCTACTGCGACGAGAACGCTGAGATGATTCTTGTTTATGAATTCATGGCCAACGGTCCTCTCAGAGACCATCTCTACGGCAAGGATCTTCCCACATTACCATGGAAGCAGAGGCTCGAGATCTGCATCGGCGCCGCCCGCGGGCTACATTATCTCCACACGGGGGCGGCTCAGGGCATCATCCACCGCGACGTCAAGACCACCAACATCTTGCTCGATGAGAACTTCGTCGCCAAAATGGCCGACTTCGGCCTCTCCAAGGACGCCCCGGGGGCCGAGCAAACGCACGTCAGCACGGCCGTCAAGGGCAGTTTCGGCTACCTCGACCCTGAGTACTTCCGAAAACAACAACTGACGGATAAGTCCGACGTGTACTCTTTCGGCGTCGTGCTGCTGGAGGCGCTCTGCGCCCGCCCCGCCATCAACCCTGCATTGCCCAGGGAGCAGGTGAACCTGGCTGAATGGGCAATGCAGTGGAAGAGGAAGGGGCTCCTCGACAAGATCATCGACCCCACGCTGGTGGGCCACATCAGCCCCGAGTCGATGACCAAATTTGCCGAGGCTGCTGAGAAATGCCTCGCCGAGTATGGGGTGGATAGGCCTACAATGGGCGACGTGTTGTGGAACTTGGAGTACGCGCTGCAGATGCAGGAGACCTGGATGCAGGACAACGGAGACGAGGTGGGGTCGGTTGCAAGTACAACCACCCCACCTTCGCCTCATGTCGTTGTCACTGCAGCCGAGGAAGTTGCTCCCGAACCTGCTCCTGCACCTGTTCCGTCTGTAGCAGATATTGTGCCGCCCTCGACGATTGAGGAGGGCGGTGAAGGCCAGGTCATCGATCAGGAGCACTCGGGAACCGCCATGTTCGCGCAATTTGCTGCTCTCAACGGGCGCTAGATGCTACACGAGACGAGATCAGCTGTTGTAAATTTTATTTCATCTATTAATTGCTATGGTCTTAACAATATATGCCGTGTGTAAATGGGTAGATCTTGCATTATATACTACTGCAGTGACTTTATATAATATGGTTTTCTGTAAGCTGTTGGGTTTATATAAAATTTAAACCAAGTCGTTAGGTGGGGAAAAGCAGCCATAGCATCTCTATATACTCATCATTTTCTCCCCACATTTTTTGTAACATACACAGCAGTTTATAAACTACTTATGTAAGTATGTTTAACATCCCTATGATTGTAGATGATTTCTAAGTAATTTGAAAACTACAAAACTGGAAATAAAAAATGAAACCATTGCATGAGAATTTGCATGTCGACTGATTGAGAGATACTACTCCTCTTCTTCGAATTCTATGAAACCCCAAGATACATTGTTTTCGTTCTCCAAATGCCTATAAATCAGACAAAACAAAATAGTGAAGAAAGAATAATATATCAACAATGGAGTATGTTTAATTTGCATTCTCTAGCTTATCACAAATTTCACAATCTTTAATTAATCTGCTGTATTAATTATTCAGTAATGGTTTAATTTTAACAAGCAAACTAGTAAATCTCTAACGCATTTGCAAATACTCTAAACCATAATTATCGAAAAAAGAAAAATTCAATTGAAAAGAAATAAAATGGTAGGAAACACTAAGATTTCTCTGCGTTTCTTCTTCCTTTTTCTTTCTTCACATTACTTTTTCTTGCGGGATTTCTTTCTTCACATATACTCGTCTTCATTCTCATCTCATTTGTCAACAGACACGCACAGCAAATAGTTCACCTCTATGATCCTTCGAAAACAAATAGTTCACCTCTGTGTTTGAATTTAATTAAAAACGGTGGTTCCATATATAGTTTCGTACTTGTTATTGTAATTCCTGCAAAGAAAAACATAAAAGGAAATAGGTGTCATGAGCCACGCGAAGGGTTATATACTAAAGTAAACTTTTAGTATAGAATGTGACTTTTCAAATAGATAATACTGATAATATCCATCTATTATATTTTCTCCCACTTATACTAAAGTTTAATTTAGTATTGGGAGGTTGTGTAGCCCAACTCCTTCAACATGTTTGTTGAACGTCAAAGCTGTAGACTCTTTGTAAATGGATCGGCCAGATTATTAACTCCTGCAATATGCACTACTGCCACTTCTTCATGCTTCACAAGCTGCCGAATGTAATGATATCTACTGTCAATGTGCTTCGCAGCTTGATGACATTGTAATTCCTTACAGTTCGAAACTACAGCCTCATTGTCACAATAAATTGTGATACACGTCGGCAAACCAGGAATCACATCAAGTTCTGCTAAGAAGTTTCTAAGCCATATATCCTTTTGGCACCTTCACAAGCAGCCACATACTCGGCTTCATTATGGATAGTGAAATGCATTTCTGCTTTACACTTCTCCACGCAATGGCTCCACCTCCAAACATAAACGCATAGCCCGATATAGACTTCCGTTTGTCCTTATAAGCTTGATAATCAGCGTCTACATAACCTACCGGAGTCACATCACCAGACTGGTAAACTAGCACATATATACTCCCTAGTCCGTTTAAGGTACTTAAGTATGTGCTTTACAATAGTCCAATGAGCTTGTCTAGGATTTGTTTGATATTGAGCCGCCACGCCTACAGTGTATCAGATATCGGGCCTAATACAATGCATGGCATACATGAGACTACCTATAGCCGAAGCATAAGGAACCTTCTTGATGTCTGCTATCTCCTTTGGTGTCGTAGGACACATCGCCTTAGATAGGGGGAAGCCATGTCTGAAAGGTAGAAAACCTTTTTTGGCATCCAGCATGCTAAAGCACGACAACACAGTATTAAAATAAGTTGTTTGAGACAAGCTCAACATTCTCTTAAATCGATCTCGACCGACCTTTATCCCGAGAATGTACGCTGCCTCTCCTGAACCCTTCATTTTAAACTATTAGGATAAGCACTCCTTAATGCTCGATAATACATTCACATTATCGCTAATGAGAAGTATATCATCGACATAGAGTACTAGGAATACAAAACTCCCATCAATACAAACTCAGTACACATGGCGAGCCATGTTTCATGCTCTTTTTAGTGTCTATAAAGGTCTAGATAAAGTCTTTTCCTCTCTACTCTGGGTCTGTTTATGTCTGGGAGGACACACTGCTTGAAGGGCACCACAATCTTGAAAATGGGTACGAAGAAGCTAATTTGAGGCACGAAGTGGAAGAGAAGCAGCAGAGGAGTAGAAGGTCACGATGAGCTAAGTCATGAGCATGACGACATACAACAAAGGCATGAAGACTCCGCACGCTGAAGTAAACTCTTTGCCGAAAATGGAAAAAATAACTTTGATAGGGACCACTGCAAATCCAACGGCAACCTTCAACAGCAGCAGAAAGGGCAACCAATGAGAGAGGAGCAAGGACAAGGGACTGATAGTGAACTCTCACCTGCCAAGGAACAAGTCGGACTCCAAACTCTCATAAGTGGCAGATTTGAAAGGTTAAAAACTCCAACTACCAAGAAGGACAACCGCACTATAAAAGGGTCTCTCCTCCATCGGCTAGAGCAATCTTTCACTTCTCATCTTCTCCATATTTTCTGCAACTAAGTTTTTGTAACAAACATTATTCCACCCTTTACAATTTCTGTCAAGTCCTCCGTGAGGCAAACAATCTTTATGTTTTTAATGTTAAGTATGGTTTCTTTTATATCTTGCTTTGTTGTTTCATTTACTTTTATGTCTAGATAAATTTTCCTTGCTTGGGTTTGTTGAGATAAGGTGAAGTGTGTGTGATTTGTGTGAGTGGTGAGGCGGAAAGCTCGCTGGAGATCTGCTAAGGCAGTTCCCGACGCGCTGGGCTTGATTCCAAAGTGGTGGAGCCTCCACCACTTTGCCGGAGGCCTACGGAGAAGTGGCGGAGGTGAAATCCTTGACAATACTGGGCAAAAGTGTAGGGGTTTCTCTCATCTCCGGTCGTGTTGCGAGCGTTGGAGAGTGGTGTATGACAAAAATCATGCTTCTAAACATCTCAGACCTTCTATATCTAAAAGTTGCTGGCACAGAGGGCTCAATGGTGACTTTTCCAGATGCGAGCTAATTCTGGAGTCAGTAAGGTGGGCTCCCAAGGTGACTTGGAGGTCTCGATACAGAAAGGAAGTGTTGAGGTTGAGAAGCTCACGTGCATGACATGGTGAAAGTATAAGGGCATGAGTGTCGAGACCCCATAATAGAGAGATGGACTCACGCAATGGCCATTTGAGGGCATGTGATCCTATACACACTCACACACATACACACACACCGAACCAAGTCGAGATTGACCCAAACAATCCCTCTCTATTTGATATCTTTCGTGTTTTATTTCAGTCTTTGCTTCTTGTTGATGTTAAGAGAGTCCAAACTCCAAACCAAATATTGT
>CM055957.1:32222171-32339229 GCA_029490685.1 Schizonepeta tenuifolia | reverse complement strand
AAATGGAATATACATGCGTCTAAACCAAAAACACACAAATTCAAGATGAATCTATAAATGAACCTTCAACTGAAAAATATATATAAATATATATACATAAAAAAATAAAACAAAGCCAAATGTGGAGATAAAAAATTGTCATGTCAATGAGTTACAAATCGTAAATACTATCACTTTGTAAAATTTGTCATCTGAAAGAGTTACAAATTGTAAATGATATTGAAGTTATTAGTTTGTTAATGCTAACATCTACTAAAATGTCACGTATAAAGATGTATTTCACAATATTTAAAATGTAATATATTTGTATTTGCTAATTTTATTGAAATCATCACTTTTATATGATTAAAGTTAAATATATGTTTATTTCAATTTGAGCATATTTTAGTAAGCGGAGGCTTAAGGGTCTCAAAACCTTGCTTGGCATTTCTTAAAAACAAAAATCCTTTAACATTGTGCTTAATTTATTTTTCATTCAAAAAAAAATAAATAAAAAATAAACGAGCCTAAAATCATGTATTTATAAATTAATTGAGGAAATGTATATAGTTATACGATATTATTGCATTTTAATGTTTACATACACAATCATTTTTAAAAATTTGTCATCTCAAGAGTTACAAATCATAAGTGATATTGAAGCTATTAGTATATGTTAATGCAACAACTACTGAAAATGTCGTGTATAAGGAAGTATTCCGTAATGTTAAAAATGTAATATATCGTATTTGTTAATTTTATTGAGATTGAAGGCTTTTTGGAGAAAAAAAAAAGTATATGAATTTTTAATCTCTTTTAATATACTTTATGTATAATGTATTCATTCGGTGCAACACACGGGTGTTAAATATTAGTATTGTAATATATCTTAAATGTTTATACCAGTTAGACAATGCAATCTGCAGTGGTATTATAGGTTTTGCATCAAGTGTATAAATTTTTTTAATGAATAATTTTATATATCTTTTTAGAACATACAATAACATAATATATGTGCACTAAAATTTGATCTAATGGTATCAATTCGTTGCACTAAGAATTTTCTTTTATTCTAATTGAATCGGTTATGACAAGAATATTGAAATAGTACTATATGCAGCAATCAACCAAAAGAAACTCATGATACCTATGCTTAGAAATGAAATTTAATTCTCATAGTAGTATTATTTACGTTACCACATTATCCAAAAGCATAAATGAAGGTGCTTCCATAACCGAGAGCACGTTTTTTTTTTTTTTTGAAACTTAAATTAAGAGCATAGTTAAAAGCTGCCATTAATGAAATATCTAACCGTAACCGGTGGCAAATTGGTCCTTTCGGGGCCCTAATAGTAATAGCCACCTACCCCCAAAACCGCGTCGTTTTAACAGCGCGCAATAAAAAACATTTCCCCCCATCATCAACTCCACCTTCCTTCCTTCCAAATAATTATCTCGTTAATCATTTATTTTGATTTAAACTTTCTCCTCTCTTCTCTTTTCTTCTTATACCCACCCATTCATTTTTTCTCCCTCTCTTTCTCTCTCTATATCTACATACATTCTGCAAAAGAATTTTGATCCCACTTTGACATTTCTACAATTCGTCGACGATAATCACGGGATTCGATCGCCGATATCAGGCGGCGGCATTGACTAATCTGCCATATATCAAGATAGAACTCGAAAATCCTATAAAAATTTACGGCTATATATTGCAGGAGAAATAGAAAAGGAAGTTTTGCGCGTATACAGGGCCGAGACTCAATTGATAACAGATAATTGTGCTCGGTAAATTAGGGTTTAGTTTTGCTCTGGTAAATATGTTGGGGCCAGGATTGCAGTTCAATAGGAGTAGAAACGGCGAAGATCGGTTTTACAGCGCGGCCAGGGCTCGACTGAGTCAAGATTATTTGCGGAGGGCTCAGAGTGACGTCACCCCCAGCCGTTCAAGGAGCCGGCCTGATGAGCCGCTGCTGGAGAAGTCGACCGCAGATATCCCGGCGTCGCCGCCGGTGTCGGAGCCTTCTCCTTTGTGTAATCTCGAGAGGTTCTTGGAATCCGTCACGCCATCGTTACCGGCTCAGTATTTGTCCAAGGTTTTCTTTTTTCAATTATGGATTAGGATAAATTGTGTAAAACCCTAGCTTGTTGCTCTCTATATTTTGTGGAGTTATTGGCTTTTTATTGTTTAAACATGATTTTTGATTATTATGAATATGGTGCTATTGGCGGTTTTGGACTGAGGGAGGGTAAAGAGATTGTTTTGCAGTTTGGGAGTCTGATTTAACTTTGGTTTAGTTGCCTGAATGTTGGGGTAGTTTGTAAATTCAGTGCTGCGCTTGTCATAATCTGGAGCCTGTTATTTATGAGTAAATGTATGAGTTGGAACCTACAATTTGATGTTTCTATGCTGAATATTATGCTTGATATGGGAAATATTTTTGAAATGCATTTTCTTTAAAAAAAATTTTAAATGCATTTTCTTCTCTTTTAGTAGACTTGTGTCTGGTGGCAATTTTACTATAGAAACTTTACAGTCTATGCTTGAGATAAACTTATTGTTGTTAGAAGTTACTCAGTTTCTGATTGAGCAAGCAACAGATCCTGCAAAAGATTAAGTTATTATTCAAAAAGTTTATTTTCTATTTTCCTTGTTTGATACATTGTCAATTGTTACAGATGAAAGTGAGGAGTTGGAGAACATGCGATGTAGAATATCAGCCCTTTTTTGTGCTAAGTGACTTGTGGGAATCGTTTAAAGAATGGAGTGCATATGGTGTTGGAGTGCCTTTGATATTGAATGATCGTGATGGTGTTGTTCAATATTACGTGCCCTATCTATCAGGCATTCAATTGTACGCTGAACTTTCAAAGAGTACAACAAAATTAAGGTATTTCCCATTTTTTTTTTGCTTTTGATGTATCTGTCGTTGGGCTTATAATGGAGTCATTACTTTGAGGTAACTTGAAATGTGTCATTTTAACTTCATGCAATGGATGCAATTTGGTTTGTTTCATCTAGGTCAAAATTCAGTTATGGGACTTTTCTAGTTAGTGACTTTCTTCAGGAGTGGGATTGGTAGTTGCATTTTGGCGCATCTAACATTGTTGTTGCTAATCTATTCTAAATCTATTCTATTACCAAAAGATCTTATTATGTTAGACTTATGGCTTGAATTCTTAATTGATGTTGCGACAGTTTCTGTCTGCTGTGTGCATTTTGCTCATTCGTATAATCTTATGGTTTTGGTAGTCTTATGGTGTCAACAATGTAAATGCTTCAAATGGTTAAAACATGAATATCTCTGTCCAACCTCATGTGTATGTTTTACCCCTGTGGATAAATGTGTAGATGCTTTCAGTGGTAAATGCATACACAAAATTTTATGTATAACCATGTCTGATGTGGAACTTAAGCACCATATGCATTATTCATCTGCTGAAGATACTATATTATTTCCTTGTGGTTGTGATTTTGATTGTAGCAAATGGAAAATTTGATCCAAGTTGATTTCTAATGTTATCCTCGTCCTGTCTGGCTTTGATTTGTGTGTAGAGCTTTCTTCGCATTCAACATCTTAACTGTATGTACAATTTTGAAAGCGTAGCCAAACATTTTGATCTTCCGAATGCCGCAAATTTTAAATATGCAATTGTTGTTCTATCTAGTGGAAGAGAGTGATTGATATTTCATTCTTTAGTTACTGCTTTAGAATTTTTATTTATTTATCCTCATTGGTATTTATGTCAAAGACGATCTTCTTTGAAGTCTTATCTCTGCCCTTGTGTTTTAGGAGACTTGGTGAAGAAAGTGATGGCGAGTATTTTAGGGATTCTAGTAGTGATGGAAGTAGTGATAGTGAACAGGAGAGGGTTGGTTCGAACTATTCTAGAGTGCAACCAAATTATCTTATCAGAAGTGATAGCCCTCTCACAGTAGATCAGTTGATCGTTAGAGAGCAGCAAATTGCATTTCAAGAAGGTTTCTCTAGTGATGAAGGTGAATCTGGAAGTTCTCAGGGATGCCTGTTGTTTGAGTATCTCGAACGTGACCCTCCATATTCTAGGGAGCCTTTAGCAAATAAGGTCGTTTTTCTATTTCACCCTGAATGGCTTTACTATTTTGTCTCTGAATTTCGGTTTGGTGTTTAATTGAGAGGATGCAATTGTTCACTCTGTACAGATATCTGATCTTGCTCTCAACTGTCCGGAACTAAAAACGCTGAGAAGCTGTGATCTACTTCCGTCAAGCTGGATTTCTGTGGCCTGGTAACTTGCTAAAAAAATACTTTGTTATTTTTGAATCCTCACTTTTGCACTATGTATGTTCTGATGAGGAGGTTTACTGTAGGTACCCGATTTACAGAATACCTACAGGTCCAACTCTTAGAGATCTGGATGCCTGCTTTTTGACCTTCCATTCTCTTCATACACCCATGACAGGTAGTTGCTGCACTAGTTCCAACGCTCTCTCTCTCTTCTCTCTCTCTCTCTCTCTCTCTCTCATTTTCTTATGTTTGTATTTCTCAGGAAGTGAAGTTGTGCATCCTCCAGTTGTGACATACCCCAGTAAGAGCGATGGTGTTCCTCAAATATCACTCCCAGTATTCGGGCTGGCTTCATATAAATACAAAACATCATTGTGGACTCCGTTTGCCGGACATCAGCGGCAGCTGTCTAATTCTCTGTTGCAAGCTGCGGATAATTGGCTAAACTTGCTCCGTGTGAATCACCCCGATTTCTCTTTCTTCAGCCGTAGATAAACCTTGACGCTGCTTCTGTTCTCGTAGCTCTCGCCCCCTCGTGAGCTTGCTGGTACCTGTTACTGGATCTGTGACGACAATGAAGGCTGTTTTGTTTTGTCCGTCTTATGTGTGTGCTCTGCTGCTATAATTGTGATGAAATATTTGACAAGCAAATTTAAAAAAGAAAAAAAGAAAAAAAAAAAAAAAAGGTTTGGAGAGATAATAGTTGTGCTGATAAGATCTGATGTACTAATCGTTTTGCTCTTAGTGAAGAGGATTTTGATAGTTAGATGGTCGTAACCTTTTACTTATGTATAATACTCGTGTTACATAAAATATAGAAGGCGATGTTAGTTTATGTATCTAAGCTTCCAATTTAAATAGTTATTTCTATATCCTTTCATCAATAACCTACTCCCTCCGTCATGCTTGACTTGCCCTACTTTTTTTTGGGGCGTTTAATTATACTTGTTCTAGTTCCTTTTTGGAAAATATTTAAAGAAATTATGCTCATTTTACACCTTTCAAGTTTCAACCTACTTTTCTTCTTATATTCTCTATCCACTTTATTTTACTATTTATACTCGCTTTATTTATTATTTACTTTCTTTCTACCCACTTTATTTAATTTTAATAATTCTACTAAATACACTTTTTCTTTCCAATTGTTTTCTCCTTAATTCCGTGTCCAAGAACAAGTCAAGCGGGATTCAAGGAGTATTAATCATATACATATGATGTCGAACCTATTTTGGTTTGTCCGCGAAATCTAAGGGGGGTGTATTCAATCATGACTCTATGGGATTTTTTAGTAGTTTGAAAGTCTGGATGTATTCAATCCAGACTTTTCAAACTCCTTAAAAATTTGGTGGTATTCAATCACAACTTTCTGAACTCCATAAAAATTTGGTGGTATTCAAAACTCCACTGACTTTTCTAAAGTTGTTGACTCTGGTGGAATTCATCTTGATTTCACGCAATATTTGTATTGAACGAATTCCGACCTTCAACCACGAGAATTTGAGAGTCCATGAAACACCAGCGCCGTCGCTTTATCAGAATCGGCTGGACTCTATTCGGCCCCGGCTGGCACCCAACCCCGGCTGGAATTTGTACATGCTTGTGATTTTTCACCCCGTGCAGTAAAAACTTTGGCGGAGCAAAGCAATCCAATCTAACTCCATACCGGAGCCAGTGAAAAAATCCTCCCATCCCAACAGAAATCAACAAAGTAGCAGCAAATAAACTAGGCGGTATGCGTGCTGGAAGTGGACAAATACACACATCAAAGGCAGGCAAAAGGGCCTAGTCATTCACCAAGATTTAACTTTGATGGGCCGACTAAGAAGTTACCTGCTTTCACGCGTACTAATCAAATTTCTCGACAGCAGAACCCTCTCTATTCTTCCCCCTCAATGCTGAACTTGGAGGTGGCCAAGAAAATGATTCATAATTACGGAGCACCTGATGTGGCTCGGGTGAAGCCAATGGCTGCTCTAGTTGCTCCCGGCTTAATGCCACCACCAAATTTGGAAGTGTTACACAGAAATATGGAAAATTGTCTATTACCTGATCATGCATGGCGAAAACCCTTTATGGGATCAAGTCCTTCATTGCTCTCTTTGACTGCCCCGCCTCCTATGACGAATCTGTTGGAGTCTCATGTTGACGGTACAGGTATTTTTCATCCCTCCTTCGCCCCCATGACTATCCCTGCCCGTGGAGTCGACTTAAGATATCATAAATCCCTAATCAATCAACATGGAGAAATCCATAATAGTGTGGAGGCCAAAGTCCCAATGATTTGCCAATCTGGCAAGGAACGGAAAATTAGTGAAAACTTCTACGTGAGGGGTGATGGCACAGTAAGTTACTATTCGTTCAGATTAATGTTTCTCGACGTTCTTTGAAAAACTTTGATTTCTCATAGCATCTACTCTGCTACCAGAGACCCAGCGGCGGCGGCATGCTAGCCAGCGTTGGCTTTAAGTTATGAGAGCACTGGAGGCTAGCCGGCGCTGGCTTTCGTCGACTTCAACTCCCGCAGAGTCGTCCAAATCCTACGCGAACTCTATCAAGACTCCACGCGGAGTCAATCAACTCCAAAACTCCACAGACTCTCCAAACTCTTTAAAATTCCCATAGAGTCATGATTGAATACACCCCCCTAAGACTGTACTCGACATGAGGGAAGATTGTTAAAATTTTGAATCAGAACTAGATTTTTGTCTGGTTTCATTTAGAGACCGTTTCGTATAAGTTTTTGTGCTTTTCTTAAATACACAATAATATATGAATTATAATGGGCTAATTATTATGCATTGTGTTCTCATTTTTTTTCTTAAGTATTTGTGTTCTCATTTTTTTTTTTAAAATATTTGTGTTTTCATTTTTAAAAAATGAATATTATGAAATGAGATGTCTAAAAAATGAGTATTATGATATGGGTCGGAACCGGAAGGAGTATTATAAAGTCCTTGTATGCTTTTTATAGATCGGGTCGATCTGACCCGACCCGTACCGGTAAATGTTGGTCCGTTATTTTTTCTTTTTTCCAATTTGTTTTTTTAATTTCCATTTTTTTTCGGCTCTACCTTCGGCTCTAATTTTACGGCTCCGCCTTAGCTCCGATTTTAATTTATAGATAATCGTAGTGATAACAATTTGCATCCTTCGGCTCGCTTTGAGGCATTAGGCTCCCCTCGCTCGGCTCTTAACAAAGAAAAAGAGGCAAACAAAATGGAAGGGGAAAAAATATTTGGAAAATAAAAAGAAAATAACTGGAAAAAATAAAATAAAAAATGGGCGCGTGAGGTACACGCACAACGCTTGTACCCCACGCGCCACGTGCTGGTCGGGTCAGCCAGGGCGGGTCCGAATCTGAACGGTACAAAATCTGCACACAAGTTTATCTTTTATAATTTGAATGACGTCAAGAAACTATGATCGCAATTCAAACTAGTCTAAATTATAGTAGTATATGAGGCAAATGATAATATAGCATTAGGGTATATGTTTTTATCAAATTTTGTCAAAGTTCATTTTTGATAAAAATTGGGTAAAATTGTACCATATATGGCAAAAATACCCTTATTGGATGTTATGTAGGGTTATTCCCTCATTTATTACTTTTCATATTCTCTCTCTTCCCTCTCGTCTCTCTCTTCCCGCTCGTCTCTCTCTTCCTCTTCCTCTTCTCCGCCTCTCTCCGCCTCGACCATTCCGCCGCCGCGTACCACAAAAACATCCTCAACCATTCTGCCGCCCATCCTTCCACTGTAACGATGCCTCCGCGAACGCAACAGGCGAAAAACCACCGACACGACGTACAACGCCTCTCTCTCTTCTTCTCTTTTCTCTTCTCCTCCGTTCTTCGTTCATCTCCACCGCCGCCGTCTGCAACATCCAGAACCACTACACCAATTATTGTCGCCGGAAATCCATAGATCTCACCGGAAATTCATAGATCTAAAATTGGGGTAATGAGTTTATTTGAATTTTTTTCAATTCATGATTTTTTAGCCTTGTTTTTACTCATTTATAGGTTTTTCATTGAATTTCTGATGATTTCTAGTGTATTTGTGTTGAATTCCGAGCGATTTCGATATATTTGGGTAGATTTCTGTTTTTTTTTGTTGTAGTGCTGTAAAAACCCGTCGGTACGCAGTACGTATTTGTAAATGCGTACTGCGTACCTAATAAACTTGTTAAGTTTTTGTAAATACGTACCGAATTATCAAGTAAAATACAGGTACACGCTATGCGTATCGAGTGTACCATTAATATTTTTGTTTACTATTACGTAATTGCAAATACCATGTGAACACCTTCAGGTACGCAGTACACATTTAGAAATACGTACCTAGTTTGTTGTGTACAGTAAATTTGTTCTTCGATTAGGGTACGAGTTGCTTAATTTGGGAAATTTTGAACTATTGGTACCTGTACGTTTTGTGCAATACGTACTAGTACACACACATCTTTGATTTTTGACATTTTAGTTTGTAATTGAGGATGGCTCATTATTTGTTTATGAGATTATGCATGGTGAATTTTTGCATTCGGTTGATGTGAATGTACGCATTTGTATGATTTTTTGTGAATCTGACATTTGTTTATACGATTATATGATTAAAGTTGGTACGATTTTATAAATGTGTACCTAATTCCGAAATATATAAGTGGAAACGAGGTATGCATTTGTAAATACGTACAAAGTTACCGAGCATATTACTGATACATTTGGTACGCATTTATAAATACATACAAATTTTACAAGTATATTGTTGGTAAACTTGGTACGTTTTTGTAAATACGTACCGAGTTATCAAGTAAAATATAAGTACACGCGGTACGCATTTTTAAATGCGTACCGAGTGTACCAGTGATATTTTATTTACTATTACGTGATTGCAAATACGTACATATTTTACAAGTACGCTTGGTACTCATTTGCAAATACATACCAATTGTACCGGTAATATATTTGTTAAATTGGTACGTAATTGCAAATACGTACCTATTTTATTTATATTCTGCATTTCGAACCTAGTGTACTTAAAATTGTTGAGCTGACTTCTATAATATATTTTTGTTTATGTAGAAGGTTGCAGCTCGATATCAATAAATCAATATTGTGGCAGGAAACATATATTTTTATAGCATGGATGCAAAGAACATTTTATAATAGCATTGACAACAACATTAAAATTAGTGGATTTCTAGTTCTTATTTATAAATAATTTTCTTTACTTTATGATTTGTAAACAATTTGCTACAGTATTGGTATTATAAATATGCATATTTTGTCTTCATATTAGTATTATTAGTACGCATATTTTATCTTCATACAGTGTTTTGAACTAGTAAGCGATACGAATATGCATATTTGTACTCGCTAATAACGGAATTTTGAATTGGTACACAGTATGAATTTGCATATTCATACTGCGTACCATGCGAACTTGGTACGATTTTGTAAATGTGTACCTGGTTCCGAAGCATATAAGTTGGAACGAGGTATGCATTTGCAAATACGTACCAACTTCACTAGTGTATTGCTGGTAAAATTGGTACACTTTTTTAAATGTGTACCAGTAAAATGATTGTTTGCTAGTAAGTATTTGCAAATGTGTACCTATGTTACAATTACATTGGGTACGCATTGACAAATACGTACCGAGTGTACCAGTAATATGATTGTTTGCTAGTACGTATTTGTAAATGCGTACCTACATTACAAGTACATTGGGTATGCATTGGCAAATACGTACCATGTGTACTAGTAACATGATTGTTTGCTAGTACGTATTTGCAAATGCGTACCTACTTTACAAGTACACTTGGTACGCATTGGCAAATACGTACCGAGTGTACCAGTATGATTGTTTGCTTGTACGTATTAACACGTACCTACTTTACAAGTACACTCGGTACGTATTGGCAAATACGTACCGAGTATACCAGTACGTATTTACAAAGGCGTACCTAATTCTAATTTATTTTTGTTTATGTAGGAGATTGTTGCTCGATGTCAAAACTTGTAGGTACGAAATGAGCATATTCATACTAGTAGCAACTCGTACTAGTAGCTTATAGTATCTTACAAGAACTCAAGAAATCAATGTTATGGCAGGAAACAACTATTTTAATAGCATGGATGAAAATAACACTTGTATTAGCATTGACAACAACATTAGAGATCAATCAATTTCTAGTTCTTATTTGTAAATAATTTGCTTTATCTTTTTATTTGTAAACAATTTGCTTTATCTTTTTATTTGTAAACAATTTGCTACAATATTAGTATTATTAGTACACAATTTTGTCTGTATACGATGTTTTGAACTAGTAAGCGATACGAATATGCATATTCGTATCGCTAATAGCGGGATTTTGAATTGGTATGCAGTACGAATTTGCATATTCGTACTCGGTGTTGAATTGATATGCAATACGAATTAAACGTAATATTACACGAACAATAGAGAGAGAGAAACAAGCTAAAACTTAATCTTCATTCTCATAGTTTTCACCAGCAGGTGATTGAACTAAACCATTTACATCAAACATACATACTCTTATTGTTCTTCAATTGAATTTCTAGCTTATTACGTACCAAGTAACCACACTCAGGTATGCAGTACACATTTATACGTATTTACAAATACGTACTGTATATCAACTAAACATATATATACTCTTTCCTACCACCCTCATAAATGTTCTCTTTCCAGTATCCTCCATGCGCAACCACTAAAGAAGATGACCGTACCTGCATCATAATATATAGATGAAACTTGGTACGCATTAATAAATACATACTGCGTACCAAGTAAACTTGGTAAGTACTGGTAAATACGTATTGCGTACCAAAAAAATAAATTAAGGTATGCAATACGTAATTATCAATACGTACTGCGTACCAAGTGAACTTGATATGCACTAGTACACAATTACAAAAACGTACCAACTCAAAATCAGAAATCGATCGAAAACCAGAATTCATACTGCCGGAAAATTACCTCCATAGCTTTGTCGCCACAACCAAACATCTCCGGAAAATTACAATCGAACACATGTATTACTTTCTTAACGGATATCAAAGAATAAATCACAGCAAATCGCGAGAAATCGCACAAAATCGCAGCCAAATTGCAGAAAAAAAAATACACAGCCAAATTGCAGCAAAATCTCAGCAGAAACGCAAGAGAGAGATGACGACGACGACGATGAAGCAAGGCCGCGACAAAAATCGCGTACGACGACGGTGACGACAGAGACGAAAATCGACGACGAAGGACGACGAGCTGAGGGAGAAAGATAAGAGAAAAAAAAGAGAAACACGTGAAGTGAGGGAAGAAGAGAGAGAAAAAAGAGAGAAGAAAATAAAAGTCAAAAAGTAGAAAAGAGAATGTTATAAAATGGAACAAAGTACAAATGATAAGAGTATAAATGTCCAAAAAGTAAATATATAACAAAAATTTCTTTTGTATTTCCTTAAATCCTTTAATTTCCCTCACTAATTGGCTGAAAATAGATTTCAATAGTTCAATCCTTAAAAAAACTTTTAGATGGGTCATATTCTATGAAAGGTTTAAGGCCCAAATAAGTTTCTGGCCCAAGTATAATTAAAAAAGGAAATTAAGTTTTTTCTAAAAAGTTTTATTACAATTGAAAAATAAGTGTCAAGGGGGGACGTTTTGGATTATTATTTCTTTATTTTTAATTTATTATTCCCTTGCAATTATTCTTTTTTTTTCCCTGAACGGATCTTTCTTTATGTTATTGAACGCTACTCTAACAAGGTCCAAAAGTTAGGGGAAAAGTCTCTGATAGTGAATTCTGGAATTTACCGGGGATAAGAATATGTATTACTCCAAAGACAAAATTATTTAAAATTAAGTATATAATATTCGTTTGAATTCGATTTCCGGAACTTTTCTTTTTTTTCGGAAATTATTAACATCCTTAGGTTTGATAACATTTCCACTTTCCAATTCGAGAAAAATTCCAAATATATACATAAATATTTTCTAACAGAAGCCAATCGAACTTTCTATATTTCAAGTGAGCTCAAAGTTCACCAACTCACTTAAATTATTTCCTATTTAAAAACTCTATTTATCATCCTTCTCCACTAATTACAATCTAATCATTCTGATCTAAATGATAAGAGCACTCATCAGAAGGAAAAAATGTGGCCTGATTTAAAGATTGAATAATGTTATCACCAAGCAATAGTTAATCATAGAACTCTCACTATTTTAGACAAACCTTTACTCATAATTATAAATCACAAAAGGTTAACACTTGGCCTTTTACTTTTATATTTTTGTAGCGGTATCAATTACTTACTGGTCCCTCGTATATCTTCCTATCTTTCCTTTTTTAGATGTCCCCTATATATCTTCCTAGATATTTTTGGACATCATATGATTACTCCCTACCTTTACTTTATCAACTTATTTACCTAAAATATCATATATGACCCACCACTATCTCAATTAATTAATATATCACTCCTTTAATGTGCGACCCTTTCTCCACTCAATACATACTCAACCACCTTTTATCCACCCACAACCAACTCATCAATATTTTTTCTTAATTTCCGTGCCACTCCCTCCTAAAAAGATATATCAGGGACGGAGGGAGTAATATTTTTGTTCTTTTTCCTTTTTTTTTTTTTTTTCACCCCACAAGGCACAAACCTTCGAAAAAGCATTTTAAAAGCAAAATAAAGCCATAAATTCCTGCTCTCTGACAAGGTCTCTCTCTCTCACACACACACACACACACAAACAGTTAAAGCTTTAGTTCACACAGCCGAGAGACAGCACACAGACTATACTGGAAATTAGCAGTAAGAAATAATGGGAGTTTTCAGTTCCCATTCTCGCGATCTCCATCTCTCTGCACCTCATCGCTTTCGTGCTCGCCGTCGGCGCCGAACGACGCCGTAGCTCGGTGCTCTGTTCATCCATTTCTCTGATATTCCTTTTCCCCCCCTTTTATTTTAACTTTATTTGTGGCGGTGATTGATTTCAAGTTTTTTGTACTTGCGAAGGCAACGGTGAAGCCGGATGAGTACGACGAGAGAACCTACTGCGCGTACGGAACCGACGCGTCGACGGTGTACGGACTGGCGGCGTTTGGACTGCTTCTGATTGCGCAGGCGTTGATTCACGGCGTCACCAAATGTCTGTGCTTCGGGAGAGGGATGACGGGCGGCCGCTCTACTACTCGTGCCGTCGTCTTCTTCACTTTCTCATGGTGAGTTTACTCTTTCCTCCTTCCCCAGCCACCTTATTACCATTTCTGATATTTTGCCTGCTGCAGATATGCTCCTCCTACTGTTTTGTTCTATGTGTGTGTGAGACTCTGTTGTGATGGAGTTTATGAATCTAACAATTTGGTGCCAGTTATGTTACAATTTTGTTTTATGCTCAAACTTTATTGAACCTGGCATTTATTTTAATTGGTCTCTGTAATTATGAATACTTTTTTTTGTTGGCATTTAATGGTTATAAGTTTGCTTTCAATTATTGAAATTTATTGACTTTTAGTCTGTGGCAATTCTTGCTGATAGGGAGGGGTAGGAGAGTTCTTTATTTATTAATTCCCTAATAAGCAAAGAAACAGAAGTTATGATTTAATTTTTTTTTCACAATTCTCTACTATGAAGTGAAAACAGTGTAGATTACTAGACTTAAACTTTTCGGCTCTTTAGAGTTATTCTTTACAAGATTATTTAAGCATGGGCTTGATTGATTTACTTGGATTTCAGTTCCATAAGGTAAACTAAGATCCCTTGTTCTGTTCAATTAATCTCAGTTAACAATTGAAACCTGCCCTCAGAGCATTGCACAATGAATTGTTGTTTAAGCCTATTTGGTCTTTGTCTCGATCTGATGAATCCCCCGCTTTTTAACTCTTCCTTGAGACCACCCTTCCCGGCTAAATGCTTTAGTTCGTTGAAGCCGACTTCGATGGCGGGCTTCTGATTCCTACCTAGCCCAGTCTTCCTTAGAAAAGAAGAGTTGACTTCAGAGGATAGCTGGGGTAGCGGGTTATTCTCCCCGAAGACTGATCATGCTCCCTACCACTGTTCAGCTTTTCAACCAGAATGGAGATCGAAACGTGTCAAAGTCTCTCATCTTGGTTACGCATAGTTAGCAGTACTGAACGAGCGAGTCATCAATCATGCGAGTACTAAGTGGAGAGAACCATGATCTTTGTTCGTTTATTATATATCCTTTATGCATCCTCATCTCTCCTCCTTCACTTGTGTGGCAAGACTTTAGTCGCTTCTTGGAGCAGTTACTTAAAGAGGAATTTGAAGTTCAAGAATCTGAAATGAAGGGATTTCAAAAACCACCCATGTAACTCTAAGATAGTTCAAAATGAAGTGATATATGGACTGTTTGATTAATTAATCCAAATTACAACCAATTGATTTTTAGTGTGGATGAAATCCACTTTCATGTTCCATCCAACTGCATCCTTAATGTTTTCCATCACACTTACTACGTACATTTTTCAAGTTCATCTTCCATAACTTGGCTTTTCTAATTCATGCTTCCAGCTTTCAGCACAAATATCTGATTAATTTCTTAATTATCTTATCTTTATATGTTTTTGTTTTTTTTTTGTTGAGGATAATTGGATATTGTGTTGCAATTTGATTGCATTTTGTTTTTCTTTCAGTGTTGGCTCATTAGTATTGGATAGGTCGGCACCTTTCGTTAGTTTATGATCGAGAATTTCTTGGAAACAAGAAAGTATCATGACCATTTGTGTAACTATTTCCTAGAGGATAGTAATACTCTGCTAAAATACTAATAATAAATCTTCTTCATATGGTTGTAGGAGTCTATTATTGCATTAGGCTGTGATGTAAGAAATCAATCAAGCGATTACCTAGATAGGTTACAAACAAGGGACCTTCACCAGTTTATAGAACCTAAAGCCAAGAATCTTCAAAAGTTCACATGGTATGAAGTTCTCAAATGTCAAGCACGAGAACTACTCCTTACATAGGTTTCCGCCGTGTAGGAGTTGAGACGGCCTTGTCGAACTACTCCCTCACATATACGAAAACCAAGTAGGAGTTGAGGCTGCGCACTCTGGAGCTATGTATTATATACTACCCAAATTAGTGGACGTAATAAGAGAGCTGTGGAATCAGTTCACTCGTCTTTTCTCAAGCCAAAATACTTACCAACATGATTATAATTTCAGGAACTTCTTGCTGTGTGATTGTTTCTTTAGAAGATATGATGTGTCATTTGGGATACCGCTCTCCCCTTCCCGGAGTCAAATTAGATAAAAACCTTGGCTATGATATTAAGTTTCTTAAACCTTATTATTTCTGCCCTTTTTTGTAATATTTCATATGGATTTGCTGCTTGTAATACACATGAATATCAGTATAGAGTGGTATTTTAACATCCTGAACATTTGAGTGTCCTATGTGATTCATACATATTGCCATGATTTCCCCATTACGTTTTCTCTTTTCGTTTTTTCGGTTCTCTGTTTGGTCGCCCCCAGACAGTACTCATAAATCTTCATTCAACAGGATTGTCTTTCTAGCAGCAGAGGCATGCTTGCTGGCAGGATCAGCTCGGAACGCTTACCACACAAAATATCGAGCAGTTTTCCACGTGGAGCACTTATCTTGTGCCACTCTTCGTAAGGGTGTGTTTGCTGCGGGTGCTGCCTTAACATTGATAGCAATGACGATTTCGACTTTGTATTACTGGATGCACTCCAAGGCTGATACTGGTGGATGGGAAAAGCATCAAAATGAAGGAGTTGGGATGTCACATTTTCCAGAAAATCAGCATCAGATGAAGACCAGTGGGTTTGAAAAAGTGTAATCTTGATTATTAAAAAAAGTTTTAAGTACTTTTATGATGTCTTGAGTGAGACAAAGATGTCTGCACTATATAATGTGCTTAAATTTAAGTGGAGCATATAAATATATCTGTTGTCGAAAGTCTTGCTTCTGTTATTTTGATCTCCTATGTCGAACTTTTGAGCTTGTATGCTGTAGTACTATAAAATAGGTACAGAGGAGCAATGGGTGTTTGTTATATATACCTGTTGAAATTATATAATCAATCTATACTTATATAAAAAAAGTCTTGTTTTACAAAATTTGAATAGCTTAAAATATCCCTACACACACACACACACATATATATATATATATATATTAAAATTAAAGGTAATAATGTAAATATAATATATACTATTTATTAAAGAAGTATACTAATTTATGGTAAACTAAATTTACCTTCTCTATTGATATTTATTGATACATAATCATCCCACATTATTCTTAACTTTTTTTCTTGCTTATTTACCGCTTTCAATATATGCGTATTGGATTCCAATCTTTCTAGAACCCAATAGATTCCAACTCAAAATTAATTAAATATTCCCCGGCCACCCCGTACTGAGAAGAACTTTCCTTACAAATATCTTTATCCAAATATAACTGAATTGTTACGACTATATATACATATTACAATTAAACTGCATGCTCTCATCTTGTATCGATAGCAGCAAAAAAGTTCCAAGTCCTTTGTAGCAATTTTTTTTTAAAATGTTCACTTATTTTATTTTCTATGCTTATAATTGTATATTAGAGGTCTTAATTTCTTTTATGGTGTTTTTGGTTATATTCAATCATGTATATAGAATGGTAAAATATAAATGAAGGCAGTATTAAAATGATTTAATTATATTTCCTCTGTGGTTCTGCATACATTCTCTAAGGCCGAAAGTTGATCGAGGTAATTAGTAAAAATCAATTTGATGTTTGTATATTAAATTGATATAATGACATTATTTGCAAGTGTCTAAATTGAAGTTACGATATTTAATGATGATAATTACTTCAGCGAAGCATTCAAAGCCATCAAGACCTACCCAATAACTAATGAATAAGTTAAAAAGTTGTTACACTATATCCTAGCATTCATTCCGAGAAAGAATTAGCACTCAAAATGTACACTATTATATAGGGAGAATATCGAACAATATTCAATAATATAAATTTGTGGAGTTCAAAACGATATTTGAATCAAAGTTTGATAAAAATGAAGAGTTTGGTAGGAGCACATTGTTTCAATTATTTTTCATCATTGATAGCATATATAATCGTTAGCAATCTCTTATATGACTTGCATATAATTTTTATATGGAATAGTTCTCAATCTAATGTTGTTACAATATACGAATAATTTAATTAATATGAGCACATAGATTCTGGGAGTTTTGGTGCAAGTAAAGGAAGCAAAATGATTGTTGCTAAATACAAGAGCATTGAGGACTTTGAGAAACATATTTCTCATAAACAAAACGATAATAATTAATAAGTGAATGCCATTAAGTAAAAAGATTTAGGGGTAAAAAAAGTAAAACAATAATAGTTTTTGTATATTTTAAAATTAGTGGTATATTTAATAATTTTATCTCTAAAAGTGGCATTATCTCATCCGTCCCTAGAATTAATCCATCTTTAATATTAAATATATAATTTTGGTTGGTTTTTTGGAACGGGAGAAGTAGTTTCTTCCGTCTTTCGTATGTTCTAAATGTTTGCTGAATAAAGGTCTTGATATAAATAAGGAAAAAAGAAAAGAGTGCAAAGAAAGAAAAAGAAAAATAAACCGGCATAAAACAGAGAAGCTTGAAGGTACAATTACCACCGAAGTTTGCAGTATGTTTCTTGTTGTTTTGCCGATACAGATAATACCAATATAAATAATATTGATGTGTGCAACATATAACTAATATAGTATGAGTTTGTATAGGCTACCAAATAGGCACTAGAGTATTATTGATTATTGACAAGATTGAAAAATAAAATATAAATTTGGTACAAAGTTGCACAATAAAAAGTGCAAAAAATCACGCCAAAAGAATGGAGGAATCACAATTGCTGAAACTGCAATAACGAGGAATTCAGTAAGACAACACCATTATTAATTCATTGAGAAAACTTACCTTGTAATAATTTATCTTGTATCTAATTTATAGATTTACTTCAATATTCGTCTTCATTTAACTTTAAACTTTCCTTATTACTCCCTCCGTTCACGAAATGGTTGTCACTTTTGTTATTTGAGCCCTTCCACGAAATGGTTGCCACTTCCATTTATAGTAATAGGGCACACATAATAAATTATATTTAACCTTATATTTTCCACTATTTCACTCACATTATTATGGGATCCTTGCTCCACTCACAATAATACTCACTATTATGCACTATTACCTACCATTTTCTTAAAACACGTGCCGTCCACAATGTGGTAACCATTTCGTGGATAGAGAGAGTATAAAATTAATAAATGTTTATTCTAAATGGGACGATGAGTTTGATATTTCTCTTCAACGCTAAAATTGGCATTGTGAGGGAAATGTTCAAGAGTTGGGTTTTTGCACCGTAAATTGAACATTACTAGCAGACTTTGAGGTATTCCCATCAAAACTCAAAATTATCATATTATAGTATTGCTTTGTAGAAGCATTTTTAACTATTATGAATAATACTCCCTCCGTCCTGGATTAGTATGGTTACTTTTTTTTTTTTAGTCGTCCCAACTTAGTATAATGTTTCCATTTTAGAAATGTCTTTTACCTTTTTACCCTTAAAAGTTCAATACATTTACTTCTATAAAGTTTCTGCATTCACTAAGAAATTAACAACACGTCCTAAATGAGTCCCTTCCTCCACTTAAAATATCCCTATCAAATATTTATCTATTTTTTCTTAAGACCTGTGCACGGCCCTGACTAAGTGAGAACAAAGAGAGTATATTTTTTCTTTAATTTAGGAGTTCAAGTAGACTTTAGATTCAGTTCAATTTGCTATGTTAAAGGAATCATTAAATTAAAACGTAAATTTACTTACCAAATTTTGACATACACAGTACTCTCTTATTTATAGTATTTTTGTAATTTTTGGAAAGTTAATAACATAAGAAAAAGCAAGGGTGCTATTCACACTATATTTTTAATATTTTTTTTTATTAATGATCGAATATAAATTTTTTGAAAAATATCAAAATTATTTTCAAAAAATTATCTATATTAATATAAAAATAAACTAAAATATAAATTGACTAATGAATATTTTTATTTAGTATAATCATTGTTTTTACGTGCGAGTGCACGTTAATTATACTAGTACTGATAAAAGAGCTGTATTTTATATAAATTGCATTGCTGATTACATTCATATTATGTTGGAAAAGTATGGTGTGTGTGATATGTGTACGAAAATGAGAGATAGAAAAACGAAATGAACCGAGGCTAGAGTTAGACTCTATCTCCGTAAGACAATATTGTTCCGCTTATTGTGCAGGCAGTCTGTGGGGCCATTTATAGGCAGTAGGTGACCGTTCGGAACGGGTGCCTACATGGCAATTTTGGCTGCCAATCAACCAACACGTGACACGTGGCGTAGACGAAGTGCAAAGTGCACCTCAAAGCGCCTATTGCGACAAGTGCGTCGTGCACGTGCTCGGACGCGGACGGTGCTTCACCGTCCTCGTAAGAATCATGGTCAAGCACAGAAGGTGCCAACACTTAAGGTGCACCATAAGGTAGCACATTTGGATATACTCCCTTATAGTGTTGCTCCTTATATATAGCACAAAACTTCCATAATTTTCCGATGTGGGACAAAGTATAGAAAACACACAATTCTAGTTTCAAGTAGTCATATTCATGTATTAATTGCTCATTCATTCCTTAATGGAATTGAACAAATGAATACATTAAATCATAATGCTCAAAACCTAGATTTCGTTTCTACCATTGGTTTCCACATAATCCCTAAAAATTTTCCATAACTTAATCATGGATTTAATGCTATAAGTAACCAAATTCCAACAATCCCCCACATGAATGATAATTAATGCAAATGCTTGCAAATGCAAGAATACTACGTCCCGACGAACTATCATTGCATTAGGAAAGACAATTTTTGGCTTTGAACCTTCCTTAGTGTAATGCTATCGGATTTACTTGCTACTCGGTGAACGCGATGTTTTGAACCGGTCAACTTTTGTGTAAACCAAGACAATAGCGCACACAATAATAGATCTTATATCTTTTTTGTTCTCACGTTGTGTCCATTTCGGCCTTGGACCAATTCTTAGATTCATAAGTGTTTGTAGCTTGAAGCGCCCCCACTTCTCACTTATATAGATGATCTCCTATTAAAGTATCATGTCATACTTTTGTCTTTTTCAAGACCTTAGGAATCATTAAAAGCTTATAAAGCTTATCCTTACCACATTCAACATGTTTTTGCACTTGGGCAGTTTCGAAAATAGATTTCATGTTGTGTTTTTCCAAGTGCACAACTGAACATTCATAACTTAGTTGTCTCATTAAACCAAGTTTTTGGGATCTCCAATCATCTTGGTTGAGTTACCATTATAAACATTATTTAGTTTGTGGATTTCAATCTCATTCCCCGCTACATAATTGATCACTTTCCAAATATAAGAGCGGCCTACTCTTAACACGTTTTGACTTTCCATAGTCAATGTGTGTTGTATGTGTGATCAATAGTTTGTTCAGGGAAGAATATAAAGTCTCCATGACGTTTCATTTTCCTTGATATACTAATACTAGATGGTATTTGTCTGTCATAGTAACATTTCTCAATTTATGTTACTAGATGACGCACTTTATTTCTTGGTTATATTTTCAACAGACATAAATACTAGAAGATGATTTTATCATTCTGATTTCATCATCTAAATAAGAACATTGTTTTTTTCCCATTTAATAAAGTGTCCTTGTCTACTAAAATTTATCTTAGTATTTCTTGAAGGAAATTACTGTTTTGATATCTTATTTGTCTTTTAATAACCTTTCCAATTGATCAAGTTTACTAGACGACTTATGACACAACCCGAATTCTAATGTATTGAAACGACTAGAATCTATTGGATAGTAAGGGTGAAACAACTAAACATCCGTTAAAGAACATGCTCGATTTCAAGGAATTATGTATTGAAAGCGATAACAAGACAATTTCATGCTTTCATAAGACAAATAAAAGACAAAAACAAGGATAGATCATGCCGAATATTTAAGGATAATCAAACGAGCATTCATATTATCAAGTAGAATTCACGGGAATATAAGGAAATAAGTTTTCGAGCATAAAGCTCATTGTATTCAAAAGCAGGGTAAAACAAAAACAGTGTTGCAGTGGATTCAAGTATCGAATATACACATCATAAGAAATTAGGTCCCACAGCTACATGTATGAAGACATGTAACTGGAAGCTTAAACCAAAAAGGACTCGATCTTAACAACGGCAGCCCAAGCACACTGCACACCTCCATTCGAAGCTAACCTGCACATTTTAGAAATAACATGTAGGGCTGAGTACTTCATGCTCAGTGGACACATGCCAAAAACAGTTGAAAACTTTCTCGATAGAGCTATATATTGAAGTTGCCTCTTTTGTTGCATCACAAGAGTTAGATATATAATCGTTTAAAAAGAGTTTACCACTTTTGACAACTCAAAACATTTTATACTTTACTGAAATCATTTTGCCGGCATTTAACTTATATTAGGTATCAATCAATCTACAACTCGTCTTCTTATGGTGTCGAGAAGTAGGCCTCTTCCTCGAACACCGTGACCGACCCAACCGAAGCAAGGCTCACAAATACCTCATCAATTAATGCATGCATCGTCTTGTATTTTACAGGACTTTTATCCCGTGCGTTCAAAACATTTAGCCAAGTCAATTAACTTTAGAAAAATGCATGTAATATATAATAATAGGCGCACACATTATTTGTTTTAGTTTAGAAAAGCCCACCTGGTTGGCGATACTAGTTCGGTTACTTCTCTTTCTCTTGTCTACTACTTCTCGTTTCCGCTCGTTCATTCAAAATAATTTTTAAATAAGAATTTATTCGGAAACAACGAATAATCGTCCCGTTTAATCGGATTTCTACTTGACTCGGGCTCAAAACTCTCGACTATTCTGCTCGATTTCACTCGATAGTCTAATCGAACGTTAAAACTCTCGGATTTCTTAAGCTTAATAATAAAATCTAATTTCCAAACTTATTGGAAATCGACATTTCACATAATCGAGTTCTCGTTTCTTCTTAGTCACTTACTTATAACAAATTCTCAACATAATCACACAACTTAATCATTCATTCATAACATATCATTATTCATACACTACACATAATACATGACACATGATTAATCATACCACACTTGTATGCATAAATATTCAATATTTATATTATATTATTTTGCTCGACTTTTTAACTCATACATTAGATTCTTGTTTTCTTATATAATTAACTTCATTCCTCTCAGAAAAATTGAAGGAATCTAATTATGAATTTTATTTTAGATTTCGAGACTTTTTACTATTTCTAACGAGTCGATGCTTGGCACATTTCTCGAGATATATATATAAACTTACTCCAAATATTCTCAAATTTTAATACCATACTAGAAATACTTTTACGTGAACGATTTCTCACTCGGTTATATTTTTGGACTCGGGAATCCAGAAAACACTATTTATACTTCTTATTTCTCGTTATTTTTTAAATTTATTATTAAAGACTTGTTTTTGCTCGATTCAACTTCTAACATACTTCAATTAATTATCTAAACTCTTTTAACTCTTTAATTTACTTAATTTCACTAAATTTCTCGTTAGTCAACTCTTATTACGTTTTGTTGACTTTTTCATAACTTAGTCGTACGAATTCCGAATTGAGTGATTCAAGTGACTATCGTACTTGTTTTTATCTCTTGTTTACATTAATAACATCATTTACATCTTTTACTTAGCCAAAATTTTACAGTTTTCGTTTTTAATTTGCTGCACAACTTTATTTTCTTTATTCTTAATCTTTTTCAATATTTTCACTTACTAATATACTTAGAATTACTCCAATTGAGTTCTTATAACATCAATTTATCCAATTCCTCTTAAAAACATAAGTTCCTAATTTATTTGAAATTTCAAATTTTATTATGAAGTACTAACTCCCACTTAATTTTATTAATTTCAAGTCTTATTATACTTATAAAAATTCTAATTATATAACTTCTTTATCAATTTCATCTTTTAGCTATGGAAAATTATTACTAACTCTTAGTCTTCCTCGATCTTCTTAGGATTTTCTCAATAGATTTTTATTTCTTTCATTTAAATACATATTTATATTCCATTAAATCCTAATTTCATTTTTCTTAGCTTAACTCTTCCATTTAGACTTAAGAGCACAATTTCTTATGCCTTAGTATGGTTCGAATTTTTCATCTTTTTATGCTAAGGAGATTACTTCTTCAATTTTCTCATATCTTAGACTTATTTTACTTTTATTCCTTTTGATAAATAGCAATTCTAATCACAATATACTCTTATCTTCATTTTTTAATCCATCTAATATAACAATTATCACAAAACTATAACTTATATCCTTAATCATCATTTTCGGTACTAACATGCTTTTCACATACAAATTCTTAGCTTCAATTTATTTATATAATCATAATCTAGCATGCTTGAATCATAGATTTTCATCCTTAAATTAAACATATAAATTATATATCAACTTTTCAATTCTACTATTCATCATCTTCCTCAAGTGGCCTTATTCATAAACATGCATATTTCTTTCACTAAATCATCAAATCATGCTTAGATATCATCATCTATATCAACAAGATCATATAATCTATAAAAACATGCAACACCCTAATTCTTCATAAATTTTTGGTTTCTACCTAGGATTTTTAATTCATGGATTCTTCTTCATCATCTCATCATGCTATCATCTTCATTACATGCATACACTCATATCATCAAGATCATAATTTAAAACATGAAATTGCTCCATAACCCTAACATGCTATTCTAACATACATGCATGCATAGTTTGAATTCCTTCCATTCTTTCCTAATGCATGAATAGCATGCAAGATCATAGATTTAAAACTTGAAAATCTAAGCTTAGAACTTCATGAACATAGTGCAGAAAATTTCGAACTACATAGGGTGAAAATAACATGAAAATCGAGTGATAGAGGTGGAAACCTTGCTCTGATTCTTGCTCGATGATACTAGACTCTATTCCACGCAACTTTAACTCCGTCCTTAAGATTGGAATGAAGAAATATGGAGGCTATGCCTGCTGGAAATTTTGTCAGATTTAAGGAGAAAGAAGAAGGGTGGAAATCGATGGAAATGAGAGAGATTGTGTATGCATGTGTTGGTGAGAGATGGGATGAGAAAGAGGATCACTTAGGGTGCTATTTATAGGGTGAAATGAGAGGGAGAACCGTGCTCTATGGTGAGGATAAGAGAGAGTGAGTTACACTTCCTAGGGTGAGAGTAAGAAAATAAGAGAGAGTAGGATTTGAGAGTAGGATAGAAAATAAAATGAAATAAACATGTGTAAATGGTGTTGTGAGGGCCGACATATATGTGTGAGAGATGAGAGAGAGATCTAGATTTATCTAGAATCCCCGAAAGAAAAGATTTTACGGTATAAAACATCCGCCTAAAAAATATCTAACTCTTTCGACTTATAAATTCATTTTCGGCACTTTCCTGACATCCAAATTCACCCTACTTCGCATCAATACTCACGAATTAATTTATAGATTCGGAAAATCTAAGTTTTGAATCAAGATTCCAAGAAACGAAGAAAATGGGAAAATTCACTATTCATATTCGTCAACTCGAATTATAAGGCTTATAACTTAAATTGTAGACATCGGATCTCACTCTAATCTTCACCATTAGTCATAAAATAATTTCTAGATTCAAAAGAGCCCTACTTTTATATATGAATTCTGAATAACGAAGAATGCCGTAAAAAGTTACTTTTCACTTAAGCAAAATAAAAATCAAACTCGATTCAAATGATCTCGGAAAATTCTCCCACTTGCTTCATTATTCTTAAAATTTTAAAGTCTAATAACACTGATTAGACTAAAATCGGAGCTCGTTGATCGGGGTTGACTTTTCGGTCAAACTTACTATTTATCTCAAAGTCAACTATCTCGGAAAATTCCGAAATTCAAACTCATACTCAAACTCGCATTCTTAAACTCATATAACTCATCACATCTTCGTTTTGAATTGCCGAAACGAGAAAAATTATTATTTTACCCTTAGGAGTATTTTGGTAATTTTCACGAGAACATTTATTCTCGGAAATCTTTATCACACATATTCATATATAATCACATATAAACACACATTAAAAGCACTTAAGCATGCATAATCACATTTAAGACGATTAATCTACGCTTAGAAAAATCGGGTTGTTACAACTTAATCATCTTAGTAACACTTTCACTCGGAAGTTTTAACAAGACAATATATCATAGTAATCTTTCCAACGAAGATTTCACTCAAGATATTTTATTCTAGTAACCAACTTTATTTCCTCAAATTTTGACTTTCTAGTCAAAATTACTCAAGTGAAGTATTATTTACTCATGATTTTGTATCACTTTGATACCCCCACATTTCAATGAACACACGTATCATTGTGAAATGTGTACTTCGCATCATTTTCATACCCATACGTAGTCATCTTTATAATGTTTCAGTCCATCTTTATGAACATGCATTATTGACATGTCATAAAGTAATCATTTTCCCCACATTTGAAGACGTAATTTGATTATCATCAAACATTGATTACTTTGAGACAAGGACTTCTAAACCTTGTAGTGATTTCATTGTTTATATCTTATAAACTTCACTACTATAGAATATCCCATAATATTTTTACTCAAGATAGAATTTCCTTTTTTATAAAGACCAAGTTAACTTTAAAAAGATTTTTCCGAAATTCTACATAAAAAGTGATCTTTTTCTACTTTGTCTATACTTTTATGGTTGAAAAACCATTAGTTTGTATACTTGTAGTAAATATTTGACATTGTTCTTATATTGTCTTGATTTTTTCTACTAAAAAGTAGACTTGAATCAAGTTGTTGCATTTACAAATAATGAACAATCAAAGCTATAAGAACATGTACATTTTATTTAATCACAAGTACACGTATAATTACATCATATATACACAATCTATATATATATGCTTAGCTTTCATTTAAAGGCTTTATCTATACATACGCCTTCAATTACATATATTTACAATATGTACACAACCAAAGAAGCCTTATATAGACCTTCCTTGTCTACACGGACTAATCATAAAGATCATCCTTAAGTTTGAAGCGGTTTGCAAGTAAACGAGCTTTGTACTTGCCAATCAAACCATCGACATTGTACTTCCTTGAGAAGCTCCACTCATATCCCAAAGGAAAGGCTTGAACAGAGTCTTCAATTGACTCCCATATACAATTTTTCATTGCATCCATGTTGTCAATGATGTGCCTCATTTCATCATAGACTGCTTATCTCTAAAATGGAGCATTCGGCCTCGACAGAGATATCGTGAGTGTTTTAGGTTCCTCGCTCATAGTGAACCCTTCATCACTTTGGCCTACGATGACTCTTCTCCTTTTTGGATTGAAACGTTTGGAAGTATACATACATATCTTCCAAAGCATTCCAAATGTCTCGAGCATTTTGAAAATGAGAGACTATAGAATCAATTGAAGGAGTAAGACAATCAAGGATAATGTACCGACATATGAAGTCATTGTCGATCCATTCGTGAGTTTGCTTTCTCCTTATCTCCTCCGATGCATCTTCGTCCATCGCTGGAGTGGACTGGGACACAAAGATTGCCAAATGATTGACAACCAGAAATGCCATCATCTTCTCCTTCCATTCCTTGAAAAAAGTTTTCATTGAACATGAAAACATGAACATCATGCATCTTCCTACGGGTTAGCATTTTCTAACAGAACACACAAAATATTGTCTTACAATTGTTGGAAAAGTATGGTGTGTGTGATATGTGTACGAAAATGAGAGATACAAAATGAAATGAACCGAGGCTAGAGTTAGACTCTATCTTCGTAAGACAATATTACTCCGCTTATTGTGCAGGCGGTTCTATAGCAATTACCTCCAAGATACAACGGTTCGAAACGAACTTGAGACGTTGCACTACGTGTCGAAGTTCCGACGAACAACTTGATACTCGGGACGAGTACTCGATCCTAGACTCGAACTATATATGAAGCGTATGTATGCAATTGAATGAAGCTCGATTCTAGTGTATAAGAAATCGAATTATGTGGCGCGAAGTACAAAGTGCGCTTCAAAGTGCCCATTGCGACAAGTGCTACGTGCACATGCTCATCGGCGTCGGACTCAGACTCGGACGGTGGTCCTCTTAAGAATCATAGTCAAGCACAAAAGGTGCCAACACTTGAGCCACTAAGGTGCACCATAAGGTAGCACACTTGGATATACTTCCTTATAGTGTTGCTACTTATATATAGCACAAAACTTCCACAATTTTTCGATGTGGGACAAAGTATAGAAAACACACAATTCTAATTTCAAGTAGTCATGTTCATGTATAATTGCTCATTCATTCCTTAGTGAAATTGAATAAATGAATATATTAAATCATAGTGCTCAAAACATAGATTTTGTTTCTACCATTAGTTTCCACATAATTCCTAAGAATTTTCCATAACTTAATCATGGATTTAATGCTATAAGTAACCAAATTCCAACATATTATATATTAAAGGGTAATAATGTAATATAATAATATCTTATATGTATATTAATTTATTAGAAAATTACGTAATCTTAATCATTACTCAACATTAATAACCTTTAGTTTTCTTAAACTTTGTAACTTTATAACCATCCCTAGAATCTTCACTCTATTTTCCGAAGAATTTGAATCTATTCATGGCGAGATATATATATATATATATATATATATATATATATATATATATATATATATATATATATATATATATAGGGATGAGATCTAGTGAGAATAGTTCTTGTAAGAAGTAGGAATAAATTTAGACCACATATCTCAAAAAAAGGGCGGGCGCGTGAGATACACTCTCAGGCGCGTGTAACTCACGCGCCAATTTTTTTTTTTGGGCGATTTTTTCTTAAAACTTGGTGCATCTAGATACACCGTGTGGTGCATCTGGTTACACATTGTGGTGCATGTCCAATTTTTTTTTTCAGTTTTTTATTTTTCAGTTTTTTTTTTGGTCTATTTTTTCTTAAAACACGGTACATCACCTTGTGGTGCATCTAGATACACTGTGTGGTGCATCTGGTTACACATTGTGGTGCATGTCCGATTTTTTTTTCAGTTTTTTTAACATTATTTTTCTCGGCTCCGCCTTAAAGCATAGTGCATTTCCTTACACCTAGTGGTGCATCTGATTACATTGTCCCGTGCATATCAGTACACGTAGTGGTGCATCTTATGAACCACAATGTGGTAGATGCACCACACTTTACAATGAGATGCATCACAACGTGAAACTAGATGCACCATACGTTGACATGAGATGCACCAAGCTTTATGGAAAAATCAAACCTTAAAAAAAAGGAAAAAAAAAAAACTGGAAATTTTTCATCGGGATGCACCGCCCTTCTTAGCGAGATGCAACAAATGAGTGACTGAGATTGATTCTCATTTCTTAGGATAAGGGTCATTCTTATATGATCCTAATTTTCTCTCTCTCTCTATATATATATATATATATATATGAGATAGATTATATGAGAATAGATCTTATCCTAAGAAATGAGAATAAATCTTTATCATAAATCTATGGGTGATGGAGGGTCAAGATTTGATCTGATCAAAGCGAGTCCAACCCAGGTCAACCCAGTCAACCCGTTGATTTTTTTTCGATTTTTTTTACGGTCACCTCATATGCACCACTTCATATATTCGGATGCATTACACTATATAACGAGATGCACCACTAAGTGCATTAAGATGCACTAGATTTTCAGGTTTTTTATTTCTCGTTATATAGTATGGTGCATTTGAATAGGTGAAGTGGTGCATATGAGGTGACCGAATTGATCCGTGTTTGACCCACTTTGATCCGTTTTGACCAGGCCAAATCTTAACTCTCCATGTAGATATAATTAGTGGTGGAGATTAATTCCTATTTCTCACTTCAATGACCCTTCTCATGAGAACCACTCCCTATAAAATCAATTTTTCATATTTAAAATTTTAATGTTAAAATTAACAATTTGTCAAAATCTGTAAAGTGGATATTGGAATTAAGTTATCCAAAAAAAAAAAAATTTAAGTTTTAGAAATTAAATTTGGATTACTCTTATAAATATTTTTATACAACATAATATAATACTCCCTCCGTTCATGTATAGTTTTTATATTGTGATGCCGATTTTTAAAAAAGTAAGTAAATATTTTGAATTGAATGATAAAGTTGTAGGTCAGAGGATGATTTTTATATAAATATTGAAATAGAATAAAGTTTAAAAAGTAAAGAGTGTGTAAAATTATTTAAATATTGATAGACCGATCACGGATGGAGTAGAATATTTTAAAATATTGAAATGAAATACACACACATTTACGGATGGATCAAATATGTGTTTTTGATCCTATGTGTTATTTACGTGGAGAGAAGATGAAATTTGCTTTGTGGTCGGTGGTGGAAGGTGGTGATGATTGAATTTGAATTTGAATTTGAATTTGAATTTGAATTTGAATTTGAATAAGGCACTTGATGGCGTTGGTTCGTCGGGAGAGTTGGATAGGAGTGAGCGAAATTCGGTTAAAACTGAAAACTCGAGCCGAACTTAACCGAAATACTAATTCGGTTCGGTTAATTTAGTTTTCGGTTTGATTTTGGTTTTGAATTTTGAACTTATTGGTTTTTCGCTTTGAATATGGTTTTTGGAAAAAAACATTTGGTTAACCGAAAATCGAACCGAATTAATAATTAATTTAATAATTTATTAATTTTTATATATATTTAAAAATTAAAATGATTATTATTAATTTTTATATATATGTTTTGGAATTTTGGTTATGTTTTGGTTAAGATGTTTGGAAGTTTGGACCCGCAACATCAACAAACATCACTGATTTATTTATGTTTGGTTAAAGATGTTTTAGAATTTGGATTATTACTTTTTGCGGATTTGGAATCTTGAATATTGAATGTTAATTACTTATATAAAATGTAGAAAATATATTGTGTATTTATTTCAGTTTATTTGGTTTTAACCGAAACCGAACCGAAATATTTCGGTTCGATTTTATTTGATTTTAGCTATGTTCGATTCGGATTCGATTATTTATTATATAATTCGGTTCGGTTCGGTGACCGAATAACCGAATGCTCACCCCTAGAGCTGGACATGAATATTGTCATTGAAGATATCAAGAAGGAGTTAGCAGCGGGCGGGCGGGCGGGCGGGCGTGGATAATATTCCATTTGTACACAATAATAGAGAATTTAATTATATGGCTAGAGGCAGAGGCCAGAGGGCCTTCTGGTATGTTTTGGAATAGAAACCCCTATCATACTGCTGTCTATTTGTAATTGTATTACTTTGGAAACCTTATGGAATGGAAAATGTTTTAATCTAAAAAAAAATGTGTTTGAAATATCTTAATAATTGACTTAAATACATAAATAGGCTTACATGCTTGACCTCGTTAAGAATGTGTTCGAAACAAAAATGAAAATCAAGCATAAGTATAAATTTAATTCTTATGAAATATTTTTATAAAAATCAACAATATATTAAAAAAGTGATAAATAGAATATATATATATATATATATATATATATATATATATATATATATATGAACAAATTAAAAATGAAATACACCATATTAATCATTATTATGTGTAAAAGTTAATACTTTGTTAGTAAAATGAAAACAATTGACCGGTGATCAGTGAAATCTACCGATAAATTTTTGCTGAGTTTTAATTCTATTTTTATTGAAAATTGTTGAAAAGCAAAGTTGGTTATAAAATCTTGCTAGATCGGAAAATCTTGGGATTAATCGTTTTCATTCTTCAAACTATTTGTTGTCAATTTGTTTAAACTCATTTGGGATACACTGCTCATAAAAATCTCCATGAAATTGCAAATGCAACATTCTACAATTAATCGGTATTCTTTATTGTTTTTTCATTGATAATGCTCTTTTTCTTGTGAAATTCAACGATTAAATGTACACTTTGACCAAAATTTCACTTTTCTTCAATGATTAAGGCACTTATTTCGTTTAAAATAATTACTACTCCATTGTGAAATTCAACGATGTTATTGAAAATACTCCATCTGAATTTTCAATAGCGACGAGTATTAATTATTTTAAACGTCTTTTTTCATTATATATATCAAAACATACATCATATCTTGCATAAAAATATTGTATGATTTTCTCATCTACTAAAATTTGAAATTTGTGAAATCTTATATTGTTCAATTACCCTCTTCAAATAGAATTTAAAATCTGGTAATAAATGATGAAGACAATGTATTTGAACATTTGAGGTGATTTTTTTAGTTGATCACCTTTTTATTTGTTGGGAGCTGTAGATACCGTACCGCTTGTATGTTCCTGAAAGTTGGTTACTCCACCTCTTTGTGCAATTAAAGTACTTTCTTGTAAGTCATATTTTCACACTCCCAAATAAGTATTTTATTTAGAAATAAAATGTGTCCCCTATTTTAGAATTCCACTGGAAAATGATACTCCTTTCATCCACGAAATGGTTGTCACATTATGGACGGTACGGATTTTAAGAAAATGGTTGGATAATAGTGAGTATTGTTGTGAGTAGAGTAAGAGTCCATAATAAATAATAGTATGAGTGAAGTAGCAAAAGTGACAACCATTTCGTGGACAAACTTAAATAACAAAAGTGACAACCATTTCGTGGACAAAGGGAGTATCAATTATTTTAATTTTGTTCGGCTTTCCGTGCAATAATAAGAATAAAAGGGTAAATGTATCACATTTTTTGAACATGAGTTTCTCATCATATTATTATTAATGCAGAAAAAAGTTATATACTCTGTTTTTGACTGGTTAAATAAGTTGGATTTTCCCCATATTTCTTCCTTTTGTTACATATAACACTAAACAATAGTAGTAATTTTCTCGTACTATAAGTCCAAATATCTTATTTCGTTTACCGAAAACTCTCAAACTATTGAGGATTTTGATTTTGATAAGAGACGTTATATATACGATTCAAGAAGAAGACACACATTTCACATTTGGTGAATCCAACTGGAAAAAGCAAATTCTTGCAAAACATAATTTCATTAAACATAAGAACAAGTTTACAAGCAAAGCAAGATGGCATTAATTACTCATACAGACTAGTTTTTAGTTTAAACAGCAGACTCATTATGATCATATTAGGTAGTAAACATATCTATGGATGAAAATACAACAACAACAACATTTATAGTATAATAGAATACTCAAACATGACTTAAAAAACTGACACTGATCACAGAGAATATGATGAGAGAGAGAGAGAGAGAGAGAGAGAGAGAGAGAGAGATTAGCAATTGGGAAAAGGGGTTCCACAAGAGGTGGCCACCTTCTTGGCACCAGGTGAGTTGATGAACTTCTGAAGATTAGGGTTCTTCATGTACTGGCATAGGCATGGCCTCTGCTCCTTTATCTTGCCGCAGCAAACATCACTTGGGCTACCGGCCGACATGATCGCCGACGCGCAAGGGCTCAGCTGCAGTGGGTTGCAAGTTACTGCCTTTGCTACCTCAACTTCACCAAGGACCATCACAATTGCCACAAATATTATAGCAACAAACCTTACTTTGGAGTTCATTTTTTGGGCTTTTGTTGTTGTGTTGGCCTGGGTGGTGTTTTGGAGGTAGAGAGGATTGAAGTGAGAGAGATGTGTTGGGGAAAGATTTGGTTTGCATCTCAATTTATAGGGGGGATTAGAGAGAGAGAGAGAGAGAGAGAGAGGTGAACTACTCTATTTTTAATGTTTTCGCATGTTTGCATTTGATGTGAAAATACAATCCATGTTAAAGAATGAGTGAAAAGTTAAAATAAACAAAAGATAATATCCTTAAATATATAAAAGATAACTAAAAATTATGTAAAATTACATAGTTGTCCTTTTCGGTAACTTTTTCTCGTGTATTTATGAATAACATGCATGAGTTGTCATACATAAATTACATACATGAGTATTAGAGTTTCATACATGATTATCATACATGAAAAGTAGCATACATGACATGTATGTTGGTCATGTATGCGGTCGAGAATTCTTGTATACTAATCATGTAAGAGATATTTTAGTAACTAAGGGTATTATTATCTTTTATAAATTATGGGGTATAATTTATTTTTACTTTTGAAAAAGGAATATTTTAATATATTAACTCATAAAGAATGAGTATATATTAAGTTTGAGGTTGATTATATTAGTTTTAAAAAAAAGATTTGAGGTTGATTATAAATATAAAACACTAAAAATACTTGATGTGCATATGATCCATGTTAAATAAATATATATTAGATTTGAGGTTGATTATAAATACCCCTCCGTCTCGTTCATTTTGTAACAACTAGAATTGTTTTCCTTTATATAGTTGAAAATCAAATGTGGTGTTGGGAAAATTAGTAAAGGTTTTGATTTATCCCAAAATTCAATCCCCCAACCGAGTAGATGAAATTCATCAGTCTGCACTTAGATAGAGCTGGGGCTGTCTAAACGGTTCTGATTAGTCGGTTTTTAACCGAAATACGCAATAACCGATTGGTTATTGGTAACTAAAAATCAATTTTATTAGTTATTGGTGCGGTTATTAGTTCGAATTTTTTAAGTTAATCGGTTATTGGTTATAACCAAAATCAAACAATAATAACCAATTAGCCAAATTTATTTATTAACTAATAATATATGTATAATATATATATGCTACTTTAACTGTCTTGAATTCGAAAAAACGGCTTTTTAAATGTTCTTAAAAAGCCTCTAGCTTTAAATGTCTACCCACCTAATTTATGGAGGAATTTGGGGGTGTCAGATATGATTTTTGTAAATATAGAATCATTTTCCTTTATACAATTGAAAATCTAATGTGTGATCGAAGATTTTATAAGAGAAAAAAAAAATGTATAAAAAGGTGCTAAATTAGCATTAGTCTCTTTCTCTTCGTAAATTACAGTTTGAATTAATACACATTAATACTAAGTATTTCTAAGCTTTCGCGATTATTCATCCCTCAATTTTCACCAGTCATTAAAAGGTCTAGATTTAGAAGTGAACCTCCACATGGACGACATCTAACATATAATATAACTATATATTCGATCAACTAATAAATTAATTAAATTAATTTTTTTGGATCAAAGAATGAGAAAATATATACTGATTTCAAATATTTATAGACTTTCCAATAGGTGGATTTTATTAAATAAGCAATGTGGGATGGAAGATTTATAATTATATATAGATATGATGAATAAAATTAAAAAATTGGAGAATTTAAGTAGTGTAATATTTTTAAAAAGAAATATGTAAATATATATATATATATATATATAATTAAAATAATAAAAAAAACCACATTAGAAACAATCATCACACATAAATATAAATTGATAAAAGGCAAATTTTTGTATGCAACCCGTCTCACATTGTGAGACCGGGTTGACCCGGTCTGGATCCAGATTGACCCGGTCAACTCGTTGACTTTTTTATTTTCGATTTTTTTTTGCCAATAAGTCCATATGCACATCACCATATGTTCATATGCACTACACTTTATGTTCATATGCACAATGTTGTATTTTTATATGCACAACCAATATTCGATTTTTGTTTTTAAAAATTTCAAATTTATTTTGCCTCTTCGTTATTTTGTTTGCCGCTTCTTCTTTGGTCAAGATTCGAGCGAGGGGAGCCAAAGGCCTCGGAGCGAGCCGTAAAAGTTCAAATTGTTGCCTGACGATTATCCTTACATTTGTAATTGGAGCGAATGTGGAGCCGTAAAATCGGAGCCGAAGGCTCCATCGGAATAAAAAAAAAAATTAGAAAAAGTTGGTGCATATGAATACTCTTCGGTGTGCATATGAACATTAAGTGGTGTGCATATGAATATATGGTGGTGTGCATATGGATATATTGCAAAAAAAAAACAACTAGATAAATTGGTGCATATGGATACTCTTTGGTGTGCATATGAACATTAAATGGTGTGCATATGATTATATGAAGGTGTGCATATGGACATATTGCAAAAAAAAAAAAAAAGCTCGTGCAGTGCACGCGCCATGCGCCGGTCTCACAATGTGAGACCGGTTGCACCAGAGACTGACTCACTGATAAATGACATGGAAGAATATTTCATCCAATGATTCGTAGAATTAAGAAAGATGATATTTAAAAGATTTGATTTTGTTAAAATTTTGTTCCCATACGTTATAGATACAAAATATAAAATATAGAGAATATAAATATGAGAAATATTAATTTTAAATTTAAAAATTTTGAGAATTTAAGTAAATAAGAATGAAGGAATTTGAGGAATGTCACGTAGAATTTTTGTACATAAAATTGTTTTCATTTATATAATAGATACATAGATAGATGAGACTGATAATGATTGAATTCAATGCGAAATGGAAAACAAATCACTGTGCATCATATCTATGTGAGCTACGTTTGTTTTTTTTTTTTTTTTAATAAATGTGAGCTATATGTTTAATTTCTCTATGTTTGACGAATCGAAAGTGTTCCATTAGTATATTGTTTTGACATTTCATTATGACGCAAAACCGTGCCTTTTTTTTCTTGATTTTTTATCGACCACTTTAAGATATATCTTCTGTCCATTTTCTAAAAGTCCCATTTACTTAAAAAGAAGTGTTTATTTTTTAAAGTTGCTCTACTTTTTATACTTTCTTATCCTCCATTTTTTCTTTATTTACTATCCTTTACTATGCAATACTAAACTCAACTTAATTAAACCCTTAATTAAATTACTAATTAAAATCCAATTTAATTACTCAACCCAATTTAATTAAATTCAATTTAAAATCCAACCCAATAATATTACCCACCCCAGCCCAATCCATTTCTCTGACTCTCCTCTCACTCCCTTAAATTTTATCGAGAAACCCTAATCTCCTCTCACTCTCTCTGCTCCAATTCATCTCTTCCGCAGCGATGGATTTCAGGAACCCTAGCTCTCAAATTCACTCATTTAATCTCTTCAATTTAATTCATGATTTTATTTCTTAACAGATTTAATTCCTCTAACAGATTTAATCCCTTTATTTAATCCTTAACAGATTTTTTTCCTTAAAATTTTTAATTTCCTAACAGAAAACTGATTTCTTAACAAATTGAAATCCTGTCCAGATTTTTTTCCTTTTAATAAATTTTATTCCTTATTTCTTTTAACACGATTTATTTACTTAAGAGATTTAATTCATTCAACAATTTAATGAAATCTGTTGGGATATTTAATTTAATGAAACAGTGTTGGCATATTAATTTACTTAATCACGATAAAAAAATCTGAAAATGCATTATGAAAAATAAACCAAGCCATGAATGAACCTCTATTTATTTACATGTAAATATATTTAAAGGTATGTTTCTAGTGCAATAATTAACAAAAGTAATTTAATGTCATTAGCACTACCCCTTTCTCTCACTCACTTCACCTTTATTAGCTTTTTTAATCTCCGTGTCCATCATTAAATGAGACTTTTAAAAATGGACGGAGGGAGTACTAATTTTCTCCGATTCTAACTTTTTTACCGTCCTTTAATTTTTAACTCGATAAATTAGTAATCTTTATAAAATAATAATAATTTTTTTCAATCTCAAGTATATTAATTTATAGAGATTCTGTTGTATTTGAATATTTAGACGTTAGTTATGACAATAAAGGTAGATGGAGATGAAAAGAAAAATGATAAGCATAAATTGTAAGAAATTGAGTTATTCAGTCACGCTTGATAATGATGAGCTAACATCATGCATCATCATCATTCCTTGCTAATGCGTGATACTAATCATTGGACCCATTTTCTTTAATCAAATCGATCCTCTTTAGTTATTTTTTGCAACTCTTTTAGTCTTTATTTAGAAAAAAAAATTATAATACCCAAATTATATATTAACGTTAACGGAAATATTCAGAACTATAGTATTATTCCAATTGAACACTTAAATTAATGATCTTTTATTGCAAGTATCCTGAACGTTTCTTAGTTATAGATAAAAATTGCACAAACTATCACTAAACTTACAGAAATATTCTCAAACCCAATTTTCGGCCACATAAAGCATCTGGCTTGTGATGCGCGGTAGTAGATGTCAACATAAATGGTTTTATTCTTGACTAAGAATTTATTAATGATTGCAAAAACTTATATGAGACCTGCGGCACCCCATGCGACCGTCCGTGGGGCGCGTAGGGTGCACGCGAGTATTATTTTTTGTAGATTACTTTTTTATTTTCAGATTTTTTTTTTAAAATTTTCAGATTTTTTTTCTCTTTTTTTTTTGTTTGTCTCTTCATTTTTTTGTTTACTGCTTCTTCTTTGATCAAGATTTGAGCGGGGGGAGTCGAAGATCTCGGAGCGAGTCGAAAAAATCCAAATTGTTGCCCGATGATTATCCTTTATTAGTAATCGGAGCGAAGGCGGAGCAGAAAAAAAATTAAAATTAAAAAAAGAAAATAAAATGAAATATAAAAAAATAATTTTGATTGGGTCAACGGATCAACCCAAATTGACCGAATCAACCCGATCCGGATCCGGACGCAGGGCCACGCGAACTGCCGCATGCAAGTCCTCTTATTAATGATTTATTAACTAAAGACGCTGGATGTGGACTTCAACATGAATATTTGTGTGTTCTTGATATTCAAGCAATAATAGATCTTATCTGTGAATAGAGAGCTCCCAAGTTCAAGCTCTACATTTCCCGTTATAATGTATAAAAAAAACAGGACTAATGATTTATTGCTTCATATGATTTAGAATTAGTTATACATTACATCATTATTAATGGTTTATTTTAAAAAGAATCTATCATGGCACAAAATTAGAGTTGGCAAGATTTTTATTTTTTTTGCTATTCTAGGGATACTAACCCGACCTTATATGTCACATTTATTGCTTTCCAGCTCTTTTCTGCTTTTAGACTAGCCAAGATTTTGGTTACGATTTAATGTAACAAAAAACTGATATGTGGCCAAACTCCACTTGTGTGATATTTAACACATACTGTATTTTACACACACACACATATATATATATATATATATATAGGAAGATGATCATGTGAGAATGTTATCTTAGGTGAGAAATGAGAATAAATCTGGATCCTTGATTTTTGTTGATCAGTGGCTCAGATTTAACCATGCATTATGTTGTTGTAATTTATGCATTATAATGTTTATGCATTAGGTTTCTGCAGTATATGCATTAGGATGTGTATGCATTACATTTCTACAATATATGCATTACCGATGTGATAAAAATGCATTAAAATGTATCATTCTCACGTTCTCATATAAAATTCATTCTCACCAGATCCTTACCCTATATATATATATATATATATTTGAAAAGTGAAATGAAATTCTCATTAAGAGTACTAAAGGTATTTAGGAACGAACTATATACAAGATTGGACTAGAAGTACGGCTAGAGAGCAGAAAAATAAAAACAATAACTACAGTTTCGCAGGAATACAAACGATAGGATTTGAACTCCAATCGTGAAGAGAAACACAAAAGGAGGAAGGAAAATGAGACTTCAACCATTTCCAAGAGCAAAATTTTATGCGCTCCAAAATATTCCCGATATCCGGTGCTATCTCTTTGAAGATCTTTTCGTTTCTCGCCTTCCAAATCATCCACAACGTACATTGCCAAATGAGACCAAAAGCTTTCTTTTTCAATTTGCTAAGGCCGCAACTCACAAATTCCTCAAAGTGATCTTTTAAATCTGCTGCATAAATTAATTGACGATCAAGCCAATTACATATCTCTGTCCAAACAAGTAGAGTTTCACAAGAAGAAGAAAATAAATGAGCAGCTGATTCAAGTTGACATTGACACATGACGCAACCCTTATTTTCACCCGTCTGTAAGATTTCTCTTTTGATCAAGTTTTTCTTCGTTAGTAATCTACCTTGCAAGGCTTTCCAAACAAAAGCCGAGATCTTCAATGGAACGACTTTCCACCACAGGACAGTCCATGGCCCTCTCACTTCATCCTTGTTTGATGATGCATTTGATATGATGAAATAGAGGCGTATCTAACTTCTAACTTTCCTGCCTAAACTTCATTTTTCCAAAAAAAAAAAAAAAATCATGTGAGAAAACCGTAAAAAAAAAATTCATATTCCCCTTCAATTTTCAGTTTCCCATTTATTTCCCTTTCTTCCTTGGAATCCCTTATCACGTTGAAAATTAACTGTAGCTCCTTAATATTGCATTTTTCGTGCAATCCTTCGATTTTCCATTAGCTTTGGAGAAATTTAATTTGTTTTTCACTTCCCGTGCAACTATTCAGCTTTCTTAACCCTATAATGGCAATTTGTAGATTTAAATTCAATTCGAACCTGCAACTTTGGAACCGTTTGGCGATCAACAAATCTTTATCAAAGAATTATGTAGTACACATTATCTTTTGATTTATTTCAAATAAATTAAGATATGATATGTTTTCATTATTACAAATAAAAATAAGTTACATAAGGTATTTATATTCCAAAGTTTTCTTTGAATTTTCAAGTTAATTTATTTATATTACAATAGTACTTTATTTCTATTTACTAACTGATATATTAAATTACTAATATTTTACAAAAAAAAAAAGATTTATGTAGTGTAACCCGGGCATCGGTGGGGGTGTATAGTATATCCAAACTATGGTTTTGTTTCTTTCTTTTTCCATCAACTTAAATTCAAATAGTATTATTTTTCAAACGATCATGAGTAAAATAATAATTTATTAAATATTATTTTGTGACCTCTTTGATTTTTTTTTTATCACGAGTAAAACTCATTACATAAAAATTGAAGCTGCAGTGCTAAAATGTCTCGTTGGGGACTTGTGACCTATTTTTTTTTTTTTTGAGCAGAGACTTGTGACCTCTTTGATTGAAAAATAAAAAAATGTATTCGTTTTTCACTGAGAGAATGGTTATGGTTTGAAAGGGTAATTAATCAGTACTAGTATAATTGTAATTTGAGTAGTGGGACCCAACAGGATAAATGAATTCGGCTGCTTTGTTTATTCTTTTCTTTTCTTTTCTTTCCGGTGATGCGAATGCGATGTGATATAAAAATTGCATGCGCCTCCTCCTCCTTTTCTAAATTCTAATCATAACTACCATTGCCATGTGATAGTATAACACACCCACTTTATTTTCTTTTAAGGATATTTACATCTTATCGCATGAATTTTTAATATTTTGTCATTTGTGGCTTGTATTTTAAAATATTTAGAAAAAACCTTATAGTTATTACGAATTCTTTTAAAAAAGGTTCGCCTCTACTTTCAGAATACTGAATCATTTCATCGGATATATGGGTTGACAGACACCATATCACTCAAAATTACGTTTTTTAGTATTAAAAAAAATCCACATTTTTTTCTTCATCGAACACCTTCAGTGTATCATCAATAATCACATTTCTCACATTCCCAACAATTATACTAGTCCAAGAAACTACAACTCTCATCTCGCTCTCGCAGAAAATTCGATCTGCATACCTCAATTCCCCGTTCTCGCAATAAAAATAAATCAAATCGTTCCTCACAACAACATCTTTCACAAATCCAACACAACATCTGATTTTTTTTTCTTTTTTCTAAAAATACCAAAACGACGTAGTTTTGAGTGATGTGGTGTCAACTCATATATCCGGTAAGATGATTCAATATTTCGGTGCCGGCAAATAGAGGCACGCCTTTTTTGAAAGAATTCGTCAAGTACAAGATTTTTTTGAAAGATTTTAAAACACATGCTACAAATGAAAAAATATTTAAAGTTTAGGCCATAAATTATACTCCCTGCGTCCACGAAATGGTTGTCATATTGTGGACGACACGTATTTTAAGAAAATGGTAGATAGTAGTGAATTATAATGAGTAGTATTGTTGTGAGTGGAGTAAGGGTCCCACAATAAATGTGAGTGAAGTAGCAAAAGTAACAACTATTTCGTGAACTAACTTAAGTAACAAAAGTGACAACTATTTTGTGGACAGCGGAAGTATATAAAAATTCCTTTCTTTTATACTCCCTCCGTCCAAAAATAATGTTCCCATTTGGGTGCTGGCACGCGGATTAAGAAAAGCTGAAAAAGTGGTTTTGAGTGGGGAAAAGTTAGAATGTAGGGGTAGTGTTAATCTTTTATTTAATTTTGCTAATCTTTGTAGATTTTTTTATTGTTTAAATTGTGTGAGTGGAATTCATTATTCATTCTTTATTTTTTTTTTCCACAAGTGTGTGCTTGAATTTCTGGTTTTATTTTCATTTCTTGATTTTGAGTTATTTTCATTTTTTGTTTCTTATTCCTGTTTTCATTTAAATTTTCTGTTTCATTTTAATTTCTTGTTTCTCTTAAATTTCCTGTTTTCTTATAAATTTTCTGTTTCATTTAAATTTGTTGTTTCATTAAATTTCTGGTGTATGTGTGTGTGAAAACCTGTACGAATACATAAAATTAAAAAAACTGGACAGATGTATGTGTGTGTGTGAAACCTGTACTAGTACATGAAATAAAAAAAATTTGCACAAATATGGAGGGAAAGCTGTACACTGCACATAAACGGAGGGAAAATGCATTTTCATTGACAAATTTGGAGGCAAAACACTCCATAATTTCATTACAAAAAGTGGGGGAGGGGAAATAAAACACTACCTACCCTATAAATACAACCTTTAAAGCTCTCATTCAATTCACCACAACCACCATAATTCATTACAGCTATACTTAGGCAGAAAAAAAAGCAGAAAATACAGCAGAAATGGTTGATTCACGCAAGAAGAAATTAAGTGACGACGAGGGAAATACGATTGCACAGTGGTTGATGGTCCATAGCACGAATGGAAAGCTGAACTGGGGAGCCAAAAAGGAGGCATCAGAGCTATTTAATGTGAGTTTGAACACCATCTTTCGCGTCTGGAAAATCACATCATCTCAGCTAGCCCAAGGAATTCCTGTCTACATTAGAAATATGAAGAAAGGGTCAGAATGGACAACAAAGAAAAGCATAGATGCAGCTAAGGTAAAATCTCTCTCAGTTCTTCAAAGATCATCATTGAGAATCTTAGCAGAGAACATTGGTGTTAGTAAAAGTCTAATGCATGTGTGGGTGAAGCAAAAAAAGCTAAAGCTACATACTTACGCCATCAAACCGTTCCTTACCCCTGAAAACAAGCTGTGTAGACTCAATTGGAGCCTAAGTCAGCTTGATGGAAAGATTGAGGGAGGCAAATTAAGATTTCAGACCATGTACAACATAGTACATGTTGATGAAAAGTAGTTTTACCTCACAAAAAATAAGGACAGATACTACATGGTGTCAGGGGAGATTGAGCCCCACAGAACATGCAAATCCAAGAGATTTTCTCCCAAAATCATGTTTAATTGTGCAGTTTCAAGACCAGTTATTGACAGCCAGGGAACAATACTATTTAATGGAAAGTTTGGCATCTTTCCGTTCATCGTAGAACAGCCAACACAAAGAAATTCTAAAAATAGGCTCAAGGGCACAATGGAAGTTCAACCTATTCCAGCAATCACAAAAGCAGTCATGAAAGATCAACTAATCAATGAGGTACACTGCAGCATGCATTTCACAAAGAAAATGCATCAGTAATCAGTCAATACACTTAATCAAGTGTAGTATCTTGTTCTAGGTGCTGAAATGCATCAGTCATCATGGAAATGAAACATCATATGCATGGTGTCAAGTGCAGCATGCATTTGTCACAGAAAATGCATTAAAGGGACAGTTAATACACTCAATCAAGTGTAGTATCTTGTTCTAGGGGCTGAAATGCATCAGTCATTATTCAAATGAAACACCATCTGCATGGTGTCAAGTGCAGCATGCATTTGTCACAGAAAATGCATCAATGGGACATAATCACATAACTGATTTTGTGGTGTAATGCAGATGGTCCCTGTCATCAAAGCAAAGTGGTCAGATTTCCTGCCAAAATCATTTTCATACAACAAGACAACGCAAAACCACACATTTAAGACAATGATCCAGATTTCAGAAAAGTTGCAAGTGCTGATGGATTTGAAATCCATCTAGTATGCCAACCTGCCAATTCACCGGACACAAATGTGAATGATCTAGGCTTCTTTAGAGCCATTCAATCACTCAAAGATAAGAAAGCAGCCGATGGGGTTGAAGAATTACTACAAAATGTGAAACAAGCACATGAAGAGTACTCCCCAAGTAAGTTAAACAATGTATTTCTTACTTTGCAAAGCTGTTACACAGAAATCATGAAGGTTCAAGGTGGCAACAACTACAAGATTCCTCATATGGGAAAGGACAGACTTGCAAGACTAGGAGAGCTACCAGAAGTTCTAGAAGTTGATGAACAACTTGTGCAGGAAAGCTTGAACTACTTAAACTAACATGCAATAGGAGAGAACAAGTTCTATAATCTGGACAAGCTGATTGAGGAGCTGGAAAAAGTCAGAAGAATAGATGTAGATGGTTAGGTAGTGCAAATCAGGGTTTACAAGAACAAACAATATGTAGCAGTTTTTGTGTTGTTTGGCATGTAAACTGATTTTTTGTTGGAATGGAACATGTAAATTGTCTCAGCAATGCCATTTTGCATCATTGACTTTTCAATTAACACTTTCAGCATTCTAAATTAGCCTCGTAAACTAGGAGAAGATTCACCTAGTGGTGGCATGATTTATCATGCATCAAGTGCAGTATCATGTTCATCATGTTAATGCATCATGTACAGGACAAGTATTGTTTCAGCTTCATTTTTTAATGCTTCAAAACATGCATTTAGTTCATCATATGCAGGGACAGAGAATTCTTTGCAAGGGACAACTTATCATATGCATCAATATCACAGATAGGGACAAGTACAGTTTCAGCTTCATGAATTAATGCTTCAGAACATGCATTTAGTTCATCATAGGGCAGGGACAGAGAATGGTTTGCAAGGGACAGAGAATTCTTTGCAAGGGACAGTAAGGGACAGAGAGTTCATCGTAGATCACAGATAGTCTGAAATTCACACAAATAAGTGATCACAGATCATAGGGAGGGACAGATAAGTGATCACAGATCACAAATAAGGGACAAAGCATTCCAATGCATGCATATCACAAAAATGGGCAGATAAGTGATCACAGATCACAAATAGTCTCTGATGGTCTCGATACGAGTTCTGGTGTATGGGGGGGGGGGGAATACACCGGATAGGAATTTTAAAAACAACCCCCGAAAAATATCACAACTGAGTAAGAAGACTCAGCTGGAATCACAACTGAGTAAGAAAACTCAGCTGGAAGAGTGGTGCTGTGCGGAATGTGGTGGATACAAAAACAACTCGTATAAAACAACTCACGCTCAGATGCAAGGTCGGTCAACAACCAAATCAGTTGAAATGTAAAGATGCAGTTTTGAGTGCTGGTTAGTTGGACAGTTAGATATGCAGAAAGTAGCTGAACAGAAAACACAAAAGCACAAAGGAATTACATGGTTCGGAGAGAACTCCTACGTCCACGGGGAGTTGTGAGTCCACACAACTCAGTCCAAATTCTTTAGGACAGCTACCACAAAGCTTACGCGGGCTTTGCAACCGTACAGATAAGTTTGCGGGTACTTATCAACCTTTCTACTCAATTTCGGGAAGAGCAGGATCCTAACAACCTTTTTAGGGGATGTGTATAAGGGTGGGTTTTCCAAATACTAGCTCTATCAAAGAAGTGAACTAGGATTTAAGCTTGAACAAATGAAGATTCAAACTAAGATCGAAAACACCAAGACAGATTCTAACTCTCTATGAACTCTCAGCTGGTGATGTTCTTAGAGAATAATTGCACGCAGTATATCGTCGTTCTTTTGCTCTTCTGTCTCTTCTATCTTGATGAATGAATGAATGCCTCTATTTATAGGCGGTGAGGATCAACTAGCCGTTGGAAGAGCCGTTGATCTCTGTTCTGTGAAAGCGATGGCTTGTCTCTCATCTCTGCAGATTTTCCCGATTTGGCAACTGTGAACTTCTGCTTTTCTTCTGAGACAACCTTGTGTTTGACCAAATGAGGTAATGACAGAACGTCAAACCTTCACGTGACTTCCTATTTGAAATTCAAATTTCAACCTTTGTCTATCAACATTGGTTAGTTGGTTGAGAGGTTTGATCTTCATCCGAGTGGTCTTCAGCTGATGTTCCATCTGATCGCTACCTTCATCTGACATTCTGTCTGAAGAAGAACAGTTGAACCCTCAGCTGCCTTGAACTTCATGTTGTCGATTTATCAGATTGAGTCCTGCAACTGATGTTCCATCTGAGTTCTCATCTGTAGTTCTATCCGAGTATAGCCATGTTGCCGTCTTCAGCTGGAGTCCTGTAAAGATAAAATCTAAACATTGCTCTAACAGCGAGCCTAAATACTAACATTAGGATATGGCAGCATCTACTCGGTTGGGGTCAGTTGGTTTTGGAATCAATCAAAACTTTACTAAATTTCCCAACAATTTCCCCCTTTTTGATGATGCCAAAACCCTACTGATCTAAACCCTACTGACCTATCTATAATCTCAGCTGAAATTCTAGACAGTCTATAAGGTTAAACATCAAAGGGTTAGCACAGTTATAACATGGTATTGAAATAACTTTGCGATTCAGAGCTTGGACAGCTGGAAAATTATACGTTAAGATGAATCGGATATATGATGAAAGTTTTCATTACAACTGATGTGTTTACACAGATATGCATAGAAATCAATTACATCAGTGGCTCAAAAACTCTATCTTGGCTAATACTTCAGCCCATACTTGCCGAAAATCCTGACAAAAATTTCCCTCTTGGCATCTGATTCCTTCGAGATATCCACTCCATGTTCTTGACAGACTTTTCTAGCTTCAGCTGCGATCTTCTGCCTGTTAGGATTTCTTGTATCTGGAATGAATGGAGGAAGATATGTAACCTTCTGAGGGACAGGGACGGTATTTATGTCCAGCTTTGCATCAATTATAGCTCGTCTGAACTGGTTGAACATGCCCGGATCCCCAGAGTGAAGCTCAGTTAGGGCTTCTTTGAATGCTCTTCTTGAATCCTCAGTTGCGAACACCTTCCTATAGTAGAAATCATTCACAAATTCTTGTTTGAATGATTCCCAATCATCATTCCATTCTTCCGGCATCCATTTATCAACATGCTTGAAGCGTTCCTGGAGCTTAATCTTTCCCGGCAGTCTTTGCTGCTTCATTTTTGCTTTAGCCTTCACTTGATGTTTCTCAATGCGTCGTCGGCTTCGAGAGGCAACATTTCTATCCAAGTTATTGGTAACCTTGGCAAGTTCTTCCTCGAACTTGTTAACTCTTGTTGCTTGGTTGGTCGCGAATCTCTTCACCCATTTCAGATTCATGTAATCCTTCTCCGAGACATCCATAGCTTTAGCAGCAACAATACACTCTTCGGTCGTAATACCTTCGAGTTCAGCATCGATCTCGGCTGCAATCTCGGCTATGGAGTTGTAGGAGACTCCATACTTCTTCGCCTGCTCCATGTCCTTAGTCATTTCTTCTCCTCCGACAACAATAGATTTCAGCTGTTCTTGTTTCTTGTCGGTTGGCTTCTTCAGAGCGGACTTCTTCGAAGCTGTCTTCTTCAGCTCGGTCTTCTTCAGCTGAGATTCCTTTCCGGCTGGCATATCTTCTTCAGCTTGTGTCTCATCTTTCCCCTTTTTGGCATCAGCAAGAAGGCTTGCGACTGAGCCATCCAGAGAAGTGAGGTTTTGTTCAGCCTGCTGGATCCGGTTGAAGAGTTCATCTACAACACATTCCACATCAACCTTCTTCGCCAGTTCCTCATCACGACGCTCTTGATCAGCTTTCTTCATCGCATCGAAGGTTTCAGTGACTTCTGTTTGAAAAACGACGAACTCAGCCCATTTTTGTTCGAACCGAGAATCCCATTCTTTGTCTTGTGTTTGTTGAGATTTTGCAAGATTGGATTCTGAGATGGACTTGAACACGTTCAGGTCTGATCTGATTCCAAGAACTGTTGTCTTCAGGTCATTGATGTCGTTTCTGGTGGATGTTGAGAAGTCATCCAACTTCATCTTTATCGCATCATGTTCTTCCAGCAGCTTCCTATGTGTCTCATCTTGAGCTTCTATTATCCTCTGCTGTTCTTCGCGGTTGAGCTGGATGTTGGCTATCATCTCCTTCCTCAGTTGATTGACTCTCTCAGTGATCAGCTCGCATATTTCATCCGAGGAGGGTGCTAGCTGATCAGATGGTGCTGGCTGTTCAACAGCAACCATGACATGGCGATTGGCTAGGTACTGTTGAAGTTCTTCTTCCTCCTGCTTTGCTGTTGCTGCAGTTGCGTCAATATCATTCATGAATTCTGCAGACTTGGCCAGCATGTTGTCAAGGAAGGTGACACATTCTCGATCTGCCGTCAACTTCCTTGTGTCTCTTCCTTCTGCCTTGCTGATATCCAGACGGCGAGTCAGTAGTGCGATCTTGTTGTTGTACGCAACCTCAAAGTTGGTATAATTAAAGTATTCCCTCAGACGGGACTCATCTGCCTTGAGCTGGTTCCAGCTGTGTATCCGGATGGTATCTTCCTTGACATACCAATGGCTGAAAATGATGATGAATTGATACAACAGCTCAGTTCCGAGCGTGGCAAAGGTGGGCATGTCGCGCGCCTCGGGGAACATACCGATCAGCTTCTGAAAGCAATATACCAACTTGCCTTCATGTTCCAGCGCGACAGCTCGACGATCAGCTTCTTCGTCAATGGGGGAAGGAGAGAGATTTTAATAGGAAATCGGTTCAACAGTTTCCTCAACATTGGCCAAAAGAAGAGGTCGTAATGTTGGCATCGAGTGGGGAGCTCGGAATTTCTGACTGGTGATCAGTTGTGAGAATCTGTCTATGCTGTACGGCATCAAATCCTGCCGTGGGGGAGGATAGAACATCTTCGGATTCCTTGGATGACGAACCTGCATCCGAGGACATGTTCGACTCATCTTCCGGATCAGTTTCCAGCCCTTCTATCCCATCTTTGTGAGGAACAATTTCGAAAGCAGCCGCGTCAACTGAGTGATTCGACTCAGATGGTACCTCGTCAGCTGGTTTCGCAACTGACTTTTTGATACGAACCTTCAACTTCTTCTTAAGCGGCTCTTCCTCTTTATCCTTATCTGACTCATCTCTGAGTCGGCGTGCAGCTGTCGATTTTGAAGAGTGGCCGACAGCTGGAGGCAGCTGAGATTCCATCTGCTCCTCAGCTATATCTTTCTCCACAGCTGATTTCACAGCTTCCCTTTTGTCTTTTGGAGTGTAGACACTCCGAATCACATCAAGAGCTTTCTTGGCTGTTAGGAACAACATCTGCCTTTTAACTGGTGTCTCTTCACTGTCTTCCCACACCATGTTCTGATCCTTCGTGGCAAGAAGTATCAGGGCAGAGATTTTGACTCCAAAATTGAGAGTTCCCTTAACACTCAACAATTTTTCCCCGGAATCATTTATAGTTTCTGAAATCTTCTGCTTCTCCATCGTCAACTGGTGTTCGAAGCACTTGAACCAGTTGATGTTGTACTTGTGCTCCAAAGCTATCAGCTGCTTGAGCTTAGGTCGGCTGATATCTCCAAAAGCTCCGCTGTATCCAAAGATAACCTTGGATATAACATCGAACAGAAGTCGATGCTCGGGTTTCAACTTTGTTCGCTGCATGTTGCTCCTCAACCTTTCTGAGGTGATAAGAGCATTCTCAAGAAAGAGATCTGCATCTGCATCTGAGATGTTCTCGACGGTGTCCGTGGCAATCAGATTCGGTGGAATGATGGATCTTAACATCTCGAAAACCGGTAGGTGGAAGGTGACACGGCGGATAGTTCTGGCAGGGACGTCGCGCTGTCGACATGAGATTTCTGAAACGAGGTCTACTCCCTGTTCGTGTTGCAGGTTCATGTAAAATTCTCCGACTTGTCGCCTGAGTAAGTGGGTGGGAAAGAGCGTTGCCCACTCAAGAAGACGATTATCCCTGAGAAGATCGGCGAGAGGGGATAACTCCGGTGAGTCCAGTGCTTCTTTTGACAGAATCTGCTCAAAGTGAATTCTGGATATCATCATATCATAAGATTCTTTGTACGTCGATGGGACAAGTGCTGGTCCTGATGATGCCATCTTCTTTCCTTGCGAAGAAGCTTTCGGTGCCATTTTGGTATTCCAGTGAAGGTTATATATAGAGAGAAGAAAAGAAGAACTTAGCCGAAATTGGTGATACAAAATCAGAGACGAAGATGAACAGTTTTCAGATAAACACAAGTATAGAAGGTAAGAAATCACTTCCTGATTTTCCGCCTTTTATAGGTTATTGGGTCGTTTGAAATAGATGGCCAAGATTGAATGGCACGAATCCATCAACGACTGAGATCTCGCGACTGTTGACTAACTCTGACTGACGTCACATTCCGAGTTCCATCACACGCGCGTTAGAAGGTGAACTATTTTTGTGTCAGCCCAGTCGCACTATAAAGTAAGGCTATTGATGTTCAGCCGTACTTTACATTAAATGTGCTATGATGGCTATTTTAATCTATCTGACATGCTCAGGAATATTTGAATTTATTTCAAACATTCACATTTAAGACCTAAACACCTGCAGACATCAATGATACCTGACAGCTGATGTCGGAATCAGCTGTGTTCCAATGTTACGGCATGCCATCAGCTGACTCGAGTTCGTCTGTTCAGCTGACGTCTGATGTCTTCGAATGGCGATCCGTATCTGAGATTCCCCCTTCATCTGAGCTTTCCCCTCAGATGGATATCTATCTCTTCACCTCGGCTGATTCCTCATCTGATGGATCCAACAATCCAAGGAGATCACATAACATCTTGAATCGTGCTTCGGCTAGAGGTTTGGTGAAGATATTGTCTCTCTGAATCTCAGTTGGAATCTTCTCCACAGATACATCCTTCTTCTCAATATGATCTTGGATAAAATGATGTCGGATGTCAATATGCTTCGTCCGAGAATGGTGAACAGGATTCAAAGAGATAGCAATGGCACTTGAGCTATCACAATGGATGAGAACCTGTCCAGTTGCTACTTCATAATCTCTCAGCTGTTGCTTGAGCCACAACACTTGCATGCAACAACTACCGGCAGCCATATACTCTGACTCGGTTGTAGAAGTGACAACACATGCTTGTTTCTTGGAAAACCATGAAACTAGCTTGCTTTCCATGAACTGACAGTGTCCAGATGTGGACTTCCTGTCCAACCGATCTCCAGCTAGATCCGCATCTGAGTATCCGGACAGTTGGATATTGTCGTCAGTTGGGTACCACAACCCAATATTAACAGTACCCTTCAGATACTTAATGATGTTCTTTGCTGCCAACATGTGTGCTTCCCTCGGCTGAATTTGGAATCGAGCACACACTCCAAACGCGTAAGATATATTTGGCCGACTGGCGGTTAGATATAGCAAAGAACTAATAATCCCTCTATACTTACTGGCATCCACGGGTTTTCCCTCAGATCCGGGCTCAATCCTCCAGTTAGTATTCATCAGGATCCTTGTGGTTTTACTTGTCTGCAAACCGAACTTTGCGATGAGCTCCTTTGTATATTTGGACTGATTAATAAAATCCCTTTTGGTGACTGCTTCACTTGTAGCCCAAGAAAATAATTCATCTCACCCATCATCGACATCTCGAATTTCTCCTTCATGAGAGTTGAGAATTTCTTGCACAGCTCCACCGACTTGGAACCGAATATGATGTCATCGACATAGATTTGCACAACAAGTATGTTTTCTCCAACTTTTATGGTGAATAGTGTTTTGTCAACTGACCCTCGTTTGAACCCCGAGTTCAGAAGAAAACTACAGAGAGTGTCAAAGCAAGCCCTGGGTGCTTGCTTCAATCCATAGATTGCTTTCTTCAACTTATACACTCTTTCATCACCTGTCTCAAAACCGGGAGGCTGTTTAACATAAACATCTTCCTTAATATCACCGTTAAGGAAAGCACACTTCACATCCATCTGATAAACCTTGAATTTGTGAAATGCGGCATAGGCTAGAAATATTCGGATGGCTTCCAACCTTGCAACAAGCGCGAAGAAATCCTCGAAATTAATTCCTTCTTGTTGGCAATATCCCTGAGCTACCAACCTTGCCTTGTTTCTCACGATGAATCCAATGGCGTCTCTCTTGTTCTTGAAAATCCACTTTAATCCAATGACTTTGACACCATTTGGTCTTTCTACCAACTCCCATACACAGTTGCGTAGAAATTCATTCAGCTCTTCTTGCATGGCTGTTGTCCAATGAACACAGTTGAGAGCTTCCATAACATGCTTCGGCTCTGGCACATCAGCTACGAAACATGAAATCATGGCGACATCTCCAACTTGCTCGAACTCCTCAAGAATTGCCAACTCCTCAGCATATTGGGCGTAAGTGCTGGAATCTTTCTCGGCTGAATCTGGATTTGCAACTCTGCTCCTAGTACGCATACCTTTGGCTGGATCTCCGATGATGTTGTCCTTGGAATGATCTTCATACCATCTCTTGTTGCTTCTTCCTTCTTCTTCCAATAGTGGCGGTTCCGTGATTTCAAAGGATGGGATAACTTGAGCCGTGGGAGATGCTGGGATCTTCAGAACTGGTGATTTATCTGCTGTTGAGTCTGGATCCTCAACATGGATAATATCTCGAACCGAGCTAGGTTGGGCTTCGGATGCTGATGCAGTTGGAGTACCATCAGCTGAAGTTCCCCCTTGAGATGAGCTGGGATCCTTATATTCATCTTCAGAGGAACAAGGATCATCATCCTCGGTTGCCCATACCAATGGTTCAGCCAGATTCTTCTGCATTAAAACCTGCGATCTGGTGAGAGCTGGTGGAACATGTGGATCTACTTGTTGTCCTTTAGCCTGTTCCCTGCACTCAAAAGTACATTCATCAAAACTAACATGAGGTGTTATCTCCACAACACGAGAACTGTTGTTAAAAACTCTATAAGCCTTGATCCGAGCGGCATATCCGAGAAATATGCCCTTCGAAGCCTTGACGTCAAAAGTTTTTAACTGAGTCTTCCCATTGTTGTGAATATAACACTTAGAACTAAAAACGCAAAAATATGAAATATCAGGCTTCCTGCGTCTCCATAGTTCATATGGAGTCTTTCCCAACCGCTTGGTCAGAAGAGACCGGTTCTGGGTATACCATGCTGTGTTGATTGCCTCGGCCCAAAATCTCTTTGGCAAAGCTGAGCTTGTCAACATGGATGTAGCAGCATCCTTCAGCGTTCGGTTTCTTCGCTCGGCTACTCCATTCTGTTGTGGAGTACGAGCAGCCGATGTTTGATGAGTGATTCCGTGCTTCTCGCAGTATTCGATGATGGTTTCATTGAGGAACTCGGTTCCGCGGTCTGATCGGATAGAAATAATTTTCATCTCTTGTTGATTAGATATCCGATCCATCAGCTTGGGTAGCTCATCTCGGGTTTCACTCTTGTGACGCATAAAAATGGTCCACGTGTACCTAGAGAAATCATCAGTAACAACAAGTGTATATTCGTTACCATTCATGCTCTTGGGAGTAACAAGCCCGAAGAGATCCATATGGATCAGCTGCAATACTCGGTCGGTTGATGGAATCGTTTTCAACCGAAAGGAGGATCTAGCGAGCTTTCCCAGCTGACACGCACTGCAAATATGTGTTGGTGAAAACACACGGTTCGGAATACCCTTTGCATGTTCCTGTCTCGCAAGGCGGTTCATTGTCTTGAAATTCAGATGGTTGAGCCTTTTATGCCACAGCCAGCTCACATCTGAACTGCTCTTCGATAAAAGACAGGTCTCAGGAGGACTACTATTCCAATCTGCATAGTAGGCATTCCCGGTTGGGGATCGATTTTCCAACAATATGACTTGCTTTGTTCTGACAATTTTTGACCCTGCAGCCCTGCGCATCAAACTTGACAGAGAAAACATTATCACAGAATTGGCTGATGGAGAGCAAGTTATGCTTCAATCCATCAACATATGAAACATTGGAAATAGACACGTGATTGGTTTCAAGGATACCGTAGCCTTTGGTGTGACCTTTTGAGTTGTCACCAAAGGTAACAGATGGTCCTTCCTTCTCCACGAAACTCCCAAGCAAATCCCTCAGATTTGTCATGTGTTTCGAGCATCCACTGTCCATCACCCACATGGAATTATGTGGTCCGGAGAGAACTCCTACGTCCACGGGGAGTTGTGAGTCCACACAACTCAGTCCAAATTCTTTAGGACAGCTACCACAAAGCTTACGCGGGCTTTGCAACCGTACAGATAAGTTTGCGGGTACTTATCAACCTTTCTACTCAATTTCGGGAAGAGCAGGATCCTAACAACCTTTTTAGGGGATGTGTATTAGGGTGGTTTTCCAACTACTAGCTCTATCAAAGAAGTGAACTAGGATCTAAGCTTGAACAAATGAAGACTCAAACTAAGATCGAAAACAACAAGACAGATTCTAACTCTCTATGAACTCTCAGCTGGTGATGTTCTTAGAGAATAATTGCAGTTTAGCTTGTGCGCAGTATATCGTCGTTCTTTCGCTCTTCTGTCTCTTCTATCTTGACGAATGAATGAATGCCTCTATTTATAGGCGGTGAGGATTAACTAGCCGTTGGAAGAGTCGTTGATCTCTGTTCTGTGAAAGCGATGGCTTGTCTCTCATCTCTGCAGATTTTCTCGATTTGGCAACTGTGAACTTCTGCTTTTCTTCTGAGACAACCTTGTGTTGGACCAAATTAGGTAATGACGGAACGTCAAACCTTCACGTGACTTCCTATTTGAAATTCAAATTTCAACCTTTTTCTTTCAACATTGGTTAGTTGGTTGAGACGTTTGATCTTTATCCGAGTGATCTTCAGCTGATGTTCCATCTGATCGCTACCTTCATCTGACATTCTGTCTGAAGAGGAAAAGTTGAACCCTCAGCTGCCTTGAACTTCATGTTGTCGATTGATCAGATTGAGTCCTGCAACTAATGTTCCATCTGAGTTCCCATCTGTAGTTCTATCTGAGTATAACCATGTTGCCGTCTTCAGCTGGAGTCCTGTAAAGATAAAATCTGAACATTGCTCAAACAGCGAGCCTAAATACTAACATTAGGATATGACCGCATCTACTCGATTGGGGTCAGTTGGTTTTGGAATCAATCAAAACTTTACTAAATTTCCCAACAGTCTCAAATTCACACAAATAAGTCAGATCATAGGGAGGGACAGATAAGTGATCACAGATCACAAACCAAGGGCATCGAATCCAGCAGTCATGCAATTTGGCATCACCAGCCCCCACCAAGAGATAAATTAGAAGAGAGTCACCTGATTATATGAGTCGTAACACGCTAGGGAAGAACATCCCTAGTGTTTGCACATACCTCACTCTAGCTTCCTCACTTTCCCACACATTTGGGATAAAAGGAAGAGGCATCTACAACACAAAAAAAAAACCATTAGTGAAAATGGTTGGGTACTGGAAAATGTAGAAAATGCACAAAAAAAGAAAGAAAAATGACCTCATCAATTTTAGTCTCCGGCACTACAGCCTCAAAAGCAAGAGATTCAGTCTCCGGCACGTAGGGTGGAGACCATGGAGGTTCAACCACCACCATCGAACCACCACCGTAAATCTCCTCCTCCGTCTCCGTCTCCGGCACCATGGTGGAGTCAGGGGGCACCGGCACCAACCCCTCCTCCGTCTCCATCTCCGTCTCCGCCGCCGTCGAGTCAAGGGCGGCGACACCATCCGCTCCTTCTTTTTCGAAGCCGTCGAGTCAGAGGGCACCGGCACCATCCCCTCCTCCGTTTCCGGCACCATCTCTTCCTCAGAGGGCACCGACATCATCTCCTCCTCCATTTCCGCCGGACTCAGAGGAATAACAGAACTGGACAGATCTGGGGAGATCCGCCGCCGTGTTGACTGAATCGTTGACCAATTGCCAACAAAAATCGGAGAGTTGTATGAACCTATACTTAGACATTGGAGAGAATGGATATGAGCAACAGATCGTGATTAGGGTTCGAGAGGTTGATGAATTTGGCGAAGAAGAGAGACAGATGGTGAGTAGGGTTCGAGAAATTAGGGGAGACGAAGTGAGAGAAATGGGAGAGTCTGATGCATTTAGGATTTAGGATTTCAATTCGGCAGAAAAGAGAGAGAACAGAGAGAGATTGGGTTGGGTTGGGGGTTATTTGGGCTATTTGGGCTGAATAATTAAGAGATTGATTAGGTTGTTAATTAAGAAGGTTTAAAATTATGGAGTGAGTTCAGTAATGACATTGGGTGTAATTTTAAGAAAAGTTAAAGGGTATGATTGTACGAAAAAGTAAATAGGAAAATGATTTGTGAATAAAATAAAAGGAGTAAGTAGGAAGATGATTTTTGGACGGAGAGAGTATCTACTTTCGTAATACTCCTATTTATTTAGGCTTCGATCATACATGTCACGTCTCCATGCGATTTTCTTCTTTCTTTGAATATTCTTTTTGTTCTTGGGATTCGCTTAAAGTATTTTGGATTCTAGATCGAGATTCAATTAAATAGGTATTGTTATATACTCTCACCTCATTCCATTAATATAATGAGTGATTCAAAATTTTTTGGGCACGAATAAAATTGAGACCGCTTAGCAATTTCTTGAGCATATAGATCTTTCGTGTTGTGCCTCTAGGTGCAAATCAGAACTAATAACAATCAAAAAGTTTGTTTGGCCAAGTGATACATCTTAGGTATTAATTTGATGTTCCGTGAAATTATTGCATTGTATGCGTTAGTTTAATGCATAGTAGAATTGATACATCTAATCCAAGTGCCATCTATTTTAATGTATCAATTAATTTGACTTTAGATCCTTCTTTCAAATCGCAAATGCTCACATCCAACCGGTCGCATGGCACGGACCGAGTGCGGAACACGCGCTGCAAACTAACCCTTTGATCGGGCGCGTGTGATACACACGCACAAAAAATACGTCCAGGCGCTGTGAGATTTTTTTTTTAACAGGCGCATGTGTTACACATGCCTGACATAAAAATAATTTAATCTGCCAGGTGTTTACAATTTTTTTTCCAATATTAATTAATTTTTTTTCTATTTTGCTTTTTTTTTCTTTTGTTTTCGAATCGAGCAAGGGAAGTTAAAAGCCTTGACTAATTTATTCGTATGGCTAATCTATTAATCATGATAATCATTAGAGAGGTCAAAAGAATTTGATCGCCCCCTCGTATGGCTAATCTATTAATCATGATAATCATTAGAGAGGTCAAAAGAATTTGATCGCCCTAGTCTAGGGGGCTAGTCCGTTAAATACGGATAATTATAGAATTGTGGTTAAATTTTAATGACTCATTTATTCTCGGATGTTCTAAGCCTTATAAACTACTTATTGATCAATTCAACCGTACCTTATTAATTATTACTCTGTCTGTCCCATCAAATACGACTTATTTCTTATTTTGAGACGTCTCATTATACTTAACATGTTAATTAGTTTATATACATAATTCACCATCCCTTCTAAATTCTATTAACCTATTTTCACTACACACTCAACCATTCCATCTATAACTTTATTAGCATTATAAAATATTGCATTTACATTATACTAAACACTTTCTTTATACTCAATACCTTTTTTCTTAGTCTTCATGTCCATATAAATTAGGCCGTATTCGACGGAAAGGAGGGAGTAGTTTTTTAGAAGAGTAATGTACGACATTCCTAAAGAGTGTTCTTAAAACTTGAAACATTTTAAATACAAAACTAGTGTGCAACCCGTTGAAATTCAATGGGATCACTTAACATTATAATATTTTATTTTTAAAATACAATTAAATAAGAGAGGATTTTGAAAGTAGCACTTTTTAGATAGTTTTTTTAAAATTTAACACTCCTTATAAAAATTTATAAATTTAGCATTTTCTTACTTTTTTACCCTCCTTTACAATTTGTATTTTCCTTCATATCCCCATCTTTTCATTTTTATCTTCTTCAATATGTGACTGAACAAAAACAAAACATTCCACCACCACAACCCCACCACCGCCGCCACCCTGTCACCACTTTCCGGCCGCCGCCGCCGCCGTGCTGCCGCTGGCGATCACAGAAAAAAAAATTGTGACTGAACGAAAAAAAAAACAGTACCACTTTCCCACTGTCGCCGTCATAGTCGCCGGCGCCGCCGCCACAAATTTTTTATGAAGTCAGCAAAAAAAATATGTGAAGTCACAAAAAAAAATATGAAGTAACAAATATTTGTGAAGTCACAGAAAAAATATGTGAAGTTACAGAAAAAAAATGAAGAATTTGTGAAGTCACAAAAAAAAAATGGAAAACTTTGTGAGGTCACAAAAAAAATGAAAAATTGTGTGAAGTCACAAAAATTGAACATTACAGATCTGCTTCTTTTTTTCGCGAATTCCGGTCGTCTGGTTTGACGCGTATTCCGGCCACGATACTTTGAATCGAGGAATGGGACCAAGACCATTAGCTTCGTCTCATCGTTTCGCACATGTAGGTAGTGGTGGTGAGGGCCAAATCTAACAAAAATTACAGATCTGAGAGAGAGAGAGAGAGAGAGAGAGAGAGAGAGAGAGAGATTGTGTTTTTAATGGAAGCGGAGGAGGAGTTGCGGCTGTGCTTGAGCTCGATCGGCGGCGATATGACGGCCGAGGAAGCGGAGGCGGCGGTGGCGCTGATGGATTCGGCGGTGGCGAGGAGGTGGCGAGGAGGTGGAGAAGAGCCACTGGAGATGGGTGTTTTTTACAGAGAGAAAGAGAGGAGGAAGGGAAGAGAGAGAAAGAGCAGAAATTGTATATAGAGAGAAAGAGTAGATTTGAGGATATGATGAGAATTACAAATTGTGTAGAAGGGTAAAAAAGAGATAAAGTGCTAAATTTTAAAAATTTTATAAGGAGTGCTAAATATTGAAAAAACAAACTTGGAAGTGCTCGTTTCATGGATTATCTCATTAAATAATTTGTTAAAATTCATAGTATAACGACGAATCTTTGAAAGAATTATTACATTATATACAATGATAAGAATTCAAGTGAAAAGATGGGGTGCATTCAATTTCTCTCACGTTCTTTTATCTACAAGAAACCAAAATAAATCAAACTAAACATATGCATAAAATAATACTCCCCCTGTCCCCGTTACTCTAATCTTGTATTTTTCTTTGGGTTGACCCAATACTCTTGCCATGTTTCTTTTTTTAGAAATAATTTGGGAATGATTAGGGCACAATTAGTATGTTAAGCACCCCACTTTTGATCACCTTTCATTCTATTATTCCCCTCATTTTCGTTGTCATTAATTATTCACTCTCTCTACCCACTTTATTTCAATATTAATTTTCTCTACCCACTTTATTTTACTTTAATAACTCCAGTAAACACACCTTTTACCCTTTATTATTTTCTCCGTGATATGCGTGCCCAAAAAAAATTAGACAATTCTAACGGGACGGAAGGAGTAATAATCAATTTTTAAAATAATTACTTTTGTAATTAACTCTCAATCTATCGAATCACTTTACATTGTAAATTATATGTATAAATTTTAAAAATAATTGTATAATTAATTGTTTTAATCAAACTGACAATATTGCGACAATTCATTGAAAGAGTGTTATACAATTATATCAAATTATAATACAAAATAAATTAAGGAGGGATAATATTACTCGAGTACTAGTATACACTACCCCCGATCCCCTAGTTTCTTCCTATCTTTCTTTTTCGGGGCGGTCCTCAAGTTTCTTCCTAGCTACTTTTGGACACTAACTCACAACAAATTATTATCTCTTACCCTTACTTTATTAATTTATTTACCTAAAATACGGCGTATGGTATCTCAATTAATTAATATATCACTACCCTCAATGTGGGACCCTTTCTCCACTCACAACAAATTCATTCAATTTTTATCTATTCACAACTAACTCAATAACACTTTTCTTAATACCCGTGCCACTTCCTTCTAGGAAGAGACTTAAGGACCGAAGGTAATATATATATTTTTTATCTAAAATCACCGAATTCGTACTTGTCCCAAATTCGAATCATATTTTTTGGTAATATTTGTACCTGTCCCATATCTACGAATGTCAATAGGTACCCACAAAGCATTTGGATCTCCAAACTAAACTTGTTTAGATTTTATTTAGCTATAATTGTCTCAAAACTGATTAAAGTTCAATTCACTACCCTAATCACTTGATGCCAGTCTCATATTCATTGGATAATACCCATTAGTTATCCTTTAAAAATTTGTATGCTAGAAAATCAATATTAAATAGTAAAAATAAAAAATAATAATTAAATTAAAATATCAATATAAATATTTATTAAAATAAATCTGACAACAAAATATCCAACATAAGTATTATAAAATCTACCACTCTTAAAATGTTCAAACATGATTATTATTTAATCGAGCTAATTCATTGTGAATTATTCCAAACTATATATTAAAAAAAAAGCTTCACTACTCGTAACTATCTAGTCTTAAATCATGCTAAAAATAGATTTTGTCACTCATCTATTCAAACTCATATAATAATACCCGCTAATTATTCAAATCAATTAAATATATAAAGTATCTAATAATTAAATATAAATTATTACCATAAATGATTATATGTCTCATAACAAGTCGAATATTTCATAATTATAATAAATAGTAATATTAATAATATTCAATATACTTAGTGTTGATTTGTTAGAAAAAAATAAGAAGATAATATTAATATCAAAGAGGGTAAACTTAATTTTCGGTCTTAACTTTCTTTTTTTCGTTCTATTTGGATCGGCTCGTCCATTTCGGCTAAATTGTCATTCTTACCTACTTGATCATGAATAACAATGGACGGAAATACCCACCACATTAAATATTGTTGAATCTTAATCAAAATTTCCATATCCTAATTCTGAATAAAAATAAGTTTTACTATTTGTGTAATACTACATGCTAACTACCAGCACATTCGGACATGTGTTCGGATTTAAAAAAAAAATGGGATTGTAATAGGACTCAATGTGCAGAGAGATGAAAATGCTAATAATGAGATGACATTTATACCTAGCGGACCCGTCAATTTCATGGCAAATTGACATTTATACCTAGCGGACTCAATTAGAAATTATAATGTAGAATATTTTGATAGGCTCGCCAGTCGTCCTTCCCCAAATCATTTTCGTTGAATCAATATTTTTAATTCATATAGATTATGTGGAATGAAGTATATGCTGAGAGAGAAACTCAAATCATGCATAATTGGAGTTAATTAGCTTATCACATGAATAACTTTAATAATATAAAGAAATCTGATTCAACTCAAAATCATGTTTAATTAAAAAAAGATGTGTATGAATTGATAATTCACCAATTTTTAACCATCAATTAACATCACACCTACAAATACATTTTTTTCTAGACAAACTTGGTCTAAATAAATTTGCAACTTATGGGATGTTAATATGATATATACAATAAATTTGTATATTTATAGTGTAAACGGTTATTATGCACTAATACGTTTAAATACTGAAATTTGAAGAATCATAGACATCTATACAATTAATAAAAAAATAATTAATTTGATAATGACTATATCATCAAGCGTAAACAAACTTGGACGAAATAGATGACGGATTTCCTCTCAGTGTACGTTAGCGTTCATGTGTTAACCTGCGCGCTCCATTGTACGGCATAGGCAAGAGAGTCGTCCCCGGAAGCAATTCGTTCTAAACATGAATCACAAAGCCATACCATCCGGATCTACATCACAACTTAGTTTGGAGAAGAATGAGAAATCAAATGAAGTGGAAGTTATGGGAAAAAGAAAAGGAAAACTCTATGAAACAGTAGCTATAATGGCTCAAAATGAGAATTTGGAACAGATCGGGGAACTGGCAGACCCAATCGGCAAAGCTAATGAAGTGAGTAGAAGATTGGAGTTGGAGAACACATCACCGAAGAATATTTCACCACCATCTCCCAAACAACCAGCTCGAACAAGTATGAAATTAGAATTTACTCCTCCTATGCTGAAGAATGGTGTTCCTACTGCTTGTTTGGATATTCATGATATTGAGGTTGAGGCTGAGAAATGGAAGAACGCAATAATCCTTTATATTATTGGTGATTCACCTACGATTTCAAATCTGAATACTTATTTGATGAAACAGTGCAATATCGAAAAAAGGCCTGAAATCTATTATCATAATGAAGGATACTTCGTCATTAAGTTACAGAGTTTAGAAGATAGAAATGAAGTTCTATATACTGGACCGCATACTATTGCTTATAAACTAGTTATAGTGAAAGCTTGGGAAGATGATTTTTGTTTTGAAAAGGAGATTTTAAAGGTAGTTCCCCTCTGGATTCAGCTGCCGAACTTACCTCTGAATTGTTGGAGGGAAAGGAAAATCTTTGAGTAGAATTAGAAGCATCTTGGGGAGACCGTTATTTGTTGATGAATGCACATCCACTCAATCCCGTATTTCTTATGCGAGAATGCTTGTTGAGGTGGATGTGACTCAACCAATAAAACATAATATCTTCATCGAAGGAGCTAATGGAAAACAGATAGAACAAAAAGTTTTGTATGATTGAATTTCCCCTTTCTGCAAGAGTTGCAATACAACGGGCCATAATTGTGATGCTAAAGGGAAGAAATCATACTAAGAGGTGCTGAAAAAACCTCAATGGCAACCTAAAGCTAAGCCACAAAACCAGAATGTAGATAAGGTGGACAAGGAGTTGGCTAAGCCTTTTATGGGTAGCTCATATGGTGAAAAGGATACTGAAGTGCTTGCTGAGACAAATAAGGCTAGTACGAATCATAAAGATCCACAATTAGAGCAGCAAAAGTCAAAGGATGAATGGACTATAGCAAGGAAAACTGCTAATAAATCTGTTATCAGTGAGATTACAGAAAGAATGGCAGCTGGGAATGTCACTCATTCAATCAGTATTGCAGAAGGATGTGAGGAATCACCAAGAAGGGCCGGGGACCCAATCCCCTTGGGTGGAAAATGAGAATCATAACTTGGAATGTGAGGGGTTGTAACAAACCCTTCAAGCAAAAAGAAATAAAAATCTTTTTGCAAAAGAATAAAATTGATTTATTTGCTTTGTTGGAAACCAGAGTCAACAAGGAGAAGTTTGGGAGAATTACTGCTAAGCTGGGTCGAAGTTGGGGGTTCTTAAATAACTACACTCATGCAAGGAATGGAAGAGTGTGGATAGATTGGAATCCTAAAAGAGTAGCTGTGGATTTGATTGAGGAAAATGCTCCAGGAATCCGTTGCCAAGTTCATGATGTGCAATCAGGGAATCATTTTAGATATATGTCTATTTATAGGTTTAATACAAATAAATTGAGGATGGCTATGTGGCAATTTATTGGGAGAATAAGCCAAGCTTCAACAGCCCCTCTCCTAATTTGTGGAGACTTTAATTCTGTGCTTTTGGGTAGTGATAGATACCAGGGTAATCTTGTGACTGAGCTAGAGTGCAAGGATTTTCTAGAGTGTCTACAAGACAATGAGTTGATTCCTTTGAGGGCAATATGTAGTGAATACTCTTGGTGTAATAACTAAGAAGGAAATAACAGAATATTTTCACTGATTGATAGCAGTATAGCTAACTTGGCATGGCTTACTTCTCATAGTAATGTAGTAGTGGAGCTATTAGAGAGAGGTGTCTCTGATCATTGTCCTCAATTAATTAGATTATATGATGATAATGTGAGACCTACAACTCCCTTTAGATTCTTGAATACACTGGTGGAGCATCCAGAGTTCAATGGAATACTTGATTCAGTGTGGAGACAGCATGAGCATACTAATAAATTGGTGAATATCTACAAAAGAAACTAAAAATTCCTTTGAAGCATCTGAATACAGTTCATTTCAGGAATGTGGCAGAGAAGATAGCTACTGGGAGGAAGGATCTGGTGGAAATCCAAGCCAAACTAAATGATGACAGAATGAATCTTACCTTCATCAATGTTGAGAAACAGAAGCTAGCAGAGTTAGAAAAATGGAATTCCATTGAAGAGAAAATCTGGCAATAGAAAGCAAGATCATATTGGATTAAGCTAAGTGATTCCAACACAAAGTTTTTCCATGCATTTGCCCAAGCAAGAATTTCTCAGAATGCTATTAAAATGCTAATCAGAGCAGAAGTACTAGATGCAACACACATCAAGAAATTCAAGATGAGATTTTGCAGTTTTATAAAAGTCTAATGGGCAGTGCTGCAGAAACAATTCCAATGGTTTATAAGAATATAATAGCACGAGGTCCTATTCTTTCTATGCAGCAACAACACAAGCTATGTACAGAGTTAACAGAGCAGGAGATTAGAGATGCTCTCTTTAGCATGGACTCATCAAAAGCCCCTGGTATTGATGGGTTCAATGTGTTCTTCTATAAGCATAATTGGGGAGTAATGGGTGGTGAGGTAATTCATGCAGTACATGATTTCTTCAAGTCAGGTTTCCTACCTCCTAAGCTTAATTCTACTCGGGTTTCACTGCTGCCAAAACTCCCAATGCAAGCACAATTAAGGAATTTTGACCTATTGTCTGTTGTAATGTTTTGTACAAGATAATATCAAAATCTCTTGCCAATAGAATACAGTGTGTATTAAATGAGTTGGTGAGTGAGCACCAATCGGCATTTGTCAAGGGGCGAGTGATTTTTGATAATATTTTCTTGAGTCATGAATTGATTAAAGGCTATAATAGGAAGAACATCTCTCCATGGTGCATGGTAAAGATCGATGCATGTATTAACTCAGTATCTTATACAATAAATGTGAATGGCATCCTCACTGCTCCTTTTCAGGCAAAGAGAGACCTACGTCAAGGGGATCCTATGTCACCGTACTTGTTTGTTCTTAGTATGGAGTACTTGCAAAGATGTCTACAAGGATTAAAGAAGGAGAAACTCTTCAGGTATCATCCTAGATTTAAGCGTTTTGATCTTACTCATGTTAGCTTCGCGGATGATTCGCTTCTATTTTGTCGTGGAGATTTTCCTTCCATGCAATACCTCATGAAAGTCTTCTAGATTTTCTCAAATGCTTCTGGTCTCAAAGCTAATCCAGCAAAGAGTAATATATATTTCGGGGGTGTGAATCAGAGGGATCAAGAGCTCATTATAACAGAATTTGGCATGGTGAGAGGTGAGCTCCCTTTTCGATATCTTGGAGTTCCATTATCTTCGAAAAAACTTACAACAATCCAGTGTCAACCTCTCATTCGCAAGATTCTTGCTCGAATTGATTGTTGGTCGGCCAAGCTGTTATCTTACGCGGGAAGAATCCCACTCATTAAGGTTGTGCTTTTCAGTATCCAGTCTTATTGGTGCCAATTGTTTTTGTTGCCACAAAACGTCATCAAAGCAATCCAATATGCTTGTTGGGTGTTTCTCTGGACTAGAAAATCGGGTTTGTCCAAAAGGGCTTTAGTTTCTTGGGATAAAATATGTTGTGCAAAGACTGAGGGAGGTTGGAATCGTACAAGTGTATATGAATGGAATAAAGCAGCATTATGTAAGCTCTTATGGAGTTTGGTGAAGAAGAAGGATAAAGTGTGGATTAGGTGGGTGCACGGCTATTATATCAAACATGAGGAGGTAATGAATGTTGCTATTCCTTCTCAAGCTTCTTGGTTGATAAAGAAAATTATTGGAGCTCGCAGCTACATCAATTCTATTTCGGATGGGAATAGATACATGGAACAAGAGCATTTTTCAATTAAGAGAGTATATGATGGTTTGAGAGAAAGGCAGCCTAGAGTGGGGTGGCACAAAATGCTCTCTCTAAATCTTGCAATGCCAAAGTGTATATTTATCACTTGGCTAGCAATCTTGTGATAGATTGGTGAGATTTGGTATAGTTATGGAAGCTGCATGCAGCTTGTGTAAACAAGCACCAGAAACTATACAACATTTGTTCTTTCAGTGCTCTTATTCAAGTGAGGTATGGCTTGATATTTGTGCTTGGTGTGGGATTACGGGTTCTAGCAGATGTTGGCCTGAAGAGTAGGAATACATGATTTCTCAATGCAAACAATTAATGTATTGACTAAGTGTTGCTACTACTGTGTATTTTCTGTGGAAGGAGCGGAATTTGTGGAGATTTCAAGGCCAAGAGAAGGAAGTGTTGTCATTCGCCAATGCAAGATTCATATTGCCAAAAGAATGATAAATTGAAGAGGATGTTGAGTAGTTAGAGAAGTGGTAGATTTCTGTGTTTATTGCTTTGGAGTTGTAAGGAGTTGCTTTAGAATAAAAAATTTTATTTACCAAAAAAGATAATGACTATATCATTTTTAAAATAACAGATTTAAAAACGAAAAATCATAATTCGTCCGTCATATTAAAATGATGGTCTATTTGATACATGTAATCATGGATGCCGTCAATCTTCCAAAATGTGATCAATAACGAAAATTATGAACTAAAGTAAAACTCTCACAAAATTGATAATCAAAATTTTGCACGACACAGTTATTTATTTAATATAAATTCTTATGTACACAACTATTGTCAAATCAATATGCGATAAGATGAGTATTTTACTGAAAAGAAAAAAGGTAAAGAAGTAATTCCGGATATAATAGAACTATACTTTTATGGAAAAAATCTAAAAGGAAAACCCCATAAAGAAAAAAAAAAAAAAAGTATATATATAAGTGACAAACCTAATAAAAGAAAAACAACCAAGTCAATAATATTTGAAAGCCCCATAACCCACTGTCACATGTCGTCTTAAGCCGAAAGATCAGGAATTGGATTCACCATGATCAAATGAATATGCACTTGTTAAGAAACTAAATATCATGCAGAATTCTATGCAGTAACATTTAATATCACATTTTACTGAAAGGAAATTGAAGATCCTATAGCTGCCATCTTGGAGAATGTATAGCGACAAAGATAGTTCATCTGCTAACCCTTTTCATGCTTCTCGATATTCAATTTATCCGCTCTAATACATATGTCATTCGACGTGAATTTAAGATTCATGTCATTAAAATAACTCTTATTTACAATAAAGTAAATTGAAGGACATCAAAAGACAATTAAATTGTGTGGGTTTTCTTTTGCTGCAAAAAAAAATGAAATATATAGGCACAATATATTATGCAAATTGGAAACAAATTAATTCATTGGCATGATTACTGCTTTGTAACGTATACTATTAATTGCTAGGTTCACAACTCTGAAACTATGTAATAAATTCATTTAGAAAATGATATACTGGATATTTTAGATAAATATTAGAAAAAATTAAATTGCCACATTAGCATGTAGATGAATATTATGACTTGAATATATTTTGTTAGGATGAAAATAAAAATATTAAATTCAAAATATATTAATATTATATTAAAAAAAACCTATTTATAAAAGTATATATGTATTACATGCGTGTGTGTGTGTTTTAAAAGGTGTATGTATCATACCTGCAACACTAAAATCAAAATGTTAGAATAAAGTAACAGTTTGCGTATTGTTTTTTCACTTCTAATTTTGTAACGTATTTTTTTGCATTAATCCTATGAAATTAATGAATAATTGAGATACACCAAAATTCTAGAAAAAATCCAAATTTTTTCTAACAAACCAAAATTCTAGAAAAATCCACCTAAAAAGGATAATTAATGAGGTTGCTCCAAAAAACATTGCAATTAAGAACTAGATAGATTGATGACTAAGAATTGATGGATGACTATTAGGAATTGATTGATTTTCGTGGACAAAGGATGTACTATATAAAAAATTACTTTATAATTTATACTTGACCCTAAGTCGATTAAAAGTAATATTACAACACTGCTCATTCATTTCTTAAACTCATATACCAATATCAGCTAATTACATGGACTCGTTTATTTAAATTTGAAAATAATTTTACACATTAGTATTGTCTCAAACTCATATCGTTATACTCGTAAAATAGTTGAATATTACCAAAGAAAACAATAACAATAGTTTCAAAAATATGCTTTAAGTATAAATTTAAAAATTGTAGAACCTACGAAACTCTTCTCAAGTCGATTAAAAAAGTTATTTATGCTAGCTATATTTTTTTAAAAGCACACTAAATGTGTGTGCATAATGAAATAGGAGCTAGAAAAACGTGTTTAAATTGTTGCAATTAACATATCCTTCCATGCATCCTCTAAATTTTTGGAGAAATGATCAATTGCATTATTCCATTTACAAAGCTCGTGATTACAAAAATAAAATATGCAGTAAAAAAAATGTTCCATTAGTAAATCATGCGGCATAATTAGCAGTTAGTCCTACATAATTCAAAGAACTAAGAACCTGCTGAAAAATATGCATATTTTCAACCTACCACTTTCTAACTCGTAATTTGGAACTTAATTAGAGAATTAATATTAAAGAAGAAGAAGAAGAAAAAAAGTGAAGGATAATGTTAAATATAAAATTAAAATATTTTACAGCTGCTCCATGCATCTTCTCATTGGTGACACCGTGCTTGTATATGTTCATGCCTTCTTTTTCCTTCAACAAAGAATTGAACCTTGATCAAGAATCCAACATTCCAAATGGAGATGTTTAAATTAACTCATTTTTTTTTCCAATATCTCCAATTTGCAACTCATTTATGAAATCGAAATTCACTTTTAGCAAATGCACCAATCCAATTAGCTCTTCGCACACCACTTTTCCTGCCATTATGTAGGAATTAACGTAAGTATTTCTCTATTGCTTACAAACTATCTATCTAATGCTATAAAGCTGCACATAATAAGAATAGATAGAGTAAAAAAAATACAATTAAAAGATATGATTAGGAGTTTATGTATTGCAGGCCCCATGCACCTAATTAAACAATATAGATAGGATGACTCCGTTTTCTATTCATTCTTGAACTCCATATGCAAACTCTGCACCTAGCTATTTTGGTGTGTTTGAGATCAAAGTTGAACTTTTTTTACACCAGCGAAGTAGGCTGGGTATCGAGATCCCAATCGGAGTCGACAAACCTACTAATCATGCCATTTAAGTATTGTTGACGAATTGTGCTAAAATACTTTATGTGAAGAAAGTGAAGTTAGAAGTATACTAAACCTTCTATTTATAATTACAAACAATACGTAAATGATTATACAAATTAAAAGTAGCTATACAGTTACATAGTTTCATTCAATTCATATAATTATAGATTGATTGATATGGCGTTTCCTTGTTGATTGAATGCAATTATAATAAATACAAATTGCTTCATTACGCTAAATAATTGAGTATGTACTGTTACATATAATTAACTTAGTTAAAAACTACGATATTGAAAGGATGCATGCATATATAAGTCTAACAATTTAGATAAATGTAAAAGAAAATATCTAAGTAATGGCACCAAGTATAGAGGATGAATATGGTGCCTTCAGAAAATATTGCTATGATAAATTTGATTGATTAGGATATAACATCAATATAATTCATTTCTAAATCGGAATGTAGAAAGAAAAAAAAATTAATTAAAAAAATATTTTTTTACCATCTGGCATTGCTACTATAGTATGATAAATAATAAAATTATGTAGATATAGATATGGATAAATAAGGAAATTAATGCTAAATTTATTAATAGCCAAAAATTATGTATTTTAATGCGGGTAACGGTCGTGCATGATTGTGATTATAAGGTGTATGTATGTGATGGCCTTTAGAGGTTGAGATTTTTAGATAAGTAAGAAAGAAAATTCCTAGAAATACTACATAGGATTGCAAAACTTAAGTTGAAATTAAAATTTAAGCTAAAAATTTAAATAAAATGAGATAAAAAATTATTTTAAGAGGTAATCCATCCATATAGTCACTTTGACTAGGTTGACTACAATAGTTGTCAATGAACTTAATATGGTTAAATTGTATGTGTTTTTAGGCAAAAATATCCTTTCTTTTCACTTTTTCTCCTTTTCTCTCTCATCTTTATCTCTTTTCATCTTTCTCTTACTAAAAGAAAAGTGGTCTATTGCGACATATGCGTACGCGACACTATATGTAAATGTTGTAAAATTACCACATTTATGTTCGTTGTACCGTATATTTGCGTCAATTATGCATCATATTAATATTATGTCACAATTTTGTGGCACTAAAGCGACACTTTCTTTTGTGTCTTAGAATTGTATCACTCAATAAAATGTCACAATTCTACAACAAATATAGAATGGTGTTGCATTCAGTGTCGTATATTTGCGTCATATTAATACCGTGTCACGATTTTGTGACACAAATGCATCACTTTCTTTTGTGTCTTTGAATTGCATCACTTTATTTGCGACACGTCAATAAAATGTCATAATTATACAACATATATAGAATAACATTGTATTAAATGTCATATATTTGTGTCACATTAATACCGTGTCACAGTTTTGTGACACAAATGCGTCACTTTCTTTTATGTCTTTAAATTACATCACTTTATTTGCGACACATTAAGAAAATGACTTAATTATACAACATATATAAAATATTGTTGCATTTAGTGTCATATATCTGCGTCAATTGTGCTTCACATATATAATGTGTCACGATTTTGGGACACAAATGCGACACATTTATACAGTGTCTCTAAATTGCGACAATAAAGATCTTTCTTCTCTTTTATTATTCTCTCTCTTTTTACCGTCGTGTTTTTTTCTCTTCCTGCTACTTTTCTTCTTCTCTTCTTCCCGTCGCCGCCGCTCTCTCTCTCTCGCAGCCGCCCTACGCCCCTCCCGTCGCCGCCGCTCTCTCTCTCTCTTCTTCTCGTCGCCATCGCTCTCTCTCTCTAGATCTGCTGTCGTCGCCGCCGTCGCCCCTCCCATCGCCGCTGCCCTGGAGCTGCTCTTTTAGCGTCGCCGTTGAGCTCTTTTGTCACCAGCCGCCGTCGATTTGCTGTAGCCTCGTGTCACCGTCATTGCTATTTTGTATTTATTAGATTTTGAGGTATTAATTTGTATTTTGTTTCTTATTAATTTTGATTGTTTGATTTGGTTGTTAGTTGTGTGTTGTATCTGTGTTTTCAATTTGTTTTCTCTTTGATTGGTGTTGATTGACTATGTGGTTCGATTTTGAATTTGATTGAAGTTAATTTGATTGGTGTTATATCTGTGTTTTCAAAGTTGTGCGGTTGCATGCATGTATTCTGTTTTTTTATGTTGCGATTTGTTATTTTCGTATGTGTTTTATTACTATTTGTGAATTTCGTAACGAAAGGATTTGTTACGATTTTGCTTTGTTGTGATGATTTTGCTTTGTGTTACGACTTATTTTTTTCGTAACAGCTTTAGCATGTAATTCGTATATTATGTTGCGAATTATGAAATTCGTAACTAACTGTGCATTTTCATTAGTTTATTTGAAGTTACAAAAGTAGAAATTCGTAACATGTTTGTGGCTATTTGAAGGTTTAGAAACTGATTTTTTTTAAGTATACATGTAACGAATTTCACAATTCGCAACATAATATACGAATTTCGTATATAGTGTTACGAATTATGAAATTCGTAACTAACTTTGCATTTTTATAGGTTTATTTGAAGTTATGAAAGTAGAATTTCGTAACATGTTTGTGGCTATTTGAAGGTTTAGAAACTGAATTTTTTAAGTATACATGTTACGAATTTCACAATTCGGAACATAATATATGAATTTGGTATATAGTGTTGCGAATTATAAAATTCGTAACCAACTGTGCATTTTCATAAGTTTATTTGAAGTTACGAAAGTAGAATGTCGTAACATGTTATGTTACGAATCATGTAGTGTGGTGTTACGATTTTGTAATTGTTAAGATTTGATTAATATGTTACGAATTTAACATTTCGTACAATTTAGTGTGTTACGATTCTTTAATTTCGTAACGAAACGAATGTTTACGATTTTTTTGTAACGATTTACTTATTTCGTAACAGAATGAGTTTTTACAATTTTGGTTTTGTGTTACGATTTGTTCATTTCGTAACACTGTAACAAATTTAAATCTTACAACTTTTATGCAGATGAGTCCATCGTGCTTAATTGTTGTGCATGGAGGGCATTGAGATGAGAATATATGAGGTAGGAGAAAGGAGTATATTCCCATTCCTCCAATGGGTATAAGCTTTCAACAATTTTTTAGTAAGCTTGACGTGCGATTGAAAAAAGACAATAGCATGTATGCATTTGATATAGATGCTTTAGTTGAGTCGCCTGTAGACGAGACTATGAGAATGTATGCATTTGATGTAGATGCTTTAGTTGAGGGGCATACTCGTTTAATGTGTGAAGATCCGAATAGATTTGGTTGATAGTTTTTATGGTTTATGTATGTTGAGTGTTGGTATTTTTTACGACATCAAATTTTTGTTGTATTTTTATAGATTTTTGTTGTGGTCTGTTACGAAATATTGATTTCATAATGGAGTAAGACAATTGGAAAGTTATATAAATATTACACAATGACAATTTCGCAACATTTGTAACGGAGTAACACATAAGAAATTAAACTTCCTATAAACATTGATACGAAATATGAAATTCGTAACATGAGATCATGACACGATTGAAACAAAAAGTTGAATTCATAACATTAAATTACGACAAAGTGATATGAAATCGTAAATTCGTAACATGGAAATATGACAAAATGATACGAAAGCATAAATTCGTAACATTGAATTATGACATGATTGATACGAAATTGTGATTTCGTAACATGAAATCATAACAATGTGATACGAAATCGTTAATTCGTAACGATGAATTATTACTGTGATACGAATTCATTGTTGATTGCTTCAACGTCCGGATAGATTTGTTGCCGAAAGATTCAAACACAGACCTAATATCGTTCACTGTGCACTCACCACCGGTTAACATGATCCGGTGGTGCTTAACTGCAAGATTCTTTCTCTTGAATATCCATTCGATCTACAATAAACAAACAATTAAACCAATCCAGTAATTTAGAACATGTAAGTAGCCACAATTCGTAACACTATATACGAAATTCGTATATGATGTTGCGAATTGTGAAATTCGCAACATCATATACTTAAAAATTCAGTTTCGAAACGTTTAAGTAGCCACAAACACGTTGTTATAACCGAAATTTCAAAAACGTGTTACGAAAATATGAATTAGCAACATAATTTTGAATACGAATGTTATTTCGTAACATAAAGTGATTCATTTCGGAATTTTTCAATTACCACAAACATGTTACGAAATTTCACTTTCGTAACGTCAAATAAACGAATGAAAATGCACAGTTAGTTACGAATTTCATAATTCGCAACACTATATACGAAATTCATATATGTTGTTGCGAATTTCAAAATTCGCAACATCATATACTAAACAATTTCAGTTTTGAAACCTTCAAATAGCCAGAAACAGGTTACGGAATTATAATTTCGTAACATGTTATAACCTAAATTCGAAAAATATGATACGTAAATATGAATTAGCAATAGATTATTCAATACGAATGCTAATTTCGTAACATAAAATTATTCATTTCGAAATTTTCCAATTGTCACAAACATGTTACGAAATTATAATTTCGTAACATCAAATAAACGAATCAAAATGCACAGTTAGTTATGAATTTAATACTATATACGAAATTCGTATATGATGTTGCGAATTGTGAAATTCGCAACATCATATACTTAAAAATTCAGTTGCGAGACGTTTAAATAGCCACGAACATGTTACGAAATTCTAATTTCGTAACATGTTATAACCGAAATTCCAAAAACGTGTTACGAAAATATGAATTAGCAACAAAATTTTCAATACGAATTTTAATTTCGTAACATAAAGTGATTCATTTCGGAATTTTTAATTGCCAAACATGTTACGAAATTCCACTTTCGTAACGTCAAATAAACGAATGAAAATGCATAGTTAGTTACGAATTTCATAATTCGCAACACTATATACGACATTCATATATTATGTTGCGAATTGTGAAATTCCTAACATGTATACAAACAAAAATTCAGTTTCGAAAACTTCAAAAAGCCACAAACATCGTAACATGTTATAACCAAAATTCCAAAAACGTGTTACAAATTAGGGTTCTAAGCAGATCTGAGAAACCAAAAACCAGATCTGGACATTCAAACAAGTTCTAAACATAAATCGTAAGAAATTATCAATTTGCATCAAGCCCGGGATATAAGAAATTTAAATTTTACCTCTGGTTTCTCTTAGGGGAGGGCGGATTGCTCGCCGCCGCAGTCTGCGTCGCCGCCGCGTCGTCGCTCGCTTCGCTATCGGTGGTGGCGCAACTGTCTTCCTCCTCTTCTTCTCCTTCATTTCTCTTCCATTTTCTCTTTTCTTCCCTTTTTTTCTTCTTCGACAGTTGGACTTCGCCGGTTTCATCGTGCTTTCTCTTTTTCTTCCTCTCTCGTCTTTCTTTGTCGCCGAAATCGGACTGATTTTCGTCGTCCTTGGCTTCTGTTTCAGACTCGCCCAAATCAACGGCGGCGGTTTCTTCTTCTCCGCCGGTTTGGGTGGCTTCTTCTTCAGACACTACGGTTTCTTCCTCGATCTCATTGTTCGAAGCCATGATGGAGGCGTTGGGGTAGGAAAATGGTGGGGGAGGAAATGGTGGAGGAGGCGGTAGGAGAAAATTGTGGAGGAGGAGGTAGGGTTTTCTGTGAATGACGTGAAATGGGGGAGAAAAATGGTGGGAGAGAAAATGGGTGGGAGAAGTTTTAGAGAGAGAAAAAAACGTGAAATTAAATGGGTGGGAGAAAATAATGAGGTGTATAAATTTTCACCCTATGATAAGGGTATAATTGTCCAAAAGTCATAAATTTGGCTATAATTTTACCATATTATATTCCTTACCAAACATTGTAATCTAAGGGGGGAATTTTGCTATATCACTCCTTCACTCTTATTTTTAACCTAATAATAAGGTATTTAGATAATTTTAGCCTTGTAAGTTATTAATACAATTTCCGGGCACAATAAATTGATGTTGTGATGACTTTAACCGGAGTCCATTTTTGGTGCCAGACAAGACAGTTGGTAGCTAGATTTTGCATGTCGGAGATAACGAAGTTGATCCCTTCGTAAGGTAAAAATGTCACATACTAAGATTGTCACAAAATTAATTTATTGCGTCCGAGAATTGTATTCATGATCTATTGGACTACAATTGTCACAAAATCTCATGAAGCTAATACAGTGTATTTTTGCAATTTAAATTTGAAAACTATATCTAGTTTGAAGCTCCAACCAAACCTTATTTTATTGTTACTGCTTTACTTTTATTTGTTATGTTAAGGAAAATATGAGTAATTTTTTTGGCATCATGTGTTCCAATTTATTCCACCAAATTTATACTATATATTATTAGTGTCAAAGTATTTGACGCATGAAGATCATTATACGACATACTGAGTTCAAAGTTTTTCTAGTACCATAATTTTGGGTGTTTTGCAAACGTATGACAAATTTTTGTGGGCTTATAATTATAGAACTAATTTTTAATATTTTAGCATCCGTAGGATAAATTGAGTCCGATCAGACTAAATAGCATGCGCATTTCACGTGACTTAATTTTCTGCAGGCCAATGCCTACGTGGATGATAAATAAGCTATCTACTCAACTATTGCTTAATTTTTATTTATTGCGATGTAAAATAAAACCTTCAAATAAAAACCTGCACCATTTCTTCAAAGAACGAGAAAAAGTTGCAAAATTTCTTGCATTCAGTGGCGAAAGATTTCCTTTAGCATGTAGTATTGTATTTATTTGCATCTTGTTGTAACGGAGATTTGCAATACATGTCTATTTGGAGAGCATATTAATTATATAGCAATTAAATTTCCTGTACGTGAAAGCCATTTTTGAGCAATATGTCATAAACATCTTCAAAAATAAATATGCACCCAACTTGATTAATTAGAAGCAAGATCAAAAACAAAAACAAAAAACACAAAAAATGATAGTAGCTCAATTTGTCCTACGGAACTCGTAAAAATTTATCCTATATTTACAAAATACTCAAAGTTATAGGTCTAAAAAAACTTTGGATTCCGACGCACTCATAAACATTTGAACATTGATGTATGGTAATGGGACCGTCGGAAAACCTCCCCATATATATGGTGTTCGTTATTCATGGTTTGATTTAAAATTGCAATCTAGTACTTGTTTGACTTGTTTTGACAGGTAGCCCGATATAAGGCCCGTTAAGCCCAAATCCCGCTATAATTAAATCTTACTACGGAGGTCGGAGCATATTAGATAGAACCGGGCCGTTGGAACTACGATTAACCCGATAAACATATCTCTCAATGAAGTTATGAACATTACATATTGATATATATAGGAATGTATTCATAGTTTTCGACTTACATGAATGGAATTTTATACAATAGAGAGAAAAACTAAAAACCTTAATACTAGCCGATCACAGAACGATGACTTACAAATAATTGCAGCAATGATATTTCATATTTTTGTTATTCTCCTTCTCCTAGACTTTAACGACGAACAAAGTCTAAAGTTAGGCACAAAAGCTATCGAATTCTTGTCCTTGGAAATTCCAATATGGCAACCTTAATTAAATTTATAGAGTGGAAATTTGTTATATATATAAAGTGAAATTGGTTATATACACCTAACAGAAAATAAATTAGTTATATCCAATATTACATATATACCCTTACAATAATTGAAAGTCGCCAAAAAAACATCACTTCCATTGTGTTCTTCAGCGATAAAATGGCGAGTGACAGTACCGCATGGGAAATTGGAAATACATAGATTCTGTTGACTACTTTATGAATTAATTAGGATAGATGAGGTAGGTGAGAGAAGAGTTAAAACCCTAAAATCCGCCCACAAGAAACAGAAACCCTAAAATCTCACCCTATATATTATTGCTAGTTAATATAATTTTTATTATTAGTTTGTTTTTTCGTTTTTTAGTTAATGTAATTTGGTCACTAGAAACAATACATTTTCTAACTCCAGAAAAATGTGATTAATTTTAATATATTAGTAGTAAAAAACACATTTTCTAACTCCAAAAAATTATATAAATTCAATAACTAAAGATCTCGCTCGAGTTATGTAGATCCCACTCGAGCGGAATCTCAAAATAATTGCACAAAGTACGAGCAGAATTTCGTAGTCACGAGTGAAATTTCAAAGTTGCAAACCAAAATATATTTTTTTGTGAAATTAATCATATAAATATATTAAGTTACGATTTTTTTTTAATCATATAAGCCATTCATTTTTTAAATTTGATTAAATTTAATATATTAGTATTAAAAAAATACATTTTCCAACTCCAAAAAATAATTTAAATTCAATAATCAAAGATCTCGCTCGAGTTATATAGATCCCACTCGAGCTGGATCTCAAAATAATTCAACGAAGTGCGAGCGAGATCTTTGATTACACGAGTGGAATTTCAAAGTTGCAAACCAAAATATATTTTTTAGTGAAATTAATCTTATATATATTAAGTTACGATTTTTCTAATCATATAAGCCATTCATTTCTTAAATTTGATTAATTTTAATATATTACTCCCTCCGTCCAATTTAAGATGACCCATTTGGGGTCTGGCACGAGATTTAATAAAAGCTAAAAAGGTGGTAGTTGGTGGAATAAAGGTGTATTTGAGGGGTAGTGTTAATCAATGCACTTAAATTGTTAATTTTTTATTAACAAAAGGTGCCTACTTCTTATTTCTAAGGCATGAGGCTATTGACATGCATTAATTCTATTTCGAGTTTATTCAACGCGTACTGAATTTTTTTTTGTTTATCGAGCAATTGGAATGAATTGCAAGATTATTTCACATCCGTTTTTTTACTTCAATCTGGACAGTAAGTGATTAAATAGGACAGTAAATGAAAAATTGGAGCACAAAAAGACTGCAAATTCGAAAAAAAAAAAATTGAGGCATAACAGCTGGACAGTAAATGAAAAATTGGAGGCAAATCCAAAAATATGGAGCCAAAAACTGAGATTGCATTCATTAAACAAAGATTAAAGTACACTTGATGTGGTACAATGTTTTGGTGGGAAATTCAAAAGCAACCTAACAAGGGCTAATTTCTTCCATAAATACACTGCCAATGCAACACTTTAATGCATTCCAACTACCCCAAACTACATAAACTCTGCAGGAATGGTTCAGCCAAATGAAAGAAAAAAAGAGCTAACAGCCGACAGACTCAATACCATAGCCCAATGGCTTCTTCAACGCAGCAACAAAGGTAAACTTCAGTGGGGTGCAAAGAAGGCTGCTGCAACTGAGTTTGGAATGTCTTTGAAGTCTATATGGAAGATTTTGAAGAGGGCTTGAGCTCAGCAAGAAGGAGAAGTTCCTGTAAATTTAAGAAGCAAGAAAATAGGGTCAGTGAGAAGAAAAACCAAAGCATTTAATGAAGACAAAGTCAAGGCCCTCTCAGTTCTGCAGAGGACATCATTGAGGCTTATTGCAGCAAATATGGGAGTTAGTAAGAGTCAAGCTCATCTATGGTACAAACAAGACAAGCTCAAGGCACATACAAATGCAATTAAACCATTCCTCACCCCACAGAACAAGTTGTGCAGATTGAAGTGGAGCCTAAGTCAGCTTGGAAACATCATTGAAGATGGGAAGATCAAGTTTAAGAGAATGCAAACCACAGTACATGTAGATGAGAAGTGGTTTTACCTTACAAAGGCAAAAGATAGGTACTACCTCTGTGATAATGAAGCCAGTGCAAGTCAAAGAGGTATATCAATAAAATCATGTTCACTGCAGCAGTTGCAAGGCCAATCATTGATGAAGATGGAACAATCATATTTGATGGCAAAATAGGAATTTTTCCATTCATCACAGAGGAGCCAGCAACAGAAATTCAAAGAACAGACAGAAAGGCTCCATGAAAACCAAGGCAGTGAATAATGTTACAAGGCCACTCATGAAACAACAATTACTGAACCAGGTAACACAATACCATCATTGAATCACATGAATGCATTAGCAAGGAAGCATTGCATCATTTGCATAGACAAAGAACAAGTAGTAGTATCTGCAAGTTCAAGGCATCAGCATATAGAAGCATTTAATCAAGTGAATGCATCAGCAAGGAAGCATTGCATCATTTGCATAGGCAAAGATCAAGTAGTAGTATCTGCAGGTTCAAGGCATCAACATATAGAAGCATTTAATTAAGTGAATGCATTAGCAATGATTGATATGGGTAATTGAATCATGCAGTTGGTACCAACAATTAAAGACAAGTGGCCAGAATGTCTAGGAAAGCATATATACATCCAACAAGACAATGCCAAACCTCATATTCTGCAAACTGACCCTGATTTTCAAGCAATTGCAAATACAAATGGTTTCACATTCCAACTCATAAACCAACCAGCTAACAGTCCAGATACAAATATCAATGATCTAGGCTTTTTTAGGAGCATTCAAACACTTAAAGATCAGAAACCAGCTGCAAATGTTGATGAGATGATCACTAATGTCAATGAAGCATTTAACAATTACTCACCAGAAAAGATAAACAAACTCTTCCTAACACTACAAGCTTGCTATGGGGAGATCATTAAGGTCCAAGGAGGGAACAACTACAACATTTCTCATATAGAAAAGGATCACTTAATTAAGGAAGGAAGGTATCCAGATTGTTTTGAAGTTGATGAACAAGTGGTCAGAGATGCATTGAAGTACTTATACCTCCAGCGCAATGCAGAAGACATGACCTACAATTTTACCAACATTGTAGTGTCATTGGATGCAATAGTTTTAGAAGATTGAAGGAAGGCAGGAGACTTGTTGGGATTTTGAAGACTGAATGAATGTGTAATTTTTTTGTTTTTAACTTGTTTGGAATGTAAATTAAATGCATCATTCTGCCTATATGTAAACTAAATGCATCATTCTGCCTATATATACATCATCATCATTAGGATTCATAGATTAATACAGCAATGATTCCACCAAAGTATTTGAGCCTCCAAAACTAGGGAAGCAATCACCTAGTAGTTGCATCAAATACAAGCAAACACATCAGCATATAAAATTTGCATAATTTGCACAAGAAAGCATCAGCAAGGAAGCATTGCATCATTTGCAGTGGCATTCAAGGCAACCATTCAACAAGCATTGCATCATTTGAATAGGAATTCTAGGCAACAAACCAAGTAAGCAAAGATCAAGAGTGGTATCTGTAGGATCAATTTAAGGCACACATATCATCAGAAATCAAGAGCTCACAACAACACAGATTCATCATCATAAAAGGCATCATCATAGTAGCAGTAATAGAAGAAGCATCAGCAGGGAGTCATTGCATCATTTGCATAGGAATTCTAGGCAATAAACCAAGTAAGCAAAGATCAAGAGTGGTATCTGTAGGATCAGTTTAAGGCACAAATATCATCAGAAATCAAGAGCTCACAACAGCACAGATTCATCATCATAAAAGGAATCATCATAGTAGCAGTAATAGAAGAAGCATCAGAAGGGAGTCATTGCATCATTTGCATAGGAATTCTAGGTAACAAACCAAGTAAGCAAAGATCAAGAGTGGTATCTGTAGGATCAGTTTAAGGAAACAAATATCATCAGAAATCAAGAGCTCACAACATCACAGATTCATCATCATAAAAGGCATCATCATAGTAGCAGTAACAGAAGAAGCATCAGCAGGGAGTCATTGCATCATTTGCATAGGAATTCTAGGCAACAAACCAAGTAAGCAAAGATCAAGAGTGGTATCTGTAGGATCAGTTTAAGGCAACAAATATCATCAGAAACGAAGAGCTCACAACAGCACAAATTCATCATCATAAAAGGCATCGTCATAGTAGCAGTAACAGAAGAAGCATCAGCAGGGAGTCATTGCATCATTTGCATAGGAATTCTAGGCAACAAATCAAGTAAGCAAAGATCAAGAGTGATATCTGTAGGATTAGTTTAAGGTAACAAATATCATCAGAAACGAAGAGCTCACAAAAACACAAATTCATCATCATAAAAGACATCATCATAGTAGCAGTAACAGAAGAAGCATCAGCAGGGAGTCATTGCATCATTTGCATAGGAATTCTAGGCAACAAATCAAGTAAGCAAAGATCAAGAGTGGTATCTGTAGGATTAGTTTAAGGCAACAAATATCATCAGAAATGAAGAGCTCACAACAGCACAGATTCATCATCATAAAAGGCATCACCATCATAGATCAAGACATAACTAGCCCACATGAATCACAAATAAAAAATCCACGAATGCACATAAATCAAGCATCACCAGCCATGAATTAACAGAAATTAGGCATCACTAGCCAATGAATTAATAGAAATTAGGCATCATCAGCCAATCCCTCAACTTTAAGAAATGAAAAACCTGATTCGGATTAGAAGAGGGATCTGAATCAGATTCCAAATCTGAATCAAATTCACCATTGAGAGAGGCTGCGCACCACAGCTGATAAGGATCGAGAGAGGCCGCCATCGATCCACCAAGCACACTGGGGATTTCGGAATCACCCAGAGAAATTGCAAATCCATCGGAATCCGCCTGAAACTCAGTTTCCGACACGTTCTGTGGGAACTGGGGTTGGTTCCCACCCCGGAGGAACCCATAAATCCGATGCAAATTCAGGTGTATCACGGCAGAGCTCATCAGGGAATGGTTCCCATCTCAGTGGAACCCATAAATCCTCCGCAAAATCAGGTGTATCGCGGCGGAGATTGTCAGGGGATGGTTCAAATCCCATTGAATCGGATAAGAAAACGGAGAACTAATGGGTTGCAGAGAAATTGGGAGAATAGCGGCGAAGGAGAACAGAAGTGAGAGAAGGAAGAGAGTAGGAATTACGGTTGCCGAGTGAGAGAATCTGAGAGGTTTGGGTTGTTTTGTGGGGTGTTTTAGGCTGGGGTAATTTAGTTGTAGTTGGGTTAATTAAGAAATTAGATTGGGGATTAAGTGGGTAAGGTTAGTGTATTAGATGTGGGCCCAAATGACAAAAGGTAGTAAAATTAGATGAGGGATGGGGGTATATTTGTAAAAAAGTGAAAGTGGGTACTCTTAAATTGGACAAAAAAAGGAGTAAGTCGGTACTCTTAAATTGGACGGAGGGAGTAGTAGTAAATAATACATTTTACAACTCCAAAAAATAATATAAATTCAATAATCAAAGATCTCGCTCGAGTTATATAGATCCCACTCGAGTGGGATCTCAAAATAATTCGACGAAGTGCGAGCGGGATCTTTTATTACACGAGTAGGATTTCAAAGTTGCAAACTAAAATATATTTTTTTGTGAAATTAATCTTATATAAATTAGGTTACGATTTTTTTTAATCATAACCATTCATTTTCAAAATTTTTATGATTTCAGCGCAGGGAAGGAGGATTAGACAGTGCATGACATGCACTGGTTGATATATATCGTTTGACTCAAATTAATGTCCTTATATTCTTGACTCAATATTATTGTGAATAAAAACAATACTCCCACTAATGAATACCCATGACCATCGGTGAGGTGAGAGAAAAAAAAAAGCCCAAAGCAAAAAAAATCCTAGATCCCGTCCCTATATATAATCCCACTCATGAATACCCCATCATCCCCATCATCCCAGTCCACACCATAAGTTCGACCCCGCTGGCAGCCGGTTCACCCAAAAAAAAAATCACCACATTCCACTCGAGTGTATTGTTGGAGCGGAATTTCATTCCTTCGATTGTACAACATGTCCAGAGAGGTTAGTAATTTAATTTAATTTATATTGATTAGATTTGTTGAATTCCTTGTAGAAATTTTATTATATGTTGAACTTTAATTAAAAAAATTAAACTATGCTGCTTTTTAGTTTCGATTATTTGTTTAGAAAATAAATAATAAGATTTTAGGTATATAAATTATCTCATATTAACAAAAAATAAAATTCCACTCATGACTATGAACATCCCGCTCGGACGGGATTTTTTGATTTCCCTAAATGTCCGAGCGGGATCTTGTAATTTTAGGTTTAATTTTCATAAGAAAATTAAATATGTACCGTGTTTGAATTTTAGTCGAAGAATTTATTTGTTAAGGTATTAATTTCGAATTTGTGTGTGTAGAAAATTAATGGAAGGTTTTATAGGTTTATACGTTATCCCATATTAACAATATATGAAATCCCACTCGGTCATAACAATTATGTGCGTAGAAAATTAATAATTTGCAAGATCCCGCTCGGCTTTTTGTTAAATTCCGCTCGGTCGGAACTTGTGTTTTTATTAATGTCCGAGCGGGATCTTAATAATATTGGTTTAAATTTAATTAAATAATTAAATCTCTAACTTTTTTGGATTTTAGTCGAATAATTTTGTAGGTTAAAATATTAGTTTCGATTTTGTGCGTAGAAAATTAATAATTTATGTTTTAGGTTTATAATATAGTTTATCCCACATTAATATTATATGAAATTCCACTCGTAATTTACAACTTTTGTTGGTTACATATTTGTTTCGATTTTGTGTAGAAAGTTATAAATTTGTGTTCTACGTACTTAAATTATGCGTATTTAAATTCGCGTTCTACGTACTTAAATTATGTGTTTTTTTTCAAGTAATTTGCATGTGCATTTTTATTGTTGTAAGTTAATTTGTGGGATTAGTATGTTACTCCCTCCATCCAATTTAAGATGTCTTGTTTGCCCTCTTTTTTTTGTCCAATTTAAGATGCCCTATTGTGTAAGTTTTACCCTTATAACCTCATCCTTTACTGAATATTATTACCCCTTACCATTTGGGTCCACACTCTCATTACTAACCCAACCCCAATTAACCCCTAATCTATTTTCTTAATTAACCCAAACCCAAACCCAAACCCAATAATTAACAACCCAGCCCAAAATCCTCCAAACAAAACCGATCCATCTCTCTTTCTCTCATTATTGAAATCCTAATGCTCTCTCTCATTCCTCTCTCTTATGGCCTGTTCCGCCGCGATCCATCTTTCTATCTCTCATTTCTGAAACCCTAATGCTCTCTCTCATTTCTCTCTCATTTCTGTTCTGCCGCGATCCATCTTTCTCCCCCTCTCTCTCTCTCTCTCATTTGTCTTCCGAATATATCCATCTATCTCTCTCAATTCCCAATCTGAGGAATTATGGATCGGAGGAATGATGAATTGGAGGAATTATGGATTCCACCGGGGTGGGAACCGTCCCCCGACCATCTCCGCAGCGATACTCCTTATTTGAGCGTGGATTTGTGGGTTCTACCGGGGTGGGAACCATTCCCGATTCCTGAACATCCGTCTAAGAAATCCGATGAAATTGTGCCGGAGACTGAGCCGGCGGCAACCTTCGATCCATATCAGATCTACTGGAAAGCCAGGCTCGCCGGCGAGTTTAATTCTGATTATGAATCAGAATCAGAATCAGGTTTGATCTGTGTTGGTTCTATGGGTGGTGGCTGGTGATGCCTTTTCTGTTTGTGAGATGAATTTCTGGTGGGTGGTGGCTGGTGATGCCCGTTGCCTATTATTTCTATGGATTGATAAATTTCTGATGCTCGTTGCCTGTTATTTCTATGGATTGATGAATTTCTGATGGTCGTTGCCTGTTATTTCTATGGATTGATGAATTTCTGATGCCCGTTGCCTGTTAGATACTACACTTGATGCCATTGATTTATGAGTGTGGTTGCATTCTGTGATTTTACATGATGATGATGATGATGATGATGATGATGATGATGATGATGATGATCTGATGCTAATTAGCTTGATGAATGCATATTTACATGATGAGAATGAATGCATATTTACTTGATAGTCCAATCCCTGTGATGAGAATGCTCTGAGGGATGAATGAATGCATATTTACATGATGAAGCATTCATTCATGCTCTGTGTTCTTTGATGCAACCACTTGGTGTTATTTACACTAGGTTTGGAGGCTCAAAATAGTTTAAACAAAAGCATTCAAGTTTGTTTGCAGATTCACTGATTACTTTACATTACAAACAAATCCAAAAACAAAAACATACACTTGTCTGTCCCTGTTAAGCTTGAAGTACTGTGATTGAATCTGCATATCATTTGCCACCCTTCAGTCTTCAATATTAACTTGATTCAATGACACTGTAATGTCATCTAGAGTGTACCATCTGTCTTCTTCATTTCCCTGATCATTTAAGTAGTCCAATGCATCTCTGACCATTTGTTCATCCACTTCAAAACAGTCTGGATAGATCCCTTTCCTAATTAAGTGATCATTTCCCATATGAGGAATGCTGTAGTTGTTCCCTCCTTGACATTTAATGATTTTCCCACAGCAGGCTTGTAATGTTAGGAAAATTTTGTTGATCTTCTCTGCTGGGTAGTTGTCAAATGCAGTCCTTACATTCTCCAGCATTTCATCAACATTTGTTGCTGCCATATGATCTTTTAGTGTTTGAATGTTCCTAAAAAGCCTAAATCATTGGCATTCAGGTCTGGGCTATTGGCTGGTTGGTTAATGAGTTCAAAATGAAAACCATCAGTATGTGCAATTGCTTGAAATTCAGGGTCACTCCCTAGAATATGGAGTTTGGCATTGTCTTGTTGGATGTAGATATGCTTGGAAAGACATTCTAGCCACTTCTGTATAATTGTTGGTACCAGCTGCATGTTTTAATTGAAGTATGATCAATGTTTGATGAATTTCTGATGCAAATGATACAGATACTACTACATGATCAATGTTTGATACCTGATGCAAATGATACTTGCTGATGCATTTAAGATACAGATACTACATCTCTGATCATATGTGATGTCTATGTGTTTACCTGATTAAGTAGTTGCCCTCTGGTTAATGCTCTGGTAACATTGTTGATTGTCTAGGTTTCCATGGTCCCTTTGTCTCTGTTTTTGGATGATCTGATAGCTGGCTCCTCTGTTATGAATGGGAATATCCCTATTTTACCATCAAAGATGACAGTGCCTTCTTCATCTATTATTAGCCTTGCAATGGCAGCAGTGAACATGATCTTTTTGATGAATCTCTTGGATTGAATCTGTCTTTCTGGTGGCTTCTCATTCTTGAACAGGTAGTACCTATCTTTTGCCTTGGTAAGGTAGAACCACTTTTCATTTACATGTACGTGTTTTGCATCCTTTTAAACTTGATCTTGCCTTATGTGATGATCCTTCCAAGTTGACTTAAGCACCAATTCAGTCTGCACAACTTGTGTTGAGGGTTTAGAAATGGCTTTATGGCATTTATATGTGGCTTGATGATATCTGTTTTATTCCAGATGTGAGCTTGGCTTTTACTGACATCCATATTTGATGCAATTGACCTCAGTGATGTCTTCTTAAGAACTGAGAGGCCCTTGTATCTTTCTTCATAAAAAGGCTTGGTTTTCCTTCTTTCTAACCCTATTTTCTTGCTTCTCAAATTGACAGGAACTCCCTGACCTTGCTGCGCTTCTCTCCTCTTCCAAATTCTCCATATTGTTTTCTCACTGACTCCAAACAAATCTGTAGCTTGCTTCTTTGCACCATACATCAACTTTCCATTTTGAATGCGCTGTAGTAACCATTGAGCTATTGTGTTGAGCTCGTCTGGTTTTAGCTCTTTTCTTCTTAGTTGAACCATTTAGTTTCTCTTTATGTAGGTTGTGGTAGTTGAGTGCCTTAAATTCTGACCATCAGCTTGTATTTATAGAGAAATTTCCCACCATAAATTCCTCTTTTTGTTTGATTTCAATTTCAGCATAATCTATGTTTCTCTTCTTGTTTTGCTCTTCAAATGCAACGAAAAAAATAACAAGGCAAAAAAACAAGTAAAGAAAGAAAAAAATTAAAGGCAGTGCATGAAAAAAAAGTGAACTAAAAAAAAAATAAGTTGACAGTTTTATGCCTTAAAAAAAAAGCAAACAAGGCAAACAATAAGAAACAATTAACAACTTAATGACATTCATTAACAATACCTTTCCTTGTCATTTTTCCTCTACCTACTACAACTTTATCAGCTTTCTTAAACTCCGCGCCAGCACCCAAACCAGACATCTTAAATTGGATGGAGGGAGTATATAAAAAGATGCGTACGTATTTTTCTAGTGAAAGTCCTTTTTCAAAAATATCGAACTATTTTGTCATTTTATTGAAATGAATACACAAAAAAAATCGTATAGGAGATTTGAAGTTATTTGTTGATTTTTTTTATTTTTTAGATGTGTGATTGGTTGTGAATTTCAATAAATTAAAATTTTGGTTGTATTATATTTATTAGATTTATTTTGTCTACTGTACAGTACTATTATAATCTTTTAAAGTATTTAGATTTATTTATAATGAATTGGTTATTTTGATTTTGTGCACAGATTACATACAAGAGACCTGACTCTATTAACCGTGGTTCAACCATTAGCACGTATTACAGGATTGGTGTTTTGGAAGATGTTAGAAGGGTTCTGTATGAGGTCGGTGGTGAAGAATTGATCAATAAATTTATAAATAGGTGCTTTGGGCATTTTATCTATTGGGACCCGGGACATAAATGTGCGATAGCTGTGCATCACGTGTTGTCACGTGAGATCAACTATCCAGGTTCTCAGTCTCACGAGATGTGGTTCCATATCAACGGCGTAAACCTCCGATTTTCATATGAAGAATATGTCTTGGTGACTGGTTTGAGCTTTGACGAGTCCAGCTTTAATCCGGCGGATGACTACGATTTACAGAATGTGGAGGTTTATCGACGGTTTTGTAACGGTATGCCTATTAGTGCGAATGACTAACTGGATCGATTTAAGAACACGCGGGCGCCCATCACCGATCGAAATGGTGATCCAAGTGTTGATTTGTACCTCCGCGCGGCTCACGTTTTAGTGGCGTACATGGTAATACTTGGTAGAGACGTGAAGAAAATTGTTCCTTCGTGGATTTGAAAATTGGTTGATGATTTGAATTTGTTCTCTAATTTTCATGGGAGCATATTCATACTTGAATTTGAAGCACTACATCACCAATGTGCAGAATAGAAAGAAATATCACTTCTATGGTGCAATGTGGGCTTTCATGTGTGGTCTCTAGAAGTCATACCAGATTTAGCGGAAGCAGTTGGGAGATTTGATGACCCGATCGGGACTCCCAGATGCATTAAATGAAGGTTTAGAAGCAGACCTACATTGGATCTTGAACCATTTTTTTCTTTACTGCTAATATATTTAATTTTTAGATCTTTTCAATCTTTGTTCTTATACAATACTTTATATTTACTTTTTTTTTTCTACAGGAGCCCAATTTGACACCACTTGTTGTTTCTGACGACGAGGAGAAGACTTTTTACTGGCACTCAATTCAATATCCAAATGCTCTCAATGTTAAATTTGTGCCGTCCAAAAATGCGCTAAGGGAGGGTAAGCAGTTTCCTCTTCGTCCCCGTACGGAAGCAATTTTTGATTAAGAGGCCATTCCGACACATGAAGCTTCAAGGCCTAGACGATCACATGGAGTGGGTCCTATCTATGTCGAAGCAGATATTTCAGACGAGGAGCCTCAAGTACAGCCCCAAGATAAGGGAAAACGTACCCGAAAAGCTGCAAAAGCTGCATCCAAACAAGCTGCATCATCATCTTCCAGCAGTGGGGGAGAGCACCACCGACGATACAATGATCGTCGTTGGTTGAGAGAGGAATTGGAAAGATCTGAGGATCGGCTCCTGGAAAAGATGGATAAGAGATGGGTACCTCGGTTTACGAAGTGGTTTGGGGACTTGTTTGAACAAATGTGATGTGGAACATCCCGACATTATCTGCATATCAACCTACAACTCAGCCTCGGCATGATCCCGTCATTGAAACACCACCACAACAGCCCACCACTGTGCCCTCTACTATAGGCCCAGTTCCATCCCCTCCACTACTGAGCAATCACTCCGCCCCAATTTTCTATGCCCAAATTTGGTATGGTGTATCAGCTGCAAGGGCAATTTGGTAATACGCATCATGATCCGCCTCGTCATTCCATGTTTGCTAGTGGTCATCAGACAGATATGTGGAGCCACTACGGAGAGGTAATTTAGAGTTTTTATTATGAAATTTCTTTTTTTATTCATGTTTGAATTATATAATACTTTGTTGTTTAGATGATTGGAAGATCGCATCAACAATCGCTCGCTCAAGATCGTTCCCAAATACAACGATCTCAAGAAGTGCAAACTAGTGCTATCCCTACTATCTCACTTTCAAGGCAACATCCTGAAGAGCCGCCCGCAGTACAACCTAAACGGAGAGGTATTAGAAAGAAAAAACTTGCTGCCGCAGTTTCTATGCTATTTCAATCCGAAGTTGCATCGCACCACTGGAAAACACTATAAGTATGAAAATCAAGACAATTAAAAATGTAATATAAAAGATCCTGCTAGCATAATTTGTAAATCCCGCCTCGAGTGGGATCTTTCTTTACGAGTGGGATCTTACTATTCACGAGTGGGTTCTACTAAGGACGGAATCTTAAATACAATTGAAACTCACCTTTTTTGGATTTGTTGATCAAATCTGAAAATTCTTCGACTAATGACGAAATTCTCTTTTTAACTGATATTTTTTTATAAGGTTCTAATATTTTACAAAATATTTTGATGATTGTGGTGTTTGCTCATTCATCTCTGCTACCACTTATATAAAATTCATTCATTCAATCAATTGGGTGAGTGAAATTGTACAAATTCACATGAAAGTAAAATTGTTACATCAAAGGTGAAATTTCAACCATTCACGTGAACATTTACAGATGAATTTTCACATCCATCACTGTCAAGTACTATCACACTCGATTGTATAATACAATTATTATCACATATTGTATAACAATTATGAAAATCTACGAATAAAAAAAAATGAAAAACCAAAAATATGTAAACTATATAAACAAATAAATAATGTTATTAATTGCAAAATAATTAATATACCGCTCGTACAAACTTAACAAAATGAAGATCTCACTCGAGTGGGATCTTCAAAAATATCGAGTGGATCTTCATTTTTGTTATATTTGGCGAGCAGGATTACTATTTAGTTTACAATTCATAATTTTTTGTTATTTTGATATAGTTTACATATTTTTTCATTTTAATTTTAATCACTTAATAGTTATTCAATATTATTATATAATTATTTGAGATAAATTTTAGTAAATAATTAATTTTCATGCATAATCATTTCAGGCATATTTAATAAAGACTCAGCTCGAAAATTAGAAGATCCCATTCGAGCGGGAATCTTCAAAAATCTTGAGTGGGATCTTCCAATATTTGTAATTTATCCGAGCGGGATTTCTATTGATTTGGCAATTCATATAATTCTGGTTATTTTGTATAGTTTACATATTTTTTGGTTTTTATTTTAATTAGTTAATTAGTTAATACGTATTCAATTGTAACTAATTAATCATTTATTCATAATAATCTTTAACTAAAAACAAAAGATCCCGCTCGAAATTAGAAGATCCCGCTTGAGTGGGATCTTCAAAAATCTCGAGTGGGATCTTCCAATATTTGTAATTTATCCGAGCGAGATTTCTATTTATTTGACAATTCATATAATTATGGTTATTTTTGTATAGTTTACATATTTTTTATTTTTATTTTTAATTAGTTAATTAGTTAATACATATTCAATATTATTATATAATAATTAATTAAAAATTGAGTAATTAATTAATCATTTATTCTATAATAATCTTTAACCTTCAAAAACGAAAGATCCAGCTCGAAAATTAGAAGATCCCGCTCGAGTGGGATCTTCAAAAATCTCGAGTGGGATCTTCTAATATTTGTAATTTATCCGAGTGGGATTTCTATTTATGTGGCAATTCATATAATTATGGTATAGTTTACATATTTTTTTATTTTTATTTTAATTAGTAAATTAGTTAATACGTATTCAATGTTATTATATAATTAATTTAATTCAAATAATAGTAATTGATAACCATTCAATCATAATAATCTTAAAGCTTTCAAAAAGAAGTATCCCGCTCGTAAATTATAAGATCTCACTCGAGTGGGATTTCAAAAAATATCGAGTGGGATCATTGTTTATTTGATATATCATGAATTTTTAATTATTTTAGTATAAATAATATATTTTTCCTCCTTTATTTCATATAGTATCGAAAATATATAAATTACATAAAGATATTTGAATAATTAATTAATTGGATATGCCCTAGACAAACTAATCATTGCAACACTAATTATCTAATTATTGACCACTTTTGCTAACTTTCATGCTCTAACATCACAATCATTTTCGGTTAATGACATTTAAAGTGAGAAGCAATCAAATCGGTGTCAATGTGTAAGAGATATAATATAAAAAATACAACATCAGGGGTAAATTGATCTCTTCATACCAAACATGGACATAACTAATTTATTTCCTCACATCCGTATATAACTAATTGTAAAAAAGTCAAAACGTATATATTTCACAATTGAGACTAAATTTATATTTCACCAAGTTCCTTTCGTAAAATTCTTGGGGGTGGTTGGTTGTGGATTTTTTTTTAATGGTAAACTAACCAACTAATGAATATAATAACACGATAATTACATGTTTTTTTAGCATCAATCTAACGTGATTGTAAAATTATTGCAACAAAAAATACAACCTTAGTAGTTACATGCGAATAAATACAAGTGGATAATCGTCCGGTCATTTAAAAACGGTGCTGTGTTAAGGGGTTTATATTAAAGGACAAACAATGAGGTGAAGTCATTGATCTATAATTAGTACCTACTTCAATTTGTATCTCATTTTGCATAATATGAAACTCGAGAATATATTTGCAATTTGAAATATTCACAATCTTTTATATAACAAATTAAAAACCAACAAATGTCATGTTGATTTGAGTGCATTAAAGTTCTTAATATATTAGTACTCCATACCGAGATAAGTAGCCATATTTTTTTATTAGGTAGCTCCAAAATAAATAATCTTTTTTTTATAAAAAAAAATTAATTTCTGTCATAAAAAATTGTGAGCTCCCACTACCTTCTTTTTACTCTTTAAACAACATTCTCCTTAATATGCCGAAAAATATATTGTCACTTATTGCGGGATGATTGGTGCATATCGGAACATTTATTATCTACATATTTCATCCTTTTTACCAAAAGTTCTGGCCAGCAACGTGTGTGCGCCTAACTCTAATTTAAGGTCCACGTGCGAATGTCCCTAACTGCAAAATTATTCTAGTGGAGACACCTCAAAAATTAATACTAGTGGAGACACCAAAAATTCCACCACTCTAATTAATAGGGATTTTGAAGTTTGAAATTCAATTTATGCTCATACATTTCAAACTATTTAAAGTATGCTTCTTATCCTATATTTTGTTCTATTGAATTTATGTGTTTTATGGCGGAACTCTATAAACATTATGTTTCATTTATAAATAGAGAAATTTACTTATAAATAAATTTTCTATTGTAATATAAAATTTGAAAGTAAGAAACGAACCAACAAAATTACTTGTTGCAAATAACATCTGGTCGTTATATCGAAACATAACCTATACAAACAAGAATGGAGTATCCGCAAATATTGTGAAGTCCACTCAACTTGATTGTCAACTTATCCACTTAATATATATATTTATAAATTATTGCTCTCATGACTGGATTTATCGGATGCATAATAATATCTGCAGAATTCTTTTTAGATGGGAATGAAAAAAGGACGGCGTCCATAACCTTAAGTAGGACAATTGGAATTCTGACAAGCGGCAGTTACAATATTCAGTTAAAGTCAGCTAATCTCTAACTAATGTCGGTTTATTCGCCTAATCTAATCTTCGACGTTGACCAAGTATATATTTAACCTCTATATTCAAAGCAAAGCAAGCAAAGCAAAGCAAGCAAAAAGTGGGGATAATTTTGACCACTTGTCACTGTATCTGTCTGTATACTAGTGTAATCCAACTTTGAATATTGCTTCTTTTCCTTTTATCTCATTATTTATTTGCCTCTCTCTTCTTCCTATCTCACTAATCCACCGCACACACAAATCCACTTTATATCTCTTGATGGTGAGGCAATGGAGAGGAGGAGGATAGCTGGGATGGAAGCGCCGCCGCGGCCTACGGCGGTGCAGTTGTTGTAGTGTGGGCTGTTTTGCTCTGCCTCTTTCTGGTCACGGCCGCTCTACTTTCCTGTGCAGGCGGTGCGTCGGGAGACAAGACCACGGCCGCTTCCCATGCCGATGCGTACGGAAGCGCGGCCTGCGGCGGCGCTTGTGGCGCTGCCTGCGGCGGATGATGGCTCTCCCGTTGTAGAAACTGTTGTTTAGAAGGGAAAGCAAGACGCTTTGTAAATTATCCAAGATTCTTGAATGTCAGTTCATGAAATGAATTCTTGGAATCTTATAAGTAATACTTTATGAAAATCTAAAAAAATAGTATACTACTACCATTTTGCTATATTTTACTAGAAACATATACTATTTTTTTAGAGGATAAGAAGCCTTTTTTTTTATATTATTTCTATAATTATATGGATGCACAAGTGTCACCGATACGATATCAAGACTATTGTCATATATTTTCAGGATCATTTTGTTCAGCTCCAGAAAAGTAGCCTACAATATTAATTCAAACCACTCAAGCGATGAATTATTCAAAACCAAAAAAGTTGAAACCATAAGAGTACAATATTCAAGTTGCGTCTGCACCCACGCAGATTATAATCTTCTGCAAAACATCGTACAAAAAAAAAAAAAAAAAAAAAAAAAAAAAAAAAACAACAACTCTCTCTCTCTCTCTCTCTCTCTCTCTCCTCTCTCTCTCTCTCTCTCTCTCTCTCTCTCTCTCTCTCTCTCTCTCTCTCTCTCTCTATATATATATATAATATATATAATTACTATATATATATATGATAATTACTACAAGTTATAGATGTATTGAGGGCGAGGGAAATACATCTATTAAGAGCGTGTTTGACTAAGTTTTTAAGCTCCTTAAAACAGCTTATAAATTATTCATTATTAAGGATTTAGGAACTTTTAAGCTGTTTTAAGGAGCTTTTAAACTTGGCCAAACACCCTCTAAGTTTTTCTTAAAAACTTTTTATCAAACTGATCTCAACCATATAAACTCAACTAGAGATGTGAACTCAGTTGACAGTGCATCGACTGAGTTTTAAAACGGTGCAGAACGTGGTGGTTTTAAAACTCAGTCGATGCACTGTCAACTGAGTTCACATCTCTAGTTGATTTATATGGTTGAGATCAGTTTGATAAAAGTTTTTAAGAAAAACTTAGAGGGTGTTTGGCCAAGTTTAAAAGCTCCTTAAAACAGCTTAAAAGTTCCTAAATCCTTAATAATGAATAATTTATAAGCTGTTTTAAGGAGCTTAAACTTAGTCAACACGCTCTTAATAGATGTATTTCCTCGCCCTCAATACATCTATAACTTGTAGTAATTATCATATATATATAGTAATATATATATATATTTATATATATAATAGAGAGAGAGAGAGAGAGAGAGAGAGAGAGAGAGAAGAGAGAGAGCGAGAGAGAGAGAGAGAGAGAGAGAGAGAGGAGAAGAGAGAGTTGTTGTTTTTTTTTTTTTTTTTTTTTTTTTTTTTTTTTGTACGATGTTTTGCAGAAGATTATAATCTGCGTGGGTGCAGACGCAACTTGAATATTGTACTCTTATGGTTTCAACTTTTTTTGGTTTTGAATAATTCATCGCTTGAGTGGTTTGAATTAATATTGTAGGCTACTTTTCTGGAGCTGAACAAAATGATCCTGAATATATGACAATAGTCTTGATATCGTATCGGTGACACTTGTGCATCCATATAATTATAGAAATAATATAAAAAAAAAGGCCTTCTTATCCTCTAAAAAAAAAGTAATATGTTTCTAGTAAAATATAGCAAAATGTAGTAGTATACTATTTTTTTAGATTTTCATAAAGTATTACTTATAAATTCCAAGAATTCATTTCATGAACTGACATTCAAGAATCTTGGATAATTTACAAAGCGTCTTGCTTTCCCTTCTAAACAACAGTTTTCTACAACGGGAAGCCATCATCCGCCGCAGGCAGCGCCACAAGCGCCGCCGCAGGCCGCGCTTCCGTACGCATCGGCATGGGAAGCGGCCGTGGTCTTGTCTCCCGACGCACCGCCTGCACAGGAAAGTAGAGCGGCCCGTGACCAGAAAGAGGCAGAGCAAAACAGCCCACACTACAACAACTGCACCGCCGTAGGCCGCGGCGGCGCTTCCATCCCAGCTATCTCCTCCTCCTCTCCATTGCCTCACCATCAAGAGATATAAAGTGGATTTGTGTGTGCGGTGGATTAGTGAGATAGGAAGAAGAGAGGCAAATAAATAATGAGATAAAGGAAAAGAAGCAATATTCAAAGTTGGATTACACTAGTATACAGACAGATACAGTGACAAGTGGTCAAATTATCCCCCACTTTTTGCTTTGCTTTGCTTTGCTTTGCTTTGCTTTGAATATAGAGGTTAAATATATACTTGGTCAACGTCGAAGATTAGATTAGGCGAATAAACCGACATTAGTTAGAGATTAGCTGACTTTAACTGAATATTGTAACTGCCGCTTGTCAGAATTCCAATTGTCCTACTTAAGGTTATGGACGCCGTCCTTTTTTCATTCCCATCTAAAAAGAATTCTGCAGATATTATTATGCATCCGATAAATCCAGTCATGAGAGCAATAATTTATAAATATATATTAAGTGGATAAGTTGACAATCAAGTTGAGTGGACTTCACAATATTTGCGGATACTCCATTCTTGTTTGTATAGGTTATGTTTCGATATAACGACCAGATGTTATTTGCAACAAGTAATTTTGTTTGGTTCGTTTCTTACTTTCAAATTTTATATTACAATAGAAAATTTATTTATAAGTAAATTTCTCTATTTATTAAATGAAACATAATGTTTATAGAGTTCCGCCATAAAACACATAAATTCAATAGAACAAAATATAGGATAAGAAGCATACTTTAAATAGTTTGAAATGTATGAGCATAAATTGAATTTCAAACTTCAAAATCCCTATTAATTAGAGTGGTGGAATTTTGGTGTCTCCACTAGTATTAATTTTTGAGGTGTCTCCACTAGAATAATTTTGCAGTTAGGGACATTCGCACGTGGACCTTAAATTAGAGTTAGGCGCACACACGTTGCTGGCCAGAACTTTTGGTAAAAGGATGAAATATGTAGATAATAAATGTTCCGATATGCACCAATCATCCCGCAATAAGTGACAATATATTTTTCGGCATATTAAGGAGAATGTTGTTTAAAGAGTAAAAAGAAGGTAGTGGGAGCTCACAATTTTTTATGACAGAAATTAATTTTTTTTTATAAAAAAAAGATTATTTATTTTGGAGCTACCTAATAAAAAAATATGCTACTTATCTCGGTATGGAGTACTAATATATTAAGAACTTTAATGCACTCAAATCAACATGACATTTGTTGGTTTTTAATTTGTTATATAAAAGATTGTGAATATTTCAAATTGCAAATATATTCTCGAGTTTCATATTATGCAAAATGAGATACAAATTGAAGTAGGTACTAATTATAGATCAATGACTTCACCTCATTGTTTGTCCTTTAATATAAACCCCTTAACACAGCACCGTTTTTAAATGACCGGACGATTATCCACTTGTATTTATTCGCATGTAACTACTAAGGTTGTATTTTTTGTTGCAATAATTTTACAATCACGTTAGATTGATGCTAAAAACATGTAATTATCGTGTTATTATATTCATTAGTTGGTTAGTTTACCATTAAAAAAAAATCCACAACCAACCACCCCCAAGAATTTTACGAAAGGAACTTGGTGAAATATAAATTTAGTCTCAATTGTGAAATATATAACGTTTTGACTTTTTTACAATTAGTTATATACGGATGTGAGGAAATAAATTAGTTATGTCCATGTTTGGTATGAAGAGATCAATTTACCCCCTGATGTTGTATTTTTTATATTATATCTCTTACACATTGACACCGATTTGATTGCTTCTCACTTTAAATGTCATTAACCGAAAATGATTGTGATGTTAGAGCATGAAAGTTAGCAAAAGTGGTCAATAATTAGATAATTAGTGTTGCAATGATTAGTTTGTCTAGGGCATATCCAATTAATTAATTATTCAAATATCTTTATGTAATTTATATATTTTCGATACTATATGAAATAAAGGAGGAAAATATATTATTTATACTAAAAATAATTAAAAATTCATGATATATCAAATAAACAATGATCCCACTCGATATTTTTTGAAATCCCACTCGAGTGAGATCTTATAATTTACGAGCGGGATTACTTCTTTTTGAAAGCTTTAATATTATTATGATTGAATGGTTATCAATTACTATTATTTGAATTAAATTAATTATATAATAACATTGAATACGTATTAACTAATTTACTAATTAAAATAAATAAAAAAATATGTAAACTATACCATAATTATATGAATTGCCACATAAATAGAAATCCCACTCGGATAATTACAAATATTAGAAGATCCCACTCGAGATTTTTGAAGATCCCACTCGAGCGGGATCTTCTAATTTTCGAGCTGGATCTTTCGTTTTTGAAGGTTAAAGATTATTATGAATAATGATTAATTAATTACTCAATTTTTAATTAATTAATTATATAATAATATTGAATATGTATTAACTAATTAACTAATTAAAAATAAAAATAAAAAATATGTAAACTATACAAAAATAACCATAATTATATGAATTGTCAAATAAATAGAAAATCTCGCTCGGATAAATTACAAATATTGGAAGATCCCACTCGAGATTTTTGAAGATCCCACTCAAGCGGGATCTTCTAATTTTCGAGCGGATCTTTTGTTTTTAGTTTAAAGATTATTATGAATAAATGATTAATTAGTTACAATTGAATACGTATTAACTAATTAACTAATTAAAATAAAAACCAAAAAATGTAAACTATACAAAAAAATACCAGAATTATATGAATTGCCAAATCAATAGAAAATCCCGCTCGGATAAATTACAAATATTGGAAGATCCCACTCAAGATTTTTGAAGATCCCGCTCGAATGGGATCTTCTAATTTTTCGAGCTGAGTCTTTATTAATATGCCTGAAAATGATTATGCATGAAAAATTAATTATTTACTAAAATTTATCTCAAATAATTATATAATAATATTGAATAACTATTAAGTGATTAAATTAAAATGAAAAAATATGTAAACTATCAAAATAACAAAAAATTATGAATTGTAACTAAATAGTAATCCTGCTCGCCAAATATAAACAAAATGAAGATCCCACTCGATATTTTTGAAGATCCCACTCGAGTGAGATTTCATTTTTGTTAAGTTTGTACGAGCGGTATATTAATTATTTTGCAATTAATAACATTATTTATTTGTTTTATATAGTTTACATATTTTTTGGTTTTCATTTTTTTTTATTCGTAGATTTCATAATTGTTATACAATATGTGATAATAATTGTATTATACAATCGAGTGTGATAGTACTTGACAGTGATGGATGTGAAAATTCATCTGTAAATGTTCACGTGAATGGTTGAAATTTCACCTTTGATGTAACAATTTTACTTTCATGTGAATTTGTACAATTTCACTCACCCAATTGATTGAATGACTGAATTTTATATAAGTGGTAGCAGAGATGAATGAGCAAACACCACAATCATCAAAATATTTTGTAAAATATTAGAACCTTATAAAAAAATATCAGTTAAAAAGAGAATTTCGTCATTAGTCGAAGAATTTTTCAGATTTGATCAACAAATCCAAAAAAGGTGAGTTTCAATTGTATTTAAGATTCCGTCCTTAGTAGAACCCACTCGTGAATAGTAAGATCCCACTCGTAAAGAAAGATCCCACTCGAGGCGGGATTTACAAATTATGCTAGCAGGATCTTTTATATTACATTTTTAATTGTCTTGATTTTCATACTTATAGTGTTTTCCAGTGGGTGCGATGCAACTTCGGATTGAAATAGCATAGAAACTGCGGCAGCAAGTTTTTTCTTTCTAATACCTCTCCGTTTAGGTTGTACTGCGGGCGGCTCTTCAGGATGTTGCCTTGAAAGTGAGATAGTAGGGATAGCACTAGTTTGCACTTCTTGAGATCGTTGTATTTGGGAACGATCTTGAGCGAGCGATTGTTGATGCGATCTTCCAATCATCTAAACAACAAAGTATTATATAATTCAAACATGAATAAAAAAAGAAATTTCATAATAAAAACTCTAAATTACCTCTCCGTAGTGGCTCCACATATCTGTCTGATGACCACTAGCAAACATGGAATGACGAGGCGGATCATGATGCGTATTACCAAATTGCCCTTGCAGCTGATACACCATACCAAATTTGGGCATAGAAAATTGGGGCGGAGTGATTGCTCAGTAGTGGAGGGGATGGAACTGGGCCTATAGTAGAGGGCACAGTGGTGGGCTGTTGTGGTGGTGTTTCAATGACGGGATCATGCCGAGGCTGAGTTGTAGGTTGATATGCAGATGAATGTCGGGATGTTCCACATCACATTTGTTCAAACAAGTCCCCAAACCACTTCGTAAACCGAGGTACCCATCTCTTATCCATCTTTTCCAGGAGCCGATCCTCAGATCTTTCCAATTCCTCTCTCAACCAACGACGATCATTGTATCGTCGGTGGTGCTCTCCCCCACTGCTGGAAGATGATGATGCAGCTTGTTTGGATGCAGCTTTTGCAGCTTTTCGGGTACGTTTTCCCTTATCTTGGGGCTGTACTTGAGGCTCCTCGTCTGAAATATCTGCTTCGACATAGATAGGACCCACTCCATGTGATCGTCTAGGCCTTGAAGCTTCATGTGTCGGAATGGCCTCTTAATCAAAAATTGCTTCCGTACGGGGACGAAGAGGAAACTGCTTACCCTCCCTTAGCGCATTTTTGGACGGCACAAATTTAACATTGAGAGCATTTGGATATTGAATTGAGTGCCAGTAAAAAGTCTTCTCCTCGTCGTCAGAAACAACAAGTGGTGTCAAATTGGGCTCCTGTAGAAAAAAAAAAGTAAATATAAAGTATTGTATAAGAACAAAGATTGAAAAGATCTAAAAATTAATATATTAGCAGTAAAGAAAAAAATGGTTCAAGATCCAATGTAGGTCTGCTTCTAAACCTTCATTTAATGCATCTGGGAGTCCCGATCGGGTCATCAAATCTCCCAACTGCTTCCGCTAAATCTGGTATGACTTCTAGAGACCACACATGAAAGCCCACATTGCACCATAGAAGTGATATTTCTTTCTATTCTGCACATTGGTGATGTAGTGCTTCAAATTCAAGTATGAATATGCTCCCCATGAAAAATTAGAGAACAAATTCAAATCATCAACCAATTTTCAAATCCACGAAGGAACAATTTTCTTCACGTCTCTACCAAGTATTACCATGTACGCCACTAAAACGTGAGCCGCGCGAGGTACAAATCAACACTTGGATCACCATTTCGATCGGTGATGGGCGCCCGCGTGTTCTTAAATCGATCCAGTTAGTCATTCGCACTAATAGGCATACCGTTACAAAACCGTCGATAAACCTCCACATTCTGTAAATCGTAGTCATCCGCCGGATTAAAGCTGGACTCGTCAAAGCTCAAACCAGTCACCAAGACATATTCTTCATATGAAAATCGGAGGTTTACGCCGTTGATATGGAACCACATCTCGTGAGACTGAGAACCTGGATAGTTGATCTCACGTGACAACACGTGATGCACAGCTATCGCACATTTATGTCCCGGGTCCCAATAGATAAAATGCCCAAAGCACCTATTTATAAATTTATTGATCAATTCTTCACCACCGACCTCATACAGAACCCTTCTAACATCTTCCAAAACACCAATCCTGTAATACGTGCTAATGGTTGAACCACGGTTAATAGAGTCAGGTCTCTTGTATGTAATCTGTGCACAAAATCAAAATAACAATTCATTATAAATAAATCTAAATACTTTAAAAGATTATAATAGTACTGTACAGTAGACAAAATAAATCTAATAAATAAATACAACCAAAATTTTAATTTATTGAAATTCACAACCAATCACACATCTAAAAAATAAAAAAATCAACAAATAACTTCAAATCTCCTATACGATTTTTTTTGTGTATTCATTTCAATAAAATGACAAAATAGTTCGATATTTTTGAAAAAGGACTTTCACTAGAAAAATACGTACGCATCTTTTTATATACTCCCTCCATCCAATTTAAGATGTCTGGTTTGGGTGCTGGCGCGGAGTTTAAGAAAGCTGATAAAGTTGTAGTAGGTAGAGGAAAAATGACAAGGAAAGGTATTGTTAATGAATGTCATTAAGTTGTTAATTGTTTCCTTATTGTTTGCCTTGTTTGCTTTTTTTTTAAGGCATAAAACTGTCAACTTATTTTTTTTTTAGTTCACTTTTTTTCATGCACTGCCTTTAATTTTTTTCTTTCTTTACTTGTTTTTTTGCCTTGTTATTTTTTTCGTTGCATTTGAAGAGCAAAACAAGAAGAGAAAACATAGATTATGCTGAAATTGAAATCAAACAAAAAGAGGAATTTATGGTGGGAAATTTCTCTATAAATACAAGCTGATGGTCAGAATTTAAGGCACTCAACTACCACAACCTACATAAAGAGAAACTAAATGGTTCAACTAAGAAGAAAAGAGCTAAAACCAGACGAGCTCAACACAATAGCTCAATGGTTACTACAGCGCATTCAAAATGGAAAGTTGATGTATGGTGCAAAGAAGCAAGCTACAGATTTGTTTGGAGTCAGTGAGAAAACAATATGGAGAATTTGGAAGAGGAGAGAAGCGCAGCAAGGTCAGGGAGTTCCTGTCAATTTGAGAAGCAAGAAAATAGGGTTAGAAAGAAGGAAAACCAAGCCTTTTTATGAAGAAAGATACAAGGGCCTCTCAGTTCTTAAGAAGACATCACTGAGGTCAATTGCATCAAATATGGATGTCAGTAAAAGCCAAGCTCACATCTGGAATAAAACAGATATCATCAAGCCACATATAAATGCCATAAAGCCATTTCTAAACCCTCAACACAAGTTGTGCAGACTGAATTGGTGCTTAAGTCAACTTGGAAGGATCATCACATAAGGCAAGATCAAGTTTAAAAGGATGCAAAACACGTACATGTAAATGAAAAGTGGTTCTACCTTACCAAGGCAAAAGATAGGTACTACCTGTTCAAGAATGAGAAGCCACCAGAAAGACAGATTCAATCCAAGAGATTCATCAAAAAGATCATGTTCACTGCTGCCATTGCAAGGCTAATAATAGATGAAGAAGGCACTGTCATCTTTGATGGTAAAATAGGGATATTCCCATTCATAACAGAGGAGCCAGCTATCAGATCATCCAAAAACAGAGACAAAGGGACCATGGAAACCTAGACAATCAACAATGTTACCAGAGCATTAACCAGAGGGCAACTACTTAATCAGGTAAACACATAGACATCACATATGATCAGAGATGTAGTATCTGTATCTTAAATGCATCAGCAAGTATCATTTGCATCAGGTATCAAACATTGATCATGTAGTAGTATCTGTATCATTTGCATCAGAAATTCATCAAACATTGATCATACTTCAATTAAAACATGCAGCTGGTACCAACAATTATACAGAAGTGGCTAGAATGTCTTTCCAAGCATATCTACATCCAACAAGACAATGCCAAACTCCATATTCTAGGGAGTGACCCTGAATTTCAAGCAATTGCACATACTGATGGTTTTCATTTTGAACTCATTAACCAACCAGCCAATAGCCCAGACCTGAATGCCAATGATTTAGGCTTTTTTAGGAACATTCAAACACTAAAAGATCATATGGCAGCAACAAATGTTGATGAAATGCTGGAGAATGTAAGGACTGCATTTGACAACTACCCAGCAGAGAAGATCAACAAAATTTTCCTAACATTACAAGCCTGCTGTGGGAAAATCATTAAATGTCAAGGAGGGAACAACTACAGCATTCCTCATATGGGAAATGATCACTTAATTAGGAAAGGGATCTATCCAGACTGTTTTGAAGTGGATGAACAAATGGTCAGAGATGCATTGGACTACTTAAATGATCAGGGAAATGAAGAAGACAGATGGTACACTCTAGATGACATTACAGTGTCATTGAATCAAGTTAATATTGAAGACTGAAGGGTGGCAAATGATATGCAGATTCAATCACAGTACTTCAAGCTTAACAGGGACAGACAAGTGTATGTTTTTGTTTTTGGATTTGTTTGTAATGTAAAGTAATCAGTGAATCTGCAAACAAACTTGAATGCTTTTGTTTAAACTATTTTGAGCCTCCAAACCTAGTGTAAATAACACCAAGTGGTTGCATCAAAGAACACAGAGCATGAATGAATGCTTCATCATGTAAATATGCATTCATTCATCCCTCAGAGCATTCTCATCACAGGGATTGGACTATCAAGTAAATATGCATTCATTCTCATCATGTAAATATGCATTCATCAAGCTAATTAGCATCAGATCATCATCATCATCATCATCATCATCATCATCATCATCATCATCATGTAAAATCACAGAATGCAACCACACTCATAAATCAATGGCATCAAGTGTAGTATCTAACAGGCAACGGGCATCAGAAATTCATCAATCCATAGAAATAACAGGCAACGACCATCAGAAATTCATCAATCCATAGAAATAACAGGCAACGAGCATCAGAAATTTATCAATCCATAGAAATAATAGGCAACGGGCATCACCAGCCACCACCCACCAGAAATTCATCTCACAAACAGAAAAGGCATCACCAGCCACCACCCATAGAACCAACACAGATCAAACCTGATTCTGATTCTGATTCATAATCAGAATTAAACTCGCCGGCGAGCCTGGCTTTCCAGTAGATCTGATATGGATCGAAGGTTGCCGCCGGCTCAGTCTCCGGCACAATTTCATCGGATTTCTTAGACGGATGTTCAGGAATCGGGAATGGTTCCCACCCCGGTAGAACCCACAAATCCACGCTCAAATAAGGAGTATCGCTGCGGAGATGGTCGGGGGACGGTTCCCACCCCGGTGGAATCCATAATTCCTCCAATTTCATTCCTCCGATCCATAATTCCTCAGATTGGGAATTGAGAGAGATAGATGGATATATTCGGAAGACAAATGAGAGAGAGAGAGAGGGGGGAGAAAGATGGATCGCGGCAGAACAGAAATGAGAGAGAAATGAGAGAGAGCATTAGGGTTTCAGAAATGAGAGATAGAAAGATGGATCGCGGCGGAACAGGCCATAAGAGAGAGGAATGAGAGAGAGCATTAGGATTTCAATAATGAGAGAAAGAGAGATGGATCGGTTTTGTTTGGAGGATTTTGGGCTGGGTTGTTAATTATTGGGTTTGGGTTTGGGTTTGGGTTAATTAAGAAAATAGATTAGGGGTTAATTGGGGTTGGGTTAGTAATGAGAGTGTGGACCCAAATGGTAAGGGGTAATAATATTCAGTAAAGGATGAGGTTATAAGGGTAAAACTTACACAATAGGGCATCTTAAATTGGACAAAAAAAAGAGGGCAAACAAGACATCTTAAATTGGATGGAGGGGAGTAACATACTAATCCCACAAATTAACTTACAACAATAAAAATGCACATGCAAATTACTTGAAAAAAACACATAATTTAAGTACGTAGAACGCGAATTTAAATACGCATAATTTAAGTACGTAGAACACAAATTTATAACTTTCTACACAAAATCGAAACAAATATGTAACCAACAAAAGTTGTAAATTACGAGTGGAATTTCATATAATATTAATGTGGGATAAACTATATTATAAACCTAAAACATAAATTATTAATTTTCTACGCACAAAATCGAAACTAATATTTTAACCTACAAAATTATTCGACTAAAATCCAAAAAGTTAGAGATTTAATTATTTAATTAAATTTAAACCAATATTATTAAGATCCCGCTCGGACATTAATAAAAACACAAGTTCCGACCGAGCGGAATTTAACAAAAAGCCGAGCGGGATCTTGCAAATTATTAATTTTCTACGCACATAATTGTTATGACCGAGTGGGATTTCATATATTGTTAATATGGGATAACGTATAAACCTATAAAACCTTCCATTAATTTTCTACACACACAAATTCGAAATTAATACCTTAACAAATAAATTCTTCGACTAAAATTCAAACACGGTACATATTTAATTTTCTTATGAAAATTAAACCTAAAATTACAAGATCCCGCTCGGACATTTAGGGAAATCAAAAAATCCCGTCCGAGCGGGATGTTCATAGTCATGAGTGGAATTTTATTTTTTGTTAATATGAGATAATTTATATACCTAAAATCTTATTATTTATTTTCTAAACAAATAATCGAAACTAAAAAGCAGCATAGTTTAATTTTTTTAATTAAAGTTCAACATATAATAAAATTTCTACAAGGAATTCAACAAATCTAATCAATATAAATTAAATTAAATTACTAACCTCTCTGGACATGTTGTACAATCGAAGGAATGAAATTCCGCTCCAACAATACACTCGAGTGGAATGTGGTGATTTTTTTTTTGGGTGAACCGGCTGCCAGCGGGGTCGAACTTATGGTGTGGACTGGGATGATGGGGATGATGGGGTATTCATGAGTGGGATTATATATAGGGACGGGATCTAGGATTTTTTTTGCTTTGGGCTTTTTTTTTCTCTCACCTCACCGATGGTCATGGGTATTCATTAGTGGGAGTATTGTTTTTATTCACAATAATATTGAGTCAAGAATATAAGGACATTAATTTGAGTCAAACGATATATATCAACCAGTGCATGTCATGCACTGTCTAATCCTCCTTCCCTGCGCTGAAATCATAAAAATTTTGAAAATGAATGGTTATGATTAAAAAAAATCGTAACCTAATTTATATAAGATTAATTTCACAAAAAATATATTTTAGTTTGCAACTTTGAAATCCTACTCGTGTAATAAAAGATCCCGCTCGCACTTCGTCGAATTATTTTGAGATCCCACTCGAGTGGGATCTATATAACTCGAGCGAGATCTTTGATTATTGAATTTATATTATTTTTTGGAGTTGTAAAATGTATTATTTACTACTACTCCCTCCGTCCAATTTAAGAGTACCGACTTACTCCTTTTTTTGTCCAATTTAAGAGTACCCACTTTCACTTTTTTACAAATATACCCCCATCCCTCATCTAATTTTACTACCTTTTGTCATTTGGGCCCACATCTAATACACTAACCTTACCCACTTAATCCCCAATCTAATTTCTTAATTAACCCAACTACAACTAAATTACCCCAGCCTAAAACACCCCACAAAACAACCCAAACCTCTCAGATTCTCTCACTCGGCAACCGTAATTCCTACTCTCTTCCTTCTCTCACTTCTGTTCTCCTTCGCCGCTATTCTCCCAATTTCTCTGCAACCCATTAGTTCTCCGTTTTCTTATCCGATTCAATGGGATTTGAACCATCCCCTGACAATCTCCGCCGCGATACACCTGATTTTGCGGAGGATTTATGGGTTCCACTGAGATGGGAACCATTCCCTGATGAGCTCTGCCGTGATACACCTGAATTTGCATCGGATTTATGGGTTCCTCCGGGGTGGGAACCAACCCCAGTTCCCACAGAACGTGTCGGAAACTGAGTTTCAGGCGGATTCCGATGGATTTGCAATTTCTCTGGGTGATTCCGAAATCCCCAGTGTGCTTGGTGGATCGATGGCGGCCTCTCTCGATCCTTATCAGCTGTGGTGCGCAGCCTCTCTCAATGGTGAATTTGATTCAGATTTGGAATCTGATTCAGATCCCTCTTCTAATCCGAATCAGGTTTTTCATTTCTTAAAGTTGAGGGATTGGCTGATGATGCCTAATTTCTATTAATTCATTGGCTAGTGATGCCTAATTTCTGTTAATTCATGGCTGGTGATGCTTGATTTATGTGCATTCGTGGATTTTTTATTTGTGATTCATGTGGGCTAGTTATGTCTTGATCTATGATGGTGATGCCTTTTATGATGATGAATCTGTGCTGTTGTGAGCTCTTCATTTCTGATGATATTTGTTGCCTTAAACTAATCCTACAGATACCACTCTTGATCTTTGCTTACTTGATTTGTTGCCTAGAATTCCTATGCAAATGATGCAATGACTCCCTGCTGATGCTTCTTCTGTTACTGCTACTATGATGATGTCTTTTATGATGATGAATTTGTGTTTTTGTGAGCTCTTCGTTTCTGATGATATTTGTTACCTTAAACTAATCCTACAGATATCACTCTTGATCTTTGCTTACTTGATTTGTTGCCTAGAATTCCTATGCAAATGATGCAATGACTCCCTGCTGATGCTTTCTGTTACTGCTACTATGACGATGCCTTTTATGATGATGAATTTGTGCTGTTGTGAGCTCTTCGTTTCTGATGATATTTGTTGCCTTAAACTGATCCTACAGATACCACTCTTGATCTTTGCTTACTTGGTTTGTTGCCTAGAATTCCTATGCAAATGATGCAATGACTCCCTGCTGATGCTTCTTCTGTTACTGCTACTATGATGATGCCTTTTATGATGATGAATCTGTGATGTTGTGAGCTCTTGATTTCTGATGATATTTGTTTCCTTAAACTGATCCTACAGATACCACTCTTGATCTTTGCTTACTTGGTTTGTTACCTAGAATTCCTATGCAAATGATGCAATGACTCCCTTCTGATGCTTCTTCTATTACTGCTACTATGATGATTCCTTTTATGATGATGAATCTGTGCTGTTGTGAGCTCTTGATTTCTGATGATATTTGTGCCTTAAACTGATCCTACAGATACCACTCTTGATCTTTGCTTACTTGGTTTATTGCCTAGAATTCCTATGCAAATGATGCAATGACTCCCTGCTGATGCTTCTTCTATTACTGCTACTATGATGATGCCTTTTATGATGATGAATCTGTGTTGTTGTGAGCTCTTGATTTCTGATGATATGTGTGCCTTAAATTGATCCTACAGATACCACTCTTGATCTTTGCTTACTTGGTTTGTTGCCTAGAATTCCTATTCAAATGATGCAATGCTTGTTGAATGGTTGCCTTGAATGCCACTGCAAATGATGCAATGCTTCCTTGCTGATGCTTTCTTGTGCAAATTATGCAAATTTTATATGCTGATGTGTTTGCTTGTATTTGATGCAACTACTAGGTGATTGCTTCCCTAGTTTTGGAGGCTCAAATACTTTGGTGGAATCATTGCTGTATTAATCTATGAATCCTAATGATGATGATGTATATATAGGCAGAATGATGCATTTAGTTTACATATAGGCAGAATGATGCATTTAATTTACATTCCAAACAAGTTAAAAACAAAAAAATTACACATTCATTCAGTCTTCAAAATCCCAACAAGTCTCCTGCCTTCCTTCAATCTTCTAAAACTATTGCATCCAATGACACTACAATGTTGGTAAAATTGTAGGTCATGTCTTCTGCATTGCGCTGGAGGTATAAGTACTTCAATGCATCTCTGACCACTTGTTCATCAACTTCAAAACAATCTGGATACCTTCCTTCCTTAATTAAGTGATCCTTTTCTATATGAGAAATGTTGTAGTTGTTCCCTCCTTGGACCTTAATGATCTCCCCATAGCAAGCTTGTAGTGTTAGGAAGAGTTTGTTTATCTTTTCTGGTGAGTAATTGTTAAATGCTTCATTGACATTAGTGATCATCTCATCAACATTTGCAGCTGGTTTCTGATCTTTAAGTGTTTGAATGCTCCTAAAAAAGCCTAGATCATTGATATTTGTATCTGGACTGTTAGCTGGTTGGTTTATGAGTTGGAATGTGAAACCATTGTATTGCAATTGCTTGAAAATCAGGTCAGTTTGCAGAATATGAGGTTTGGCATTGTCTTGTTGGATGTATATATGCTTTCCTAGACATTCTGGCCACTTGTCTTTAATTGTTGGTACCAACTGCATGATTCAATTACCCATATCAATCATTGCTAATGCATTCACTTAATTAAATGCTTCTATATGTTGATGCCTTGAACCTGCAGATACTACTACTTGATCTTTGCCTATGCAAATGATGCAATGCTTCCTTGCTGATGCATTCACTTGATTAAATGCTTCTATATGCTGATGCCTTGAACTTGCAGATACTACTACTTGTTCTTTGTCTATGCAAATGATGCAATGCTTCCTTGCTAATGCATTCATGTGATTCAATGATGGTATTGTGTTACCTGGTTCAGTAATTGTTGTTTCATGAGTGGCCTTGTAACATTATTCACTGCCTTGGTTTTCATGGAGCCTTTCTGTCTGTTCTTTGAATTTCTGTTGCTGGCTCCTCTGTGATGAATGGAAAAATTCCTATTTTGCCATCAAATATGATTGTTCCATCTTCATCAATGATTGGCCTTGCAACTGCTGCAGTGAACATGATTTTATTGATATACCTCTTTGACTTGCACTGGCTTCATTATCACAGAGGTAGTACCTATCTTTTGCCTTTGTAAGGTAAAACCACTTCTCATCTACATGTACTGTGGTTTGCATTCTCTTAAACTTGATCTTCCCATCTTCAATGATGTTTCCAAGCTGACTTAGGCTCCACTTCAATCTGCACAACTTGTTCTGTGGGGTGAGGAATGGTTTAATTGCATTTGTATGTGCCTTGAGCTTGTCTTGTTTGTACCATAGATGAGCTTGACTCTTACTAACTCCCATATTTGCTGCAATAAGCCTCAATGATGTCCTCTGCAGAACTGAGAGGGCCTTGACTTTGTCTTCATTAAATGCTTTGGTTTTTCTTCTCACTGACCCTATTTTCTTGCTTCTTAAATTTACAGGAACTTCTCCTTCTTGCTGAGCTCAAGCCCTCTTCAAAATCTTCCATATAGACTTCAAAGACATTCCAAACTCAGTTGCAGCAGCCTTCTTTGCACCCCACTGAAGTTTACCTTTGTTGCTGCGTTGAAGAAGCCATTGGGCTATGGTATTGAGTCTGTCGGCTGTTAGCTCTTTTTTCTTTCATTTGGCTGAACCATTCCTGCAGAGTTTATGTAGTTTGGGGTAGTTGGAATGCATTAAAGTGTTGCATTGGCAGTGTATTTATGGAAGAAATTAGCCCTTGTTAGGTTGCTTTTGAATTTCCCACCAAAACATTGTACCACATCAAGTGTACTTTAATCTTTGTTTAATGAATGCAATCTCAGTTTTTGGCTCCATATTTTTGGATTTGCCTCCAATTTTTCATTTACTGTCCAGCTGTTATGCCTCAATTTTTTTTTTTCGAATTTGCAGTCTTTTTGTGCTCCAATTTTTCATTTACTGTCCTATTTAATCACTTACTGTCCAGATTGAAGTAAAAAAACGGATGTGAAATAATCTTGCAATTCATTCCAATTGCTCGATAAACAAAAAAAAATTCAGTACGCGTTGAATAAACTCGAAATAGAATTAATGCATGTCAATAGCCTCATGCCTTAGAAATAAGAAGTAGGCACCTTTTGTTAATAAAAATTAACAATTTAAGTGCATTGATTAACACTACCCCTCAAATACACCTTTATTCCACCAACTACCACCTTTTTAGCTTTTATTAAATCTCGTGCCAGACCCCAAATGGGTCATCTTAAATTGGACGGAGGGAGTAATATATTAAAATTAATCAAATTTAAGAAATGAATGGCTTATATGATTAGAAAAATCGTAACTTAATATATATAAGATTAATTTCACTAAAAATATATTTTGGTTTGCAACTTTGAAATTCCACTCGTGTAATCAAAGATCTCGCTCGCACTTCGTTGAATTATTTTGAGATCCAGCTCGAGTGGGATCTATATAACTCGAGCGAGATCTTTGATTATTGAATTTAAATTATTTTTTGGAGTTGGAAAATGTATTTTTTTAATACTAATATATTAAATTTAATCAAATTTAAAAAATGAATGGCTTATATGATTAAAAAAAAATCGTAACTTAATATATTTATATGATTAATTTCACAAAAAATATATTTTGGTTTGCAACTTTGAAATTTCACTCGTGACTACGAAATTCTGCTCGTACTTTGTGCAATTATTTTGAGATTCCGCTCGAGTGGGATCTACATAACTCGAGCGAGATCTTTAGTTATTGAATTTATATAATTTTTTGGAGTTAGAAAATGTGTTTTTTACTACTAATATATTAAAATTAATCACATTTTTCTGGAGTTAGAAAATGTATTGTTTCTAGTGACCAAATTACATTAACTAAAAAACGAAAAAACAAACTAATAATAAAAATTATATTAACTAAAATATATAGGGTGAGATTTTAGGGTTTCTGTTTCTTGTGGGCGGATTTTAGGGTTTTAACTCTTCTCTCACCTACCTCATCTATCCTAATTAATTCATAAAGTAGTCAACAGAATCTATGTATTTCCAATTTCCCATGCGGTACTGTCACTCGCCATTTTATCGCTGAAGAACACAATGGAAGTGATGTTTTTTTGGCGACTTTCAATTATTGTAAGGGTATATATGTAATATTGGATATAACTAATTTATTTTCTGTTAGGTGTATATAACCAATTTCACTTTATATATAACAAATTTCCACTCTATAAATTTAATTAAGGTTGCCATATTGGAATTTCCAAGGACAAGAATTCGATAGCTTTTGTGCCTAACTTTAGACTTTGTTCGTCGTTAAAGTCTAGGAGAAGGAGAATAACAAAAATATGAAATATCATTGCTGCAATTATTTGTAAGTCATCGTTCTGTGATCGGCTAGTATTAAGGTTTTTAGTTTTTCTCTCTATTGTATAAAATTCCATTCATGTAAGTCGAAAACTATGAATACATTCCTATATATATCAATATGTAATGTTCATAACTTCATTGAGAGATATGTTTATCGGGTTAATCGTAGTTCCAACGGCCCGGTTCTATCTAATATGCTCCGACCTCCGTAGTAAGATTTAATTATAGCGGGATTTGGGCTTAACGGGCCTTATATCGGGCTACCTGTCAAAACAAGTCAAACAAGTACTAGATTGCAATTTTAAATCAAACCATGAATAACGAACACCATATATATGGGGAGGTTTTCCGACGGTCCCATTACCATACATCAATGTTCAAATGTTTATGAGTGCGTCGGAATCCAAAGTTTTTTTAGACCTATAACTTTGAGTATTTTGTAAATATAGGATAAATTTTTACGAGTTCCGTAGGACAAATTGAGCTACTATCATTTTTTGTGTTTTTTGTTTTTGTTTTTGATCTTGCTTCTAATTAATCAAGTTGGGTGCATATTTATTTTTGAAGATGTTTATGACATATTGCTCAAAAATGGCTTTCACGTACAGGAAATTTAATTGCTATATAATTAATATGCTCTCCAAATAGACATGTATTGCAAATCTCCGTTACAACAAGATGCAAATAAATACAATACTACATGCTAAAGGAAATCTTTCGCCACTGAATGCAAGAAATTTTGCAACTTTTTCTCGTTCTTTGAAGAAATGGTGCAGGTTTTTATTTGAAGGTTTTATTTTACATCGCAATAAATAAAAATTAAGCAATAGTTGAGTAGATAGCTTATTTATCATCCACGTAGGCATTGGCCTGCAGAAAATTAAGTCACGTGAAATGCGCATGCTATTTAGTCTGATCGGACTCAATTTATCCTACGGATGCTAAAATATTAAAAATTAGTTCTATAATTATAAGCCCACAAAAATTTGTCATACGTTTGCAAAACACCCAAAATTATGGTACTAGAAAAACTTTGAACTCAGTATGTCGTATAATGATCTTCATGCGTCAAATACTTTGACACTAATAATATATAGTATAAATTTGGTGGAATAAATTGGAACACATGATGCCAAAAAAATTACTCATATTTTCCTTAACATAACAAATAAAAGTAAAGCAGTAACAATAAAATAAGGTTTGGTTGGAGCTTCAAACTAGATATAGTTTTCAAATTTAAATTGCAAAAATACACTGTATTAGCTTCATGAGATTTTGTGACAATTGTAGTCCAATAGATCATGAATACAATTCTCGGACGCAATAAATTAATTTTGTGACAATCTTAGTATGTGACATTTTTACCTTACGAAGGGATCAACTTCGTTATCTCCGACATGCAAAATCTAGCTACCAACTGTCTTGTCTGGCACCAAAAATGGACTCCGGTTAAAGTCATCACAACATCAATTTATTGTGCCCGGAAATTGTATTAATAACTTACAAGGCTAAAATTATCTAAATACCTTATTATTAGGTTAAAAATAAGAGTGAAGGAGTGATATAGCAAAATTCCCCCCTTAGATTACAATGTTTGGTAAGGAATATAATATGGTAAAATTATAGCCAAATTTATGACTTTTGGACAATTATACCCTTATCATAGGGTGAAAATTTATACACCTCATTATTTTCTCCCACCCATTTAATTTCACGTTTTTTTCTCTCTCTAAAACTTCTCCCACCCATTTTCTCTCCCCCATTTTTCTCCCCCCATTTCACGTCATTCACAGAAAACCCTACCTCCTCCTCCACAATTTTCTCCTACCACCGCCTCCTCCACCATTTCCTCCCCCCCCACCATTTTCCTACCCCAACGCCTCCATCATGGCTTCGAACAATGAGATCGAGGAAGAAACCGTAGTGTCTGAAGAAGAAGCCACCCAAACCGGCGGAGAAGAAGAAACCGCCGCCGTTGATTTGGGCGAGTCTGAAACAGAAGCCAAGGACGACGAAAATCAGTCCGATTTCGGCGACAAAGAAAGACGAGAGAGGAAGAAAAAGAAAAGCACGATGAAACCGGCGAAGTCCAACTGTCGAAGAAGAAAAAAAGGGAAGAAAAGAGAAAATGGAAGAGAAATGAAGGAGAAGAGGAGGAAGACAGTTGCGCCACCACCGATAGCGAAGCGAGCGACGACGCGGCGGCGACGCAGACTGCGGCGGCGAGCAATCCGCCCTCCCCTAAGAGAAACCAGAGGTAAAATTTAAATTTCTTATATCCCGGGCTTGATGCAAATTGATAATTTCTTACGATTTATGTTTAGAACTTGTTTGAATGTCCAGATCTGGTTTTTGGTTTCTCAGATCTGCTTAGAACCCTAATTTGTAACACGTTTTTGGAATTTTGGTTATAACATGTTACGATGTTTGTGGCTTTTTGAAGTTTTCGAAACTGAATTTTTGTTTGTATACATGTTAGGAATTTCACAATTCGCAACATAATATATGAATGTCGTATATAGTGTTGCGAATTATGAAATTCGTAACTAACTATGCATTTTCATTCGTTTATTTGACGTTACGAAAGTGGAATTTCGTAACATGTTTGGCAATTAAAAATTCCGAAATGAATCACTTTATGTTACGAAATTAAAATTCGTATTGAAAATTTTGTTGCTAATTCATATTTTCGTAACACGTTTTTGGAATTTCGGTTATAACATGTTACGAAATTAGAATTTCGTAACATGTTCGTGGCTATTTAAACGTCTCGCAACTGAATTTTTAAGTATATGATGTTGCGAATTTCACAATTCGCAACATCATATACGAATTTCGTATATAGTATTAAATTCATAACTAACTGTGCATTTTGATTCGTTTATTTGATGTTACGAAATTATAATTTCGTAACATGTTTGTGACAATTGGAAAATTTCGAAATGAATAATTTTATGTTACGAAATTAGCATTCGTATTGAATAATCTATTGCTAATTCATATTTACGTATCATATTTTTCGAATTTAGGTTATAACATGTTACGAAATTATAATTCCGTAACCTGTTTCTGGCTATTTGAAGGTTTCAAAACTGAAATTGTTTAGTATATGATGTTGCGAATTTTGAAATTCGCAACAACATATATGAATTTCGTATATAGTGTTGCGAATTATGAAATTCGTAACTAACTGTGCATTTTCATTCGTTTATTTGACGTTACGAAAGTGAAATTTCGTAACATGTTTGTGGTAATTGAAAAATTCCGAAATGAATCACTTTATGTTACGAAATAACATTCGTATTCAAAATTATGTTGCTAATTCATATTTTCGTAACACGTTTTTGAAATTTCGGTTATAACAACGTGTTTGTGGCTACTTAAACGTTTCGAAACTGAATTTTTAAGTATATGATGTTGCGAATTTCACAATTCGCAACATCATATACGAATTTCGTATATAGTGTTACGAATTGTGGCTACTTACATGTTCTAAATTACTGGATTGGTTTAATTGTTTGTTTATTGTAGATCGAATGGATATTCAAGAGAAAGAATCTTGCAGTTAAGCACCACCGGATCATGTTAACCGGTGGTGAGTGCACAGTGAACGATATTAGGTCTGTGTTTGAATCTTTCGGCAACAAATCTATCCGGACGTTGAAGCAATCAACAATGAATTCGTATCACAGTAATAATTCATCGTTACGAATTAACGATTTCGTATCACATTGTTATGATTTCATGTTACGAAATCACAATTTCGTATCAATCATGTCATAATTCAATGTTACGAATTTATGCTTTCGTATCATTTTGTCATATTTCCATGTTACGAATTTACGATTTCATATCACTTTGTCGTAATTTAATGTTATGAATTCAACTTTTTGTTTCAATCGTGTCATGATCTCATGTTACGAATTTCATATTTCGTATCAATGTTTATAGGAAGTTTAATTTCTTATGTGTTACTCCGTTACAAATGTTGCGAAATTGTCATTGTGTAATATTTATATAACTTTCCAATTGTCTTACTCCATTATGAAATCAATATTTCGTAACAGACCACAACAAAAATCTATAAAAATACAACAAAAATTTGATGTCGTAAAAAATACCAACACTCAACATACATAAACCATAAAAACTATCAACCAAATCTATTCGGATCTTCACACATTAAACGAGTATGCCCCTCAACTAAAGCATCTACATCAAATGCATACATTCTCATAGTCTCGTCTACAGGCGACTCAACTAAAGCATCTATATCAAATGCATACATGCTATTGTCTTTTTTCAATCGCACGTCAAGCTTACTAAAAAATTGTTGAAAGCTTATACCCATTGGAGGAATGGGAATATACTCCTTTCTCCTACCTCATATATTCTCATCTCAATGCCCTCCATGCACAACAATTAAGCACGATGGACTCATCTGCATAAAAGTTGTAAGATTTAAATTTGTTACAGTGTTACGAAATGAACAAATCGTAACACAAAACCAAAATTGTAAAAACTCATTCTGTTACGAAATAAGTAAATCGTTACAAAAAAATCGTAAACATTCGTTTCGTTACGAAATTAAAGAATCGTAACACACTAAATTGTACGAAATGTTAAATTCGTAACATATTAATCAAATCTTAACAATTACAAAATCGTAACACCACACTACATGATTCGTAACATAACATGTTACGACATTCTACTTTCGTAACTTCAAATAAACTTATGAAAATGCACAGTTGGTTACGAATTTTATAATTCGCAACACTATATACCAAATTCATATATTATGTTCCGAATTGTGAAATTCGTAACATGTATACTTAAAAAATTCAGTTTCTAAACCTTCAAATAGCCACAAACATGTTACGAAATTCTACTTTCATAACTTCAAATAAACCTATAAAAATGCAAAGTTAGTTACGAATTTCATAATTCGTAACACTATATACGAAATTCGTATATTATGTTGCGAATTGTGAAATTCGTTACATGTATACTTAAAAAAAATCAGTTTCTAAACCTTCAAATAGCCACAAACATGTTACGAATTTCTACTTTTGTAACTTCAAATAAACTAATGAAAATGCACAGTTAGTTACGAATTTCATAATTCGCAACATAATATACGAATTACATGCTAAAGCTGTTACGAAAAAAATAAGTCGTAACACAAAGCAAAATCATCACAACAAAGCAAAATCGTAACAAATCCTTTCGTTACGAAATTCACAAATAGTAATAAAACACATACGAAAATAACAAATCGCAACATAAAAAAACAGAATACATGCATGCAACCGCACAACTTTGAAAACACAGATATAACACCAATCAAATTAACTTCAATCAAATTCAAAATCGAACCACATAGTCAATCAACACCAATCAAAGAGAAAACAAATTGAAAACACAGATACAACACACAACTAACAACCAAATCAAACAATCAAAATTAATAAGAAACAAAATACAAATTAATACCTCAAAATCTAATAAATACAAAATAGCAATGACGGTGACACGAGGCTACAGCAAATCGACGGCGGCTGGTGACAAAAGAGC